>CM060685.1:105165679-105765679 GCA_030686995.1 Artemisia argyi
TTGATTAAGTTTCAATCTTAACGAACATTATTCCCCAAGTAGAACGATCAATCCCCCGGTACTTGCCACTACACTATACTACATCGGTCAGGTACACTGCCTGGTGGGGATTGCAAGCTTCTCGAGATCCCACGAGAGGTAAAAGATTTTGCAAGGTTGCAAAACCACGCATCAGGGGCGAATAACAATATTAATGTTTTAGACAACTCTTCGTTATTCGACGACATTCTTGCTAACGAAGCCCCAAGAGCACTTTATATGATAAATGAAAACAGGTGTGAACGGGGATATTTCTTAGCTGACGAAATTTACCCACGTTGGGCAACTTTTGTCAAATCCTTCTCGGCAACAACTAACGAAAAACATAGTTATTTTAAAAGGAAGCAAGAAAGTGCATGAAATGATGTCGAACGTGCTTTTTGTTTGCTTCAAGGATGTTGGGGTATACTACAACAACCGGCACGCGCACTTGAAATTGTCAAGATACGTAGAATCATGTATAATTGTATTAATTTGCATAACATGATTTTAAAAGATCAAAAGTTTGCACTACTTGATTATAACAAATTGTGGGTGGATCCGACACCACGTATAGCCGAGACAGGTGGGTCGACAGATGTGATACCCAACGTCGCATAGCAAGAGAAATACGCGACGTGGAAATGCATACTCAATTCCAACAAGACCTTATGTAACATGTTTGGCAAAAACGTCTTGAACGACAACATGAAGAAAAAGATTCCAAAGACGATGAATAAGTATTTGTAATTCGTATATTTTTAAATTTCATATGTTTTGTATTTATTTTTTCGTTGTATTTTTTTTTTCTTTTTAATTCCGTATTGTAATATGTTTAAAAATTAATGTTATGTTTTTAATAAATAAAGTATTTGTTTTAATTTAGGGGTTGAATTTGAAAATATTTGATTTAAAGTTGAGTTAAGGTAAGTTATTGTACCATGTGTTTTTTGTTAGTTAAGATGAAAAGGTTAAAGCTGATGTGGTATTGACGTGTCACTTATAAGATAACTCATAGAGTCATAGGCACGATACCCTTTGCTCTAAGGGTCTTTCTATTAAGCAGACCACCTATACATAAAGATAGAAACGAACTATATCCGACAGAAAATATCATTCTTTTCACATTTGTTTATATTGCTGTACAAAATAATTACTTAGAACGTAACAAGTAGATATATCGCCTTTCAAAAAAAAAAAGTAGATATATCGCCTCATCAAAACGATTGATGTATACATTTGCACCTACGAGGAAGGTGCACGAGTGAAAAGTTATAATTAAGGTTTTTGTGGGCGGTTGATTTTTCTAGTCTGCTTGACTTTACAACCAGTATATAAAACGTACTGGTGCATGCGGCACTTGCACAACTACCTTAAACATTAACCGCGTACATAAACACACATCCAAATGAGACGTAGAAGCTCAGTGTCTCAGCGGCCACCTGCGGTGAAAGAAAAGGAACGCCGAGACCGTATGAAGGACCTATACTCTACTCTTGCTACACTACTACAACTTCAACCTCATGTACATCTCTCATTTTCCCTTTAATTTAATTTTCTTTAGTTACGGCCGGGTCGCGCTGTCTTCTGAAAATTTCTACATACTTTGATGGTGTATATATGTTGTTAAGTCTATCAACTTTTCTTTTTGAAACTCATTAGGCTCTTCAAGCTTGTTTGTTGGAACATACTTATGTTATATATAAAAGTTTAAAGCAACAAACAATCTTAGTACTTAAAAATCAATCATAAAAGAAGAACTGAACGTTGTCCGCATCATGAAATTACGTAAAGTTAACCTTTCTTCTTATACAAAATACAAGATAACCAAATTTATTTCGTTTTCATTGTTTCTAAATGAGATCCCTAGCTATCTCCTTTTGGAGCAACCGTGTGGCTCCACACTCGTAGCCCTCCCGCCCCCTACCATGCATGTCTGCCATTAATGTACACAAACACACATACTAACACACAATATGACAGAAATTTATTAATGATGAGCAAACTAAATAGTAACCATCATTAAAACAATCAATGATACAGGAGAAAATGGCACTGCCAGATTTATTGGAACGAGCTACAGAGGTGCTGAAACAATGTAAGGAAAGAGTAGAACGATTGAAGAGTAGAAGAATGGAGCTAGAAAAAGATTCTAAGGGCGATTCAAGCAACAACGTACAGAACTTAAAACAGTTTGTTCAAGTAAGGGAAGTAGGGGACTTGCAACTAGAGGCAAATTTAAAAATCTCGGTTAATAACAAGAAGGTGTCGCCTTTCAATATTTTGAGAGTTATAGAGGAACGTGGTGCTCATGTTACGAGCTCTAATTTCTGTACCGTCGGCCACAACCTCTTTTGCACCATTCATGCAGAGGTGAGCTATATCATTTCTATCGAATCACTTTCTAGAAGCCGTTTGGTCCTTGTTCAAGACTTTCGACTTGCAAAATATAAAGTGATCCATATGCATATACATTAATCTATACATCATGTATACGTATAAATGTATACGCTACTTTATTTGTTCTCAAAATTAAGTTGCAACCATTTTAAAAGTCATGATGTGCATGCATGAATGTGCGAATACATTTACGGGGAAAAATCTTTAAAAATGTACCATACTTGCAAAAAAAATGACTTTCGAGTATCGAACAATTTTTTTTTCTTATATAGGTACTAAACTTTCATTTTTTGGCCTTTTTGATGTACTTTTGACATTTTTGCCCCTGAAATTATTAAAAATTCAGAGGCAAAAATGTCACAAAAGTACATAAAAAATGCCAAAAAATGAAAGTTCGGTACATCAAAAAGGACAAAATAATCGAGTTTAAAGGAGAGAAAAAGATTTTTTTTGTACCGTACGCGAAAGTTATTTTTTTTTGCAAGTATGATACATTATTAAAGATTTTGCCCTACATTTATGTTTGGTTTATTTTTATAAGGTATTTACGCTTGTAGTCAATTTCAACGCAGATTTTACCGACAATTTGCATATATTCACTATTCAGATGATAATCTGTTCTATATGTGTAGGCTTCTAATGCTCGCTTTTTCGATGCTGAACTAATAGAGTCAGGATTGTTGGAACTGCTTTACTAGCCATGACAAACCTGTACCGCTGTACGTAGAGTACATTGTTTCATGTTGCACCTTTTTTTTTTTTTTTTTTTTTTTTTTTTTTTTTTTTTTTTTAGCAGTAATTAGCATCATTTCATGTGGAAAATAACAATTACAATAAGATGGCAGGCAAGCGAGCAACAAGTTGCGCCGCAACCCCCTTTTGGATAGCAAACACAATCCTACTAAAAATGAGGTTTTGTTTCTTAAGGGTCGACAAATTACTTTGCACAACCCGTTATACCCTAGTCAAAAACTCTCTTTGACTAGATACTCGGAGTAAACAACAGCTGTATGATAAAAAGATACAGTCATTCATGTGACTGTTGTACGATGTTGTAATTATCATATCGAAGTCATTATTTGTACGAAATGTGTATAGTCAATAGATACTTAGTGAACAACAGCTGTATGATGTGTATTTGAGATTGTATTTGATCAAGTTTTTTTGCGTTCATCGTTGGATTCAAGTTTTCTGTAAGTTAATTTGAATTTGGTCTCAATATATCTATATTACATTATAAAGCAAATGAAAGACTTAAAAAATTAAAATTTGACATTTGTTTATAACGACAGATTTTAATAAATACATCTATAATAATATTAATTACAACCCTTTAAAGCACTTTTTGTAAACACTTTTTTTTAAAAAAAACAAAGTAATTTAATGTGGAAAAAGAAAAAGAAAAAATGGTCTATAACAATAATTACTTAATAAATTTTATTTTTAAAACACCCCTAATATGAAAATTACTTGTTGTTATACATATTGTACAACCTAGTAAAACACACAAAACTTAATATAATTTATATGAAAAACAAGTTAATGGTGATATTTCTAACATCTACACAAACCAACAAGTTTCATTTCTAACATGAGGACAATTCCGACCATATTTCTAACATGTTTAAAAGTTAAAAAGTTAGGTTCTAATTTATAAACTTAACCCAAAACTTTTTTCGCCGGTCTAAGATAATAAGCGAATTTTTTAAAAATTTGATCCAATAAGGGAATACTGATTTTTTGAGATGAGGTCAATATAAAACTTATATTTGCAATATAACCAATTATAGTCATCATTTTTTTTTAATCTAAATTAATAAAAAACTTTTTTTTTAAACAATATATCTTGCAAACGGTAAATCTTCAAGCTAAAAAATACACAATCGTGACGAGAATTAAATTATCTTTCTATAGATATGCAATTCTATATATTTTCTGACGTTTTTTTTTTTTCGACGTTTTTTTTTTTTTTTCGACGAACTTTTTTATAAAAAAAAATCCGCCTCAATCACATGTTGTAGAATACTCTAATATAAGAACATGGATGGTTTAGTGATTAGATTGATTTTAGGTTATGTTTTAGAGAGAGAAAGTGAAGGAACCTTGAGAGAAACTTGTGATATGTTAGATTATGAAAATGAAGGTCCAACCCTTTCCTATGGGTGGGAAAGGGTATATATAGTTACAATGTAAACGCCCCTTGAAACGGGCTGTAGAGCGGGCTGACAGTGGGTAAGAGACCCGACCCGACTCCACAAATACTAACTAATACTACTCTACATACTAACTAATATGATAATTACTACGAGCTACAATATGCTAAACAATACTCGGGGTGACCGAGTCTTCATATGAATAATCGTATTCCTAACAATCTCCCCCTAAGGGAGGTCACCCCGGAAAATAAATGTTGAGTCATAGCATTTTTGACGACATCTTTGTAGCTCGTAGCCTTTTGATTCTTCATTGTTGAGATCTTTGTGCATTAAGTGGAAGACTCCAGATGACACCTTCAATGTGATGGATGATCTTTGGAAATAACATCAGCTGCACCATCCAAAAGAATGTTTGAAAGTCATCTTGGAGTAGTGATGTCTCCATGTGATATGAACCTCTTTGTGTAGGCATGCTCACACTTTTCAGGATCATGATCTTCTTCATCAGAGTTGAGGAAGCACGGTTGAAGCCCATTCAATGATCATGATATCTTTTGAGTTGTGAAGTTGAAGTGTGAGCATGTGTTGATTGATCAGCATCTTTTCAGCAATCACCAACAACCGTTAGAAATTCCTGCAAGTAGACAGTTAGCAACAAATCATCCGGTGCTTATAGGTTTGGAATTAGAGATCGTCAACAGTATAGTGTGAAGACTCCTTCTGATCCTTACCAAGACCGTTCCCAATCGGTAAACCCTGAGAGGATTTACACAAACTACCTAAGTAGATCAACGAATGGGTGAGTCGCTGGAGATCACTCCACGACTGTTGACCGTTTGTAACCATCGTGACCACTAAGCGTAATCCACAAGGAATTACCTAAGTGACCTGCTTTTAGGGCTGCTTGATGTTGACCCTGGCAGGAATTTCCATTCAATCACTGGGAGTTACAATAGCAACATCCCTCATAAATGTTCTGGCAGATTGCTAAGATCTGCGTAGGACTCATAAGTTTACCACTGGTGTCCTTCAAGTTGAACAACCAGGGTAAAAGTGGCACGTGTTCCTATGAGATCTTTTTATGTATCTCGAGGCTCTAGACTCAATAAGTGCATTTAGTTTTCCTATGCGGAGATTAGGGAGAGGTCTCCTGCTTCAATATCAACCATCTCTAAGAGATAAGTCGATAGATTACACCGGTTCCCCGTGAGAATGAAACAAGTTCATTTAAGAGAACTTGAGTGGCTAGAAGGTTTAGTGCAGTGCGTCACTGGGTCCATGACGTCTTGTCTTCAATACCAATGTCACCTTAGCAACAATCAGTAGATTAGGAATTGAACCCGGTTTCTGCCCTAAGGTTGAATAATTGGAGGGCTATTTCTTTTCACCCTTTCTCATTTCATTTCTTTTTAATTCTTCAACCACTTCTTTCTCCATTCTCACATTTCTCCTTTTTTTCATAATCATACCTACGGACTTTCTAATACTATCTATTTGGTATTGTCCATGGGTAGATCCCTCCGGCTCTGGCGGATCATAGGACGTTTTTCCTAGCCTTAGCCACCTTATAACTCCATGACTGTCCTAAGTTGCCATTTACCAAATCATTGAAAATTCTCTCAATGAGTTTATGATTGAGAAACACATTTTGTTAACACATTGAGAGTTTTGTCATTTTCAAATGCTCCCCCTCAACATGTGCTTATAAGTATTGATTTGAAAATTTGCACATGTCGGGAAGAGTTGCACTTTTGAATTGATCTACCTTGAGTAAACATGACCAAGCATTCGAGACACGCTTACATTACTAGATAAACTAGCTTGAAGTTATTACCCGGCTCGATCAGATTCACCCAAGGTTTCTCGAAACGGTACATTCTACTTAAACTAGTCATCTTCGAGACACGCTTACATCACTGGTTAAAACCAGCTTGAAGTTATTACCCGTCCAGGACTAGTCCTTTCGATTCAGGACAATTGTGTTTCGTCAATTCATGAGATGCACTCATGTGAGATGCAAGAATCCATTTACACAAATCATTTTGCTCCCCCTCAATATGTGCATTGATATATGAAAGAGTTTGGCACATAGGAAGGAGCAGATTTTTGTTTTCAAGTTCAAAAACATTACTTTTGAATCAGTTTTTCATATTTAAATCACATCTTCTCCCCCGATCAAAAATTTCAAATCAATTTGAGATTTGTGATCCCAAGTGATTTAAATGAGTATAAAGTTTTGGAGAAGGATGTGAATTTTTAAGAATGACTGATTTTGAGACAACATTTAAGCTCCCCCTCAAACCTTGAGGGAGTATGTTATGTGTTAGAGAAGATGAGTTTATAAATGATTTTGAGTTTAGCGAGAAACTCATGAAAAAGTCATATACTAACACATAACAATTGCACTTAATCCATTTGAAGTTATGCACAAAGATCGTTGTTTTGATGATGTATAGTTTATGAAATCATTCTCCCCCTCAATCAATGACTCATTTTAAAATTAAACATTTTGCATAAAGTATTAATTTTTATTGCATCGATTGAGTGGTAAATTTTAAACAACTCTTCAGGTTTGTTTGATCTTCAAAAACCATGGTACCACCAAGTTTGGAGCAAATACTTTCCCGAAGAATCTTTGAAGGAAAAGTATTTGAGATGCAAAGAAGACTTCTCTTCTTTTACCAGAAATGATGCACTTAAGCGTACATCAGATCAGAAAGGCACGAATATAAAGTAATTCATGCCTTTGTAAGGAACAGTCGTCTTTTTGGCGACGAACTTTCCCTAATACTAAGACCGGGTTGCTATCTGAAGTAATAGCAAACCATTTGAAATAATATTTTTAGAAACGACATGTTTTAGAAAAACATTATTAAAAAAAAATCAAAAAAAAAAAACTCTTGCTCAAGCATATGTATGTTTCCGTGTCATTATTAAATGACATTTCTAGAAACGTACATAATATTAATTACACAAGAGACATGTCGAAAGAAGAATATTTTTGGATTTTAAGATTTTTTAGATTTTTTTTATGGTTTTTATAGGTTTTATATTTTTCTATTTTCTTTTTGTTTTAAACTATGTACAAAGGATATATGAAACAACCCCTTTACTCCTCCTGATCTTCCTGAAGACTTATGAGATCCTCAGGAGTGAGACTCTTCATACCAAGGCGAGGGAGGATAAATTGAAATCGATCCCTAGAAAGTGCTTTGGTAAAGATATCAGCTAGCTGGAACTCAGTCCTCACAAAGTAAAGTTCCACAATTCCTTTCTCAACTTGCTCCCTGATGAAGTGGTGTCGAATGTCGATGTGCTTAGTTCCTGAATGCTGGACATTGTTGCAGCAAAGCGCAATTGCACTTTTGTTGTCACAATACATGGGAATCTTGTTGCATACGATGCCATAGTCCGAAAGTTGAGACCTCATCCACAGAATCTGAGCATAGCACGAGGACATGGCAATGTATTCAGCCTCTGTGGAGGATATTGAAGTACTCATTTGTTTCTTTGACGACCAACTAACGAACTTGTTACCCAAGAACTGAGCACCCCCAGATGTACTTCGACGAGTATCCTGACAACCCGCATGGTCAGCATCCGAATAGGCTGTGAGGGCCATAGAAGTTTCCTTTGGGTACCATAGGCCCAAGTGGATTGTTCCTTTAAGATACCGAAAGACTCTCTTGACAGCTTCTAGGTGTTTCTTGGTAGGTTTGGATTGATACCGAGCACACATGCACACTGCAAAGAGAAGATCTGGTCTGCTAGCAGTAAGATACATTAAGGAACCAATCATGCTTCGATACTTGGTTTGTTCAACTGAGATCCCGACATCATCTTCATCAAGTTGTGATCTTTCCATCATAGGGGTATCAACTGCGTCACATGAATCGAATCCAAATTTCTTCAAAATTTCATTAGCATACTTGGATTGATTGATGAAGATCCCATTGGGATTCTGAGATATTTGCAAGCCTAGAAAGAAGGACATTTGACCCATCATGGACATCTGGAATTCAGAGCTCATCTCTTGGGAGAAACGATCACACTCTTTGGGATCAGAAGAGGCAAATATTATATCATCTACGTATATTTGCACATAAAGAAATGTTTTGCCCGTCTTTCTGGTAAAGAGTGTAGGATCAACAGCACCTTTGATGAACTTGTTGGCAAGAAGGAATTTTGATAAAGTGTCGTACCACGCCCTGGGAGCTTGTTTAAGTCCATAAAGGGCCTTCTTCAAGCGATACACATGGTTAGGGCGTTCAGGATCCACGAATCCTTCGGGTTGACTTACATACACCACTTCTTTAAGATCGCCATTTAAAAATGCAGTCTTAACATCCATCTGATACACCACCATATTTTAACTAGCAGCATTTGCTAGAAATATTCTTATGGCTTCAATTCTAGCAACTGGTGCGAAGGATTCTTCAAAGTCAATACCCTCTTCTTGACGATATCCTTTTGCCACAAGCCTAGCCTTGTTCTTTAATACATCTACATGCTCATCAAGCTTCACTTTAAATATCCATTTGAGAGCAATAATCATAGCACACTCAGGAGGCGGTACTAATTCCCACACGTCAAGTCGATCAAACTCATGAATTTCATCCACCATAGCAGTGAACCATGAGTGCTTAGACATTGCATCCTTGAAGTCTTTAGGTTCAGCTTTACAGAGGACAGAATTGAAGAAGCACCACAAGGCATCAGTAGCAAGTTGTTTACGGGTAGATACCGGACGAGAAGGGTTTCCAATGATGTTGTCAATTGGGTGATCGTTAGTCCACTTTCTGAGATGCTCATGCGGTTGAGGATAGTGAATTGAGGTTGCCGTGTTAGACTCTCCAGAATATGTTACATCATTGGAGGATTCAGGAGCAAAAATGTTTACAAACGGCTCGTCATCAGGTGAAGCGAATGGATTTACTTCAAGAGAATTATCCACAGCTGCTATTCGGTGTACAGATGAAGATTGAATATTAGATGATGAAACTGAATGGCTGATGGCAGGGGCTTCTGGATCTAAAGACAGCGATGTGGATGGTCCAGTGGTGTACTGTGGTACGTTCGCAGCACCCGCTGGTTGTGGAATGACCGGAGCTTCAGAAGCGCCCAAGTTTTGAGGTTCAAAGTATTCATCAAACATTGGGTCAAACAATTTCTTCCAATCTTCACTTGTAGGTGGCACAAAAGGAATAGCATGAATAGGATTCTGTACAAGCCTGGAGCTTATGGGTACCGGGGACAAAAGATTGGGTACTGGTCCTGAACTTGATTGTCCAGGAACTGGTTGCTCGGTCAGCTCATCAAATGTCACGTGGATTGTTTCCATTATGTCTCTGGTACGTTTGTTGTAGATGCGGTACCCCCTTCGTTCTGGAGCATAACCAACAAAAAAACCAATGTCTGCCTTGGCCTTGAGTTTCCCAAGATCTTCACTGTCATTAGTTGGGTAGCACAATGCGCCGAACACTCTAAGAAACAAAAGATCTGGTTTTCTACCATGGACCAGTTCATATGGAGTCATACAGTGGAGAGGATGTATCAAGGATCGATTCTGTATGTAGCAAGCGGTAGCAATCGCCTCTGCCCAAAGGAACATCGGAGCCTTAGAGTAGATGAGCATAGTACTAGCAGCTTCTACTAAGGTGCGGTTACGCCTTTCCACAACTCCATTTTGTTGAGGAGTACGTGGAATGCTCTTTTGATGACTAATGCCAACTCCTTCATAAAATTGAGTGAGATGTTTATTCACGAACTCTGTTCCATTGTCAGTGCGAATGAACCTGACAGTTTTGTTGAGATGAACTTGTAGTTGCTTAATGAGTCTAATGATGATCTCCGGAGTTTCATCCTTTGATCGTATGAACTTTACCCATGTGAAACGAGAGTAGTCATCAACAACAACTAGCACATATTTCTTTCCATTGATACTTTGAACTCTCATTGGTCCACAAAGATCCATATGAAGAGTGTGTAGAACTTTCATGATGGTATTGACCACTTTTGGTTTATGGGTATGCTTTTTGCTTTTGCCCAATTGACATGCGGAGCACAGATGGTCTTTTTCATACTTAAGTCTGGGCAAGCCTCGAACAAGATCCTTACGGGTGAGTTCATTGATGGTGTCGAAGTTCAAATGGTTTAACCGACGGTGCCACAACCATGATTTGTTCTTGGAGGCTTTTGAAAGCAAACAGATTGGCGAGGACTTCAGCATGTCTTCGATAGAGATGGTATAAAGATTAGTGTCTCGACTTCCTTTGAGGAGGTCTACGCCATCTAGTTCCCTAACGAAACATGTGTGTTTTCTGAAGGCAACTTCTAGATCAGAGTCACAGAATTGACCAACAGAGAATAAGTTATGTCCTAGTCCCTCCACGTAGTACACTCTGGATATCACACTGTCTCCAAATACATAATCACCATAACCCATGATTTTACCAAAATGGTCGTTCCCGAATCTGACTGTACCAATGAACTTTTCCACGAAATTCTTGAGTCGTGAGCGATCTCCAGTCATATGTTTTGAGCAGCCTGAGTCCAAATACCAAAGGACGATTTGTACGACCTGCATTTGAAACCAGACACTCGTGGATAACTGAAAAAGCTGGAGCCCCATAAACATTTGGGGTTCGTTTGGTTAGCACACACAAATATTGGATTATCATATGTTACAGATATCTCACTGGAACTTTCACATTTTGATGCACTAGAACTAGGAGTGGTACTAAGTGCTTCTATTGGGACCAGTCTACCAGTAGGTCTCCACTTCTTAATAGTCACAACTTTGGAGTTAGTGATCCTAGTCATTGGGCACTTCTCCCTTAGAGTGAATTTCCTTCCAGTAGGTCTCCATTGATAACCAACATTAGTGAACACTTTTCCTGTTTTACTCCATACTTGTTTTACCCGTTTAACACTCGAGACATTCATAACTGGAGATTTCATAGTGGATTTAAGAAAGGACACAACGCAAGCATCATGATTACCATAAAATAAGCATTTGTTACAAGTCTTACAAATAGCACCAGAATTCGAATTAATTACATCATTGTTAACACAAATGTTTGAATCAACTCGATTCCTTTCATTAAGCATAACTTTATTGTTCCTAGATGATTCTTCTACTTCCTTTATAAGTGTACTCTTAGCCGGCAAGGTCCTATCATTCTTTGTATTGCACCTAGGTTGTGACTTGCTAGCATTAGATACACCTTTTACTCCTGTAGAAGCAATGACGGGAACATTAGTATGATTAGTTGCTACTTGTTTACCGGTGATCATGATGGTAGATTGTGACATGGTTTGGGGATGATCTAATGTAACATGTTTGTTGCCACTGTTAGGGTGTGATGCAAATGACCTTTCCGACTTGTTATCATTCTTGGGGCATGATCCTATGGCATATTCTAATAGTTCCTGGGCTCTATTAGTGAGGAAGCAAGCACCAATAACAACATCATCATTTGGTTTAGATATCCTCTCATCTTCAATGGTTTCTCTAAGCATGGCCAGAAAATCCTTAAGATTCTTAAGATAGTTGTTATGAACTAACTTATTGTTCCTAAAGGGAAGAGAGACATTGACAGCATCACACGCATATTTCTTACAAGCATGTACATTGGAAATTGCATGATCACATGAAACGACAGGCATTTTACCCTTCACCATAGTCTTTAGATTCTCAATTTCATTTAACAAAGAAGTGACTTTTTCATTGTTTTGGTCACGTGTTATTTTAATAGACTCAAACAATTCTTTGTAACGTTGTTTAGCGTTTGACATTTCAGCACGAAGCCACTCATTTTCATGTTGTAATTCATTGATCACGCCCTGTTTCTGAAAGTTTTGAGAATCTATCGACTTCTGGTAATTGGTATTAGTCACATCGCTTTTGTTCAATTTTAATTGTGCAATTTGGGCCCTCAACTTCCGAATCGTGTTTGAGTGAGCTTGAATTACATCATCCTTTTTGGCTAATTCAAAACGTGTATCAAATTCAGGAGCATCCGAAGATGTCTTGGCATTTGATACTTTTACGTTTTCTTTCAGATGTTGGTATTTTAGTTGCAAGTTAAAATTATCAACTTCTAGTTTTGAAAAGCTCCTGACCATGTTATCATGGTCGTCGTTTTGAATTTTGTAGTTTAGTTTGTAATTCTCCCCCTCAAGCTCAATCACACGATTCTGAAATACATTTAAAGTAATGGACATTTCATGAAATTGCTTAGCAGATAGGGCAGAGCCAGTAACAGTGTAAAAGACATCTTGTGCAATGCAATTAGCAATCAAGTTCTCATTCATGATGAGAATGTTTTTTCTGTCAATTTCACTGTATTTGAGATCGATTGCTAATTGGTTACCCTCATTTTCCACCTCTTTAAAGACCTTTTTCATTTGAGTCACATCATTATTAATGGTAGTTTTAAGGCCTTCAAAATGTTCTTTAAGAAGATCGAAAAATGGCATGACTTCAGTTAGGTAACACTGTTTTGTTTGCTCAAAACCCCTTTCCCCCTCTGTAATCCCCGTTGGTGTAATTCTTGTTTTACATGTTTTTTCAAAGTCCTTGAACAATTGACCTAGAACATATAACGCAATTAGGGTATTACACTGTGTGGGTAAAGTATATGGTACAAGATGTTGGGGTGTGTGCAGGGGATAGATGGTAGGGTCAGCAATCCTAAAGATGGTACGTGTGTTACCAATGATTCTTTCAGCTTTCATTTTTTCCATGTCAATATTCTAAAACACTTTTTCAGGGAGGATTTTCTTTTGAGGGACAAAAATGGCTGAGTGGTTGTCATTTGTATAATCATGGTGAAACACTATATTTTTAGCAATGCATAGGGGATCCTTAAATCGCTCAGCAAGTTTTTCCCTAGTTCTATCCTCAGCCTCATCAATCTCGTCATATGATTTCACATCAGGAGGGGCATGGTTAGGGTCAAGCATAGTGTGTGCATCATATAGCACAGGTTGAGCACCTATACCATTTCTAAGAAATTTGGCTTTAGTCTTAGAGGCACCTAGTTCACTAAATTCATCTCTTAATTTCCTATGGTTTTGCATCATTTGAGCAGATTGAATGGTTTGGCCTTGCAGGTACAACTTATCTTCCAATTTGTTTTTCAACGTTTTAAGTTTTGAAAAATCATTTAGAAGTTTAGTTTCTTTTTCTTGGTAGTCGAGTTTAATTGAAGTCAACCCCTTTTGAATTTCCTGTCTTTGCTTGACAGTCTGATCCAATTGTTTTTTTAAAGAAACTAACTCCTTTTTCAATGTTTCTTGTTTGGCATTGTTTTCAGATATGTACATACGCATTTGCCATTCCATTTTCTGCTCACGTTCATTAAGTTCAAATTTGGCACGCTGCTCGTATATGGCCACCTGATCCTTAAGGATGTTAACTCTAGTGATCAATGAGTCATCAGGGTTATATATAGTGTGCTCATGCAGCTCATGTTCCCTAGAATCTACAGACAGTGTGTCACTCGGTACAACTGATAGTATATTATCAGACACATACATTTCATATGGGATATTATTGGTATTTCCCATATTAGTGATGTCTGTGTTGTCAATATCCTTAATTTGTACAAAATCACACACCCCCTGTGGATTGGTAGGATTATTCAGATTAGACATAGATGACTTAGGTACCTCAGAAACAACAGATGAGATGGAAGAGCCAGATTGCTTTGAAGAGGTAGCCGTAGACAGGTTAGCCATGAAGATGGTTTGAGCTGTAGGTTCATCATCAACATCTGAGTCGAATGCATCACAGTCTTCAACTTGAAAGATATTCGGATCATTTAGTGCCAAGTCCTGAACTGGTTGATCGTCCACATCAGCATCAAACGTGTTCCCGTCATTACCTGCCAGAAAGAGCAGAGCTTCTTCATCCAGAGTGGCCCCATTCTCTTGTGCCTGCATTAGCAGCATCTTGTCTTTGAAGTACTCAGAGTTTTGAGGACGCTTTGGTTGAGTGCAATTCCTAGCAATGTGCCCCAACCCTCCACAGTTATAGCACTTAGGCTGCCTAGCTTGTGCTTGAAGAGAATTCCCAACTCTATACTGCCCATTTGCTCTCCCAGCATTTCTTTGATTGTAGTTTTGTCTTCCTTGCACATTCTGCACCACCACCTTTCCATCTTCTACAACTGCCTGATTTCGTGGGTTAGATGAGGTTCTGAGTTGGTTGTTAGTAGGTGGAAGTACCGCCCTGAACTGTTGGACCAATAGGGAGACTTGATTGGAGAGATTATCAATCATCATATCAGTATGAGAATACCCAGAGTCCAGATGAGTGTTCAAAGCAGATGGTGAGGGAGTTGGTGATCGACCATTTGTTGAATTAGCCCTAGATAAAGACTGTTGTTGTTGAGATTGATCCTTAGAGGATGAGTTTGGTTGTTGAACATTAGAGACAAAAGCAAGAGATTCATTTGTTGTTGAAGAATTGAGCTTTTCTCGCATAACTCGATCATAAGCAACATGTTTCTCATGTTGTTGGAGATATGCATAGAGTTGTTCATGATTAGTATGCCTGAGACCTTTGTTGAGTTTGACAGCTGTAACAAATCTATCCCATTCAGGTGCCATGTTGTTCACGAATTTTGAATTGAGCTGAATGTTTGGCATTGTCATCTTGATGGCTCGCAGGTCATTGACTAGCTTGTGAAATCTGACGTAGTAGTCAGTGATGCTTTCACCTGGATTTATTTTGAAGTGCTCGAATTCATCATACAGCTGGGACTCCCTATCTTCTTTGGTTAACTCAGACCCTGCAAGAAGCATCTTCACATTATCCCAAACTGCTTTGGCTTCTGTGTTAAAGTTGATGAGTTTGTAGACATCTTTAGGAAGCCCTTGAATGATAATATTCGAGGCTCTGATGTCAGCATCATAGCGTTTCTTATCCTCATCAGAAAGATCATTGTAGGTGCGAGGTCTTTCTGGACCAACTGCCGCAGGATGGTCATCAGTAGCTGCGATTGTGTCTCTGGTTGTGCCCATGAGGAAAGGTCCTTCATCAATGGATTTCAAGATGTTCACACCATTTTCCTTACCCAAGCAGTATAGACGAATCCTTTGTGCCCATGATTCATAGTCGGTCCTGTCCAGCATAGGAGGACGAGTATCCGACCCTGCTGCCTGAATGTCATCCGATGCAGTGCTTGCCATGTTGTGAAGACTGAGTAGTTGCACATATCAAACTGTTAAGCACACGTGAATTTCGTGTTTTGTTGCAACAAGTCGAATTACAATCACTTCTCAGAAAACAAGTCAAATCGTAAGATTAAACTCACAACGTCAAGTTACTATTAAAATAACAAGTCAAGTTGTGGGAATAGTCTCGCAACGTCACGTTACTGAAGGAGTTGATGTAACAACTTAAGCCGCTACAGCTCACAAATCTCACCAGTGTCAACACGCTAAGATAGTCACAACTCGCTAAGGCAAGAATCGGCAACAACTCGCTACAAATACCAAGTCACTGAAACAATTCAACTCTCTATGAAACTGCACTAACTCGCTAGGCTAGAGTCAACACGCCAATAATCAACTCGCTGGTAAACAACACGCTAACAGTCAATTCGCTGTTAATCAAGTCGCTAATGATCAACTCGCCAGTTCCACAAACCTCCAAAATATGACAACTCGCTAGTAGACAAGTCGCTAGACTGACAAAACGCTGACTGCTCAACTCGCTATTCTCAAATCGCTAAAGCCTCAACTCGCTAGAGGTAGTAACTCGCTAATCTGATCAAATCTCTAGTTATGCCAACTCGCTGGTTACTCAACTCGCTAGGCCACAACTCGCTAGACAAATAATTGCTCAACTCGCTAGGCCACAACTCGCTGCTGGTAGCAACTCGCCAATGCCAACTCGTTAATACCTAAACCTGACAACTCGCTAGGAATGAGACAAAAATGTCACTATCGTAGCGATTTGTCCGTATGTCCCAAAATAGCAAACCGCCAAACCTCTAACCTCAACTCGCTACAAAAAGATACCAACCCTCTACCAGGAAGTACCAACTCGCTACTAAGAAATAGCACACGAATTGCCACCAACGTCCACACAAGTGATGAAATGACTAAACCAAGATTACTACAAGGTGTCTACACTACTAATAAGCAAGAAAGTACAAGAAGAATGCCGAGATAAACACCTAACGAGATCAAACTCGTGAAGAAACAACTAAAACCATTCGAACCAAACTAAACACACAAGCCACACTATAAATTCGAGCATATCAAAAATCCTAGGATAGAACCTGGCTCTGATACCAATTGTAGAATACTCTAATATAAGAACATTGATGGTTTAGTGATTAGATTGATTTTAGGTTATGTTTTAGAGAGAAGTTAGAGAGAGAAAGTGAAGGAACATTGAGAGAAACTTGTGATATGTTAGATTGTGAAAATGAAGGTCCAACCCTTTCCCATGGGTGGGAAAGGGTATATATAGTTACAATGTAAACGCCTCTTGAAACGGGCTGTAGAGCGTGCTGACAGTGGGTAAGAGACCCGACCCGACTCCACAAATACTAACTAATACTACTCTACATACTAACTAATATGATAATTACTACGAGCTACAATATGCTAAACAATACTCGGGGTGACCGAGTCTTCATATGAATAATCGTATTCCTAACACATGTGATTCGTAAAAATCACATATGATTTGATTTTAACGAATCAAATGTGATTTTTAGTTATTTTTTTGGACGGAAATTTTGAAAAATAAAAAAAAAAATGTTCGTCGAAAGTATATAATAATGCATATCTATAGAAAGATAATTTAATTCTCGTCGTGATGGTATGATTTTTTCGCGTAACGATTAACGGTTTTCGAAATATTTAATTGTAAAAAAAATGGTGAAAGTTTATTTTTTTTATTTTGATAAAAAAAAAATGAATGTTTAAGATTGTTTGATTGGTTTTATGGCAAAATATGAGTTCTATATTAATTTTTTGTACTGATTTAAGATTATTTGATGACCAAATTTTTTTACATAACTAATCTCTACCCTCCATTTTTATTTGATCTAATTGATGAGTTTAATCTTAAAAATTTAAAAACGCACTTTCATTTTTTTTTCAAATATTAATATCTTTCAAACCATTAATCGTTAAGCGAAAAAAAAAATATCGTTACGACTAGCATTTAATTATCTTTTTATAGATAGGCACATTGATATACTTTCGACAAAAGAATTTTTTTGTTTTTTTCACGTTTTTTTTCGTTACCGAAAAAATCACATTTGATATTACATATCACATGTGATTTTTCAATAACGAAAAGTAATGTGAAAAAACGAATTTTTTTGTTGAAAGTATATAACAGTGTCCGTCTATATTAAAAGCTCGTTGTGATAGTGTATTATTTCGTTTAAAGATTAACGGTTTAAAATATATTTAAATTATAAAAAATATGAAAAATACTTTTAATCTCAACCATTAAGTTCTCCTCTCTAACAATAATGAAGTTGAAAAAATCTGTTTTTCTAAATAAAAGATGGAGAAAATTCTTAAAATAGTACAATTTCTTGAGACTTTTTCTCAAAAGAGTACAAAAATAATAGCTCTTTCCAAAAGAGTCACGTGCGAATTGCAAATGTGCGAATGTGCATTCCACTTAATATTTGACACGTGTCCAGACAAATTGTACAAATGATTGGTTTGGTACTATTTGTCAGGACATGTGTTAATTATTTAGTGGAATCGCACGTTCGCACAATGACTCTTTTGGGAAAAAGTATTATTTTTGTACTTTGGTTTGAGAAAAGACTCAACAAATTGTACCATTGGGAATTTTCTCTAAAAGATGTTTTATAAACACGTATGAGTTGGTTAAAAAATTGATCACTGGTTTTGAACTGACCGCGAATACAGGGTTTGATCTGCATCACATTCTTTAGGTAAATTTGACAACTTGATTTATCTATCTATCTATCTATCTATCTATCTATCTATCTATCTATCTATCTATCTGATGAAATACTCAGCAGCTAATTTCGTTATTATTATTTATCAGAAGTAGTCGTATAAAATGAAACTATGGTGGATGATTAAGGCCACATTCGCACTTTTAATTCTATTCATTCCTGCATCTCTCGGATGGGGTAAAGAAGGTCACTATGCTACTTGTAAAATTGCTCAGGTATATATATTCTCTATTTATTGCATATTGTTAAACACAAGACACTTGTTTAATAGATGATTGAATTATTTCGGGACTTATGAGTTTATTATAATGGTGTTTGTTTAACCTTATTTTTGGGCTTATCAGCTTATTTTATTTCGGCGTATATTTAATCAGCCCAAATTTTCTGGCTTATTTTGAGACTTATATAAGCTTATTATGACATAATAAACTTATATAAACCCATAAATCTCAAAATAAGCCGGAAATTTTGAGCTTATGAAATATAAGCCGAAATCAGATAAGCTCATAAGCCCATAAATAAGCTTAAACAAACACCCCCCATGTCATAACAATCCAATATAAGTTCACAAGTTTCAAAATAAGCTGAGGAAACTATACCTATGAAATATAAGGCGAAAACAGATATGCTCATAAGTAGAGCGGTCCTTTAGGGTGGGCAAGCTGGGAAACCCCAAAAATTTTTCCCGTTAATAGTTATATGCATGTGACGTATTTTCTATATAAAAAAAAAGCAATTAGGTGACAAAGTATTTTAAACGGGTCATATGTGGAACATTTAAATAACTAGTTTACATTATGTCTTATAAAACGGTGAAATGTTTTATAAGACATGAGTTTTAGAAGGCTGTATTTCAGATTTTCCCCCGGGGCCCCCAAAATAAGCTTAAACAAACGCTCCCTATACGCTAATGGGTCCCCACAATCGTGGGGACATACAATGTAAAGCAAGGTTATGGTTTAGATCATGTCTACATGGTTACACGATTTACCTCCTCATGTTGGCCGTAGGAACTGTCGATGTGTGCCATCAAAGGGTCCGTTTCCATCTACTATACACTAATGGTTTACTTTTTAACTTCAAAATCAGCATATGTGTTGAAAGTTGGTGGGGAAATGGAGCAACTACATTAAATGTAAAAGAGGTTTTCATGATTTAGGTTACCTGGGAAGGCGAGTTTTTGACTAAGATGTAGTCGGCCTAACCGAGGTATCCCCATGACCGTTTTCAACCTTTTCCCTGGCCACCCCTATATAGGTACCTAGTGAGGTTTGAACCCTAGTCCTCTTGTGAGGAATCAGGTGCCTTACCACTAGGCCATCAGGTGCCTTATGATAAAAGTAATACGGAAATTGACAAAAGATGATGGCGATAACTTATAAGTTTTTAACCAAGTTGGCAATGAAATAGTACTAGACGATATGGAAGTCAACTTTCTACTTAACAACTAAGTGTTAATGTTTGGTGAAAAGATAATGGGCTTGAGGGGAACCCGTTGGTCAATATTGTGAGTTAAATAATTTAGTGATTTTTGAACTTTCTCTTAAGAATGGACCTTTTTGTTATTGCTGGTTTCATTTGCGTCTAGATTAATGGTTAGACGTGAGGTCGATGAGAAACAACATGATTCTATGTTGGTAGTTTGCTTTGAGAAGTTACATTTATATTTTTTGTTTCATACAGTCATGTTGAGATATTGAAACTTGTAAATTGTAATATTAGCAAGACAGGCTTAGAGATAACTTTGTCCATGATGGATATGAGGGTATGTATGGATGCAGGCATTAGAAGAAATTATGTGATATTAGGGGTGTTTGAGGTTCGTTTTCTCCGATTTGAGTTGTAAAATCACAGTCTAGTTGATGACTTTGGTAGGCATAAAAAATTACAATGATGCTAGTTTCTTCGGTTAACACGGTAGAGAAAATATAAACTTTTTTGGGTAATGGGGATGACCCCGGTAAATTTTACAAAGAATGAAATTGTTAATGGCAACCGAATGTGATTATTTGATTTCTGTTAGCAAATAAGTCTATAAGTAAGAATTCGGGGGTGACGATGGGGTGTGCTAGCTTTGATAACTGCATTTGGGGATAATCAACCCTCATAGGCGGCTAATAGGAAGAGCATCATTGGACTTATGAATTTAAGTAATTAAGAACTTGGTTTTCCAATCGAGTTTCTTGATTATGGTAATGTTGCAGGGACGGCGTCATTTCTTTCTGTTTTGCATTTTGTATGATCATACATGAAATAGCCAGTTATTGCATTCTCTATAAAATTATTATCATTGATCGACTTTTCTTACATAACCAGTCATTGCTCACGGAAGACGCTATGAAGGCGGTGAAAGAACTGCTCCCAGAAAGTGAAGGTAATCTTTCTGCTGTCTGTTCGTGGCCTGATGAGATCAAGTGGATGAACAAGTGGCGCTGGACCAGCGAGTTGCACTATGTTGACACCCCTGATTTCAGGTGTAACTATGATTACGACAGTAAGTTAACTAACCTCCAATAATTTCGTTTTTCTTTTTTTTTTTTCTTTTTTTTTTTTTTTTTCCCCTATAAAAAGTCAATAATTTAATAAAAGAATAAATTTTGATTTAAAGTACGGCAGTTTTGTGACTAACTACAAGTTTGAATAGGAAATAGATGGTTACAAAGACTCTAAAAAGAAAAATTCTTATGGTAACTGTGTAAGAATTTGCGAGGCGCTAGGTTGTCAATTGTTAAAACGTTCATCTTTTTGTTGGAACGAGTGGTAAATAAATTTTCAGGTGCTGTTGGTTCATTTATATTTGACAGGTGAGAGGTTTTAATGTTTTGTTATATAATACAGATGCTGCAGTTCAAACCTGTTTTTACTTAGAAATGGGTCGATTAAATGAGTAAACTTGAAAGTATTAGCTTTAAACCTTCTTACGATACGGCTCGTTCAGGTTGAATTTGAATGTCATCCAAAGTGCATTGTTAATAGACTAAACCTCCTAAATCATTTTATTTGAAGATTAGAGTATTAGAGAAATAAATTGATCTCTCTAATCTTATTTGAAATATGAATTGTAAAATTTCTGGATAAAATTGGTCAAGCTAAGTCACCTTGTAAATATATGCAACCGTTTTGACCCGTTACCCAACCACCCACCTGACCTACCCATTTTGGCACATCCATATTATTAAATGTTGTCTATTTATTAGTCGCTTCAATCATGTTTTGTATATGAGGTGTGTGCATAAAATATGATTATGGCTTGACAAACTAATGTTATAGGGGACTGCCATGACTCATCTGGAGTCAAAGATAGGTGTGTTACTGGAGCAATTTACAACTACACGGAGCAACTTGTCACCGGCTATAATGCCTCAAATTCAGTTACGAATTGTAAGCGCCACTGTGAATCTGTCATCAACTTTTTACATTACTTGAAAAATGAGAACTCATAATCTCAAATTATACAGACAACCTGACCGAAGCACTCATGTTCCTGTCTCATTACATTGGGGATGTGCATCAGGTTAGGTCATCCTGCTTGGCTGCATTGCTCTAAAATTTTGATGTCGTGGAATTAAATTGTTGTGACTGTCTGCTTGGTTTTTATCTTTCAAACTTTTGGAAATTGCTACCAATGGTATTCACTCCATACCCCGTGGAAGACGGGATTGGGTACCGTTGAATTTGCTACCAATGGTATTCAAATCCTTTTTCTATCCCAAAATAAATGTGTCAATATCCATTCTTGGATGCCCTAAAATAAATTTAGCAATTTTCTTTTTTGGTCAAATCTCTATCCAAGAAGACACCTACTAGTAAAAGCTGTAAAATATTGATAGCATTGATTTTATACGGCGTGATTTCTTTACATATGGAATAATTTCTATCATAAAGAATGACTGATTGCACCAAGAGGCTTTCGTACTCAAGACTTCCACTCTTTCATAATATTACTTAAGCTATTAATCAACTTGGACATCCCTTAACCACTTAAGGGTGGCATGGTGGCAAAAAGGCTTGTGACTCACTCTAAAATGTGTGAGGTCTCAAGTTCAATTCCTGCTAGGTGCAAACAACCTTAAGTGGCCATGCCAACCTCCTGAGAAGGGAGGGCTTTACCTGGTTTGTGTCTGTGTGGCGGTGCGTTCAAAGTTCAAACCCCATGGATTAGTCGGCTAAAAAGGTCGAAAATCATGGTTACCAAAAAAAAAAAAAAAAAAAGAAAAGAAAAGAAAAACTTGGACATCCCTTGCTAGTTACGACTTTACAGTCAAGAAAGTGATTTACTGCATAAAGTTTGTTAAAAATCTTCTGTTTTGTTTCTGTTGCAGCCTTTGCATGTTAGCTTTACTACCGATGAGGGTGGAAACACAATAACAGTTCGCTGGTATAAGAGGAAGACCAATTTGCATCATGTATGTGTTTTTCTCAAACTCCAGCATTTTTTTTCTGTTCCCTTGATATTAACAACCTTAAATACAAAGGACATTTGAACTACAAAAACGTAAGAAAAGAGGTTTACTGAAAAATGCTAACTGAAAAGTGTTCGAATCCTAAACTAGTGATTTTTATGGATTACTGAATTCTGTTTCAGGTTTGGGATAGTGACATAATAGAATCTGCCATGAAGACATTCTATGACAAGGATCTCAATGTCATGATATCTGCAATTGAGAAGAATATGACAGTATGATTTCATCTTTGCTTCTTCTACATTTTATTAGCAGTTGGTAACAGGTCAGGCTGGGTTATCCAAGTACTTCTTTTCCAGTCCTTTAAACATGTTTTGTAGTAACAGTGTGTATCATATAACGTAACACAAAATATATTATTATAATAATATTAATTTAATGTTTTTTGAAAAATATAAAATATGAATGCAGTGTTTAGTAGGTTGTATGCATTAACGATACACTTTTGGAACCTTCAACTCATTATATTTTTAACTGATATTTTTTTATTTCACCCATTTGACATTTTTAGAGCTAAAACATAACCTGAATCAAGAATTTCAATTAATCAGGTTGAAATTGCTTAATTTACAACTTATGCTAAGAACTGCAATGCTTCTTCCTTAAATTGTTTTTATCTTATACTCCTCGTAACCTAACATTTTTCTTTCTGAAGTGTCTCAAAGCTAGCTGTAACTCTTCTTTTCCAGTCACCTTTAAACACAAAATTACATATTTGCTAGTTAGCATTTATTTATGTCCACGTGTCGTATTATCTTGTTTTTTCTTGGGTCATTTTAATTAACTCTATTTAAGGGGGAGGTCATTTTAGTATTTGAATAATAGTCAAAGTATTTTGAACTTTGTGGCGATTTAAGCGTTTCACTTTATGGGATGGAGGTTGTATTACTTTTAATATCGGAAGTGATACGACGTTAATTTTTTCTGGAAATAGACTACTTGGAGCAATGACATCTCATCTTGGGCAAATTGTACATCTGCTGAAGAAGTTTGTCCTGACCCGTAAGTGTGACTTGCAACTTTTATTCTGCCTGTTAATTACCACTAAAAGATTGTTGTATTACCTGCAAATTTATGCTATTCTTTTCCGAAAACAAGATTCCTGTATTCTGTTCTCATTAAAGGGTATTTTTAGACTCCGCGAACTCTCTGTTAGGTCAAATATCCCGAATTTCATGTTACGGGAATACAAGATTAAGTTGAGTAGAAGTGATCCATGATCTTTTGCAGGTGGGCTTCTGAAAGCATCAAGTGTTCATGCAATTACGCCTACCGAAATGCTACGCCAGGAAGCACTTTAGGAGGTAATTGTTAACTAAGTTACTTATTCCAACTTTATTTTCCGTAATTTTTAACATCACTGTTTTTTAAGGAAATATAGCAGTTGCTTACTTTATATAGAAGATATTTAAATAAATTTGTTGGCTAGCGTCCACTTAATTTAATTAAGGAGTGCTACCATAAGTATCATAGAAGTGTTATTATATACTAATTTATCTCAATTTTTAATAGATGAATACTTCCTCTCCCGTCTGCCAATTGTGGAGATGAGGCTTGCTCAAGGTGGGGTCCGTCTCGCTGCAACGCTTAATCAAATCTTTACTCCATACGCTTCAGTCTCTCAAAAACTAGCCTATTTTGGGAACATCCAACCCAAATCTCACACGACCTGAACCTGAAAAAACATGAATGGAAGTTAATGGAGGTTAGGAATTAGCTTCCTGTCTTAATAGTTGGTATGCTAATCTTCTATTATTCCCAGTTTTTCTGTGTTTAAATGATACCCTTCTAGGTGGTGCTTAAAAACATGTACAAGTTTATTACTCAAACTTTCAGTAGCTGTATGTGCATATTTAAACAAATAAAATTTGATTGTTCTGAATATTGGGCGTTACATTTTCTCGAACCCGTTAACTATTTAAGTAGTATTAGTTCCTATTTAGGAACTAGTAAACTATTAATCATTCTTAACCAATAACACATTTTTGGTTAATGGGATGGAAACTGTATGTCGGTCGTTTTAATTGAAATAAGCACCATGTTAATGCATCGAAATCGAATTCCTACCTTGTAAATTGACAGAGAATAATAGGAAAAACTGTCATCAATCACTAAAACACTAAAGTATTTGAACACATAACAAACAGCTCATGTAATCATGGATTGGAACTTATTTACATACAGATAATCTAACTCTAGGAAAGTACAAAAATCAATCTCTCATTCCCCTTTCTCTCTAAAAACTGTGAGGATGGAGTTGATGATATTGCGATTGATTAAGAGCGGCCATTAAAGGAAAAGAAAGATGCCAAAGACTGAGCTAGTCCCAACACAATAGCTACCTTCACTTGACCTCTAACCGGTATTGAACGACAGGTAGCAGGTCGAATGGTACCCTTGTTTTTCATCGTCGTTAATCTCCTTACTCCAGCCATCTAAGTCAGCTACCAGACTTTCTGCTCTTGGCTTTTGGTAGTGGAAATGGAATGTATGATTGTTGTGAGAATAAGGTTAAAGCAGTGTCATATATATAAAGGTTTGTTTTGGATATGCCCTTGTTTTTTCTAAATATTACATATTAGTTTTAAAAGTACTTTTGACAGGTATATTGACCATCTTGACCTTTACTTTTTTTTCTTTTTTCTTTGTTTGGATAGGCTGCTGCACTATGCATATTTTTGTAATGTTTTTACGTTTTTCTTTTGTTTTCTTATTACCTACTAGTATTATGTTAATTTACCAAACTCATTACAGATGCACATCATGTAACAAGAAAATTGGAGAAGAATATTTGAGTGAGGGTTTTAACTTACCTGATCATTATCTTAGATAACTTGATAATTCGATATTTCCTTCATCTCATAAGCTCACAATCTTTAAAAAGTGTAACAGAGGTATTGTCAACCAATAATTTCTTACATTTACTCTGATTATATCATTGTAATTTTTTTATTTTTAGAAAAAGCAAATAATGGGTTCGTTTTATTGTGGTCGAGTAATTGTACTTCGTACCTAATTGCTATTACAGATGGAAGGACTGTTAACTATGCACTACTCAAAAGTTTATTAATTTTCTCCACGTTGAATTCGAACCTTTTACCTTCTTTTTGGAAGACTGTTATTCTTAACGCTGAGTTACCTAACTCAATGACAAAACTGAAAAGATATAACTTGATCCATGATTTATAAACAAGTATTCTAAATGTCTTTTTCAGTACACATTCAAGTAATCTGTCAATTTATCATATGTTTGTATCACTTTTTAAAAGAAAAGTTTGGTTCATATAGTAGGGGCACTTTTGTCTTTTAGGTTGATCCACTAAATTAGAAGCTAGTGGAGGAAAAGTATTAAAGTAACAAGGCACTAACGTTATCTCATATGAAACATGTGACAAGTTAAATTATGAATAATTTATAATACCTCTGTGCAGCCTCATGAATAATATAGTTATCAAGTTTTATGAGAGTAGCGTCCTTTTCCATCTAAATGGGTTACATCCAAGATTAGTTGAATTGGGCCTTTTTCTCTTAGCACATCTTATTTAAAATCATTACACATTTACACTAGACTGCTTGTAAATAGTAACAAAGATTTTCTAACAACAAATAATTAAAGCAGCAGTGAGAAAGTTGGGTTCGTCACTCCTGCGTGGCCGCTCTTCATTGCTAGCCCCCGCCCACGCCCCCCCCCCCCCTCCCACATCTCCTCACTTGATCCTTGCTCATCTGCACGACGAAGCAACCACCTGACAAATGGTTTTTTTTTTTTTTTTTTTTCTTTAGTGTAAAATAAAATATAGTTATAATATTATGATTAAGTTTTTGTGTAATGTTTATGCACAAAATGTAAAACAATCAAAATTTAATTAAAAAATATTGTAACATACAAAAAGTCAACATTAAAAGCAAATTTAAAAATTTATCAACCTTACCCTCTCATCTTGGCTTGGCAACAATGACATCAACCTTAATCACGTCACTCATTTTCTACAAATTCAATTCACACAACAAGAAATGATGAAGATCAGTGTGTTATATGTAGAGATTGTGAAGCATAACTGGACGTTAATAAATGCATAATTAATTAAAAACAAAAAAAAAATTGTAGAAAGTCGTAAATCATTAACCTATCAAATTCAAATGTTCAAAGTTGGAATACGTCTAACATGGTACACGTACTGTGATTAATGTGTTTGACCCATTAATCTGTGTTTTTGAACTCCTCATTACACAGACTATAACCGGATAAAAGTTTCTCTTTTTCAAAATGTTAACATGACTACTTAATAATTGTTTGCATTTAGCAAGATTACACTTGAGAAATCACACATTTTTAATAATCAGTCGTTTGCCACTATGTCAATTCTTTGCTGTTTGAACTTTATAAAATTCAAAGCAACCTCACAACCCACCCAAAAAGCTGCATTTCATTAGAGTTTAATGGGTACGTACTGAGGTCATATACATAAGTGAACCCTTGTTTAATTTATCCCAACACTCATTCATCTCTACTACATATAAAGAGTGTATAATTCTAAATAAAACTTTCAAAATGAGAAAAATATAATTACTAATATACTCTTATTCTTAATTAATATTTATCCTACAAAATTCCATGTTTACTTGTCTTTTACTTTCCTACGTATTTTTTAGTACGTAGTAGTTTTTTTTAATGACCGATGTGTTTTCATATTTAATTTAACAAAATGAGTACTTTAAAAATAAATTAAAGAAACATAACATGTTTGAAAATTCTAACTAAAAAACCATCTCTTTGAAACCACGTAATTTATAATCTACTAAATCAATGTAAACTGTCATACTTTCATATATATATGATGTCTTGATTTTACATTATTCCACATTTCGGCCATAGACGTTCAATATTAAAAAACAAGATAGTTAATTTTTCTTTTTTCATCTTAACGTATTCTCCATTCAATTTAACGATTTTTATTCTTCTTACTTGTTACTACGTACGTATATTAATAGAATTATGATAACGTTCAAAGGAATCAAAGCTTACAGAATGCAAATAGACAATAACATACATGCTGAATGCACACTTTCTAGTATTGACTAATGAATTAAAGTTGAATGTGATAATGCATAAAAGTGAATTCGAGAACGGGGTCGGGTGTTTTGTAATCAAAACTAGAAAGCGAGTGTGATGAGTAGTAGGTGATCGGAAGTGGCCGGATGATGTTGCAAGACGGGCTGAGCAACATAGTTTGGACCTGGTTACTCTTGGGGGTGATGGCCACACAGTGAAGAAGGGAGGTGGATCACGTTGAGGGGCAATGAAAAAGAAATAATTTTGTATGGTGTTAAATATTTTGCAAACAAATGAAAAAGAAATAATTTTGTATGTTAAATATTTTTCAAAGTACTCGTTTAGTTAATTAAGTCTTTAAAACACAATATATTGCAATCTAAAAAACTCCAGATTAGATGTTAATATACATTTCAATATTTCATCAACAAAAGGTTATAGAAAAACCGTTATTATCTTGACTCAATCCCTCCATAATTTCCAACGAACTTTGCATGGCAATATCACTTCACGTACGTACACTTTCGAAAACACATATAAACATTCATCTTCCAAGTTTTCTTTAACTTGATCATTCGCATCTGCTGGTCATCAATCTTCATCTGAGTTTTTTTGTTACATTCTTCTTTATTCTCAATCGAAAAACACAGTCTTTACACTTAAACTTGTTGCTGGTTTGTACGATAATTTCGTGAACTCAATGGATCCAAATAAAGAACTACTAAAGTATTTGAACACATAACAAACAGCTCATGTAATCATGGATTGGAACTTATTTACATACAGATAATCTAACTCTAGGAAAGTACAAAAATCAATCTCTCATTCCCCTTTCTCTCTAAAAACTGTGAGGATGGAGTTGATGATATTGCGATTGATTAAGAGCGGCCATTAAAGGAAAAGAAAGATAACAAAAAAAGACTGAGCTAGTCCCAACACAATAGCTACCTTCACTTGACCTCTAACCGGTATTGAACGACAGGTAGCAGGTCGAATGGTACCCTTGTTTTTCATCGTCGTTAATCTCCTTACTCCAGCCATCTAAGTCAGCTACCAGACTTTCTGCTCTTGGCTCTTGGTAGTGGAAATGGAATGTATGATTGTTGTGAGAATAAGGTTAATGCAGTGTCATATATATAAAGGTTTGTTTTGGATATGCCCTTGTTTTTTCTAAATATTACTGTACATATTAGTTTTAAAAGTACTTTTGACAGGTATATTGACCATCTTGACCTTTACTTTTTTTTTCTTTGTTTGGATAGGCTGCTGCACTATGCATATTTTTGTTTTCTTATCACGTATTATATTAATTTACCAAACTCATTACAGATGCACATCATGTAAGTATGTAACAAAAAAATTGGAGAAGAATATTTGAGTGAGGGTTTTAACTTACCTGATCATTATCTTAGATATAATATTAGTAGATCATTTGATCAGATGGAAAATAATGATAGATACTAGATAACTTGATAGTTTGATATTTCTCCTTCATCTCATAAGCACACAATCTTTAAAAAGTGTAACAGAAGTACTGTCAACCAATAATTTGTTACATTTACTTTTTTGCAAATTTTTGATCCGATAAAATTTGGCTATACACTTATTTTGGGACAAATGTTATACTTTGATTATATCATTGTAACTTTATTCTAACTCAATGACAAAACTGAAAAGATATAACTTGATCAATGATTTATAAACAAGTATTCGAACCTTTTTGTCTAAATGCATGTCTTTTTCGGTACACATTCAAGTAATCTGTCAATTTATCAATGTTTAAAAGAAAAGTTGGGTTCATATAGTAGGGGCACTTTTTCTTTAGGTTGATCCCACTAAATTAGAAGCTAGTGGAGGAAAAGTATTAAAGTAAAAAGGCACTAACGTTATCTCTCATGTGAAACATGTGAGAAGTTAAATTATAAATAATACCTCTGTGCAGCCTCAAATAATGGAGAAAAATATATAAATTATTTATCAATGAGAGTAGGGTCGGGTCCTTTTCCAACTAACTGGGTACATCATCCAAGATTAGTATAACAGTTTTTTTTTTTTTTTTTTTTTTTTTTTTTTTTTTCCTTCTCTCTTTTTTTTTAAGCACATTTGATTTAAGGCAGAATTGCATATATATCCCTCCCAAAATAAATAATTGCATATATATTCTTTATACAAGCTTTTGATACACATAATACAATGGTTTTTATGCATGCTTTGAATATATATGCAATTATGCATTTTCGGAAGGATATATATGCAAAAACCTTGATTTAAAATCATTACACTAGATAAATACCAGTGAAAAGTAACAAAATTTTATAGTAACAAATAGTTATAGTTATAATATTATGGTTAAGTTTTTGTGTAACGATTATGCATACAACATAAAACAATTAAAAGTTAACTAAAAAATATTATAGCATACAAAATCTCAACATTAAAAAACAATTTTTAAGTTTATCAACCTTACCTTCATCTTGGCATGGCAACAATGACATCAACCTTAATCACGTCATTCATTTTCTAAAAATTCAATGCACACGATAAGAAAAATGATGTAGAAGAATGTGTTACGTGTAGAGATTGTGAAGCATGAATAATGCATCATTAATTAAAGCATTAACCTATCGAATTCAAAAGCTCAAAGTTGGAATAAGTCAACATGGATTTTTTAAGAGTAACAACGATGTGTAAAAAATATTTAGGGAAGTAAAAGACAAGTAAACATGGAATTTTGTAAGATAAATTTTAATTAAGTAATGGTATATTAGTAATTATACTTTTCTCATTTTGAAAGTTTTAAACACAACTATACATACTTTATATGTAGTAGAGATTAATGAGTGTTCGGACAAATTAAACAAGGGTTCACTTATGTGACCTTAGTTCGTACCCATTAAACTCTAATGCTGCTCGTTGGGTGGGTTCTGAGGTTAGTTTTATTAAAATTTCAATGAATTTTGTAAAGGTAATTAAGTACCGGAGAGGTTAATAGATACAAAGTTGTGAATGCAGATAACATGTCAACCTTTTTCGGTGATTAAACTTAAAAAGACGAATATTTGAGATTCTATTGTTCATTAATCGTTTTTGTGGATTTCATCTAGAAATCATAAGTCTAGAATAAGTTGGATATGTTGGTTAAGAAATCCTATTGATGATACTTTCTCATTGTAATTGTTTCGTTTTCTAGCTTTTGCTAGTTTTATTATATGCCGCCGTTCAAAAAAAAAAGATAACATGTCAACCTGACAATGCTTTGAATTTTATAAAGTTCAAACCGCAAAGAATTGACATAGTGGCAACGACTCACGATTAAAAATGTGTGATTTATCAAGTTGAATCTTGCTAGATGCAAACAATCTTGAATCGATCACGCTAACATTCTAAAAATTAGAGAGTTTTATCCGGTTATAGTCTGTGTGATGATGAGTTCAAAAACACAGATTAATCGGTCAAAAGACAAACAACCATAGTTACTGAAATTTTATAAAGTTCGATGCAGAGGGATCGATGCTCTAACATATGATTCCTTTTGTATGACTAGATCTTTTAAAAGGTTTTCTCAACGAGACTTCATTCTCATTATCGAATACTTGCCAAATAATGCTGTTGATACAATAGTTGGGTGTTCCTAGTTTGGACTCTTGCTCTCGTATCAATTCGCTCTTAATGCTTGAAACCTGCGCACTAAGAAAGTAAACAAACACCGTTAGGCTTATCGTGGGATTGTCTCTCACGATTATCCTCCGGCGTGAGAGTAAGTAATCGGTTTTAGGATTCTCGTAAGGAGTTTTAGGGTTTGTGATCGTACCTTTAATGAGAATTATGTCATTCCTTATATAGGTGCAGAATCCTCGTAGGTTTCTTGCTCCTTACTCTTCGCACACGTGGTGCTTATCCGGGTTAAGGATATCTATTCCGTAAATAGAAGATCCTTATCTATGCCCGGGTAGTTTTGGTTGGGTTTTGGGCTTCGTAAGTCTAAACCATTGGCGTTGTGGCCCAAGTCATTGTTATGATGGCCCACTCGTGGCGGGTTTGGGCCTAGTAATGATGAGGCGAAAAATGAACCACTTTTAGGGGGTCATTTAAGCCCGGAATTAAATTTATTTGATCAAATATTGCCCTAAATCGTTCCTTTTGTGATTTTAGGTACTTTGGGAGTGAATTCTGGAAAAGGAAGCATTTTAGACGTTTTTGGAGCATAAAAGTGAAGAAAACGGCAAAAACTTAATTTTCCATGCTGAGAACAGTACCTGACGGCGTCAAGAAGAACATCATGACGGCGTCAAGAGTAAAATCCGTGATGACCCAGTGAAAACCTGAAGGCGTCACAACAAGGGTGTCAAGAGTTAATATTGTGACGGCCTGCATAAGGAGTACACATGACGGTGTCAGACCCAGATCTAGGCAGTCCGAGAAATTATTTGGCGGCGAGATGATGGCGTCAGCAATTTGTTCTTGACGCCGTCACCCCACAGAATCTATATATACTTTTCTATTTTTCATTCATTAAAAAGAGGAACTTGTGTGGAGAATACTAGGGTCGAACTTTGTAAACCCTAGATCGTTTTTAACTGTATTTTCAAGGGTTTTCACCCCTTGAATCCTTTCATGTTCAATTGAGATAAGTCTTCTTTCAATTCATTCAATATGTCTATGTGTTGTTTGAATATATCTTATGCTTTTCTTGATTTCAACATGCTAGGCTAGATCTATCATGTGTTTGCTTAGATGTAATGAAACCTAGATGTTAATTATAGGTTGACTGCTTGTTTATAGTTGTATTGGATGAATGATTTCAATGTTAGGCTTAAGAAAACTGGCAGATCTCCATTGTGTAACATGCTTGAACGTCTTAAGAAACATGAACCGATGTGTACTAGGTTTTATTGGTTGTATTTAATCCATGAGCAAATTCTAGTGATCCCATGTTAGGAGCTTCTTAGCCGGCTCGACATAGGAGTGAAGTAGGCGCTTATAGGATTGGGGAAGTAAGTACGCCACCCCATGAATGGTATTAAGGAATACAACCCGTCATCCACGCAACTGTAACAAGTAATTAACCTGTAAAAGATATCTAGGGAGTAGTGAAATCTAAGTAAACACAATTCTCCCATATATTGCTCACACCTCTAGTTAATTTAGTTTTATTTTCATTTTAGTATTTTATTTTGATTGCATCTTAGTAATTGGGTTAGTTGACTAGCAACTAATTCCGCCCAACTCCTTCAAAACCGAGATTTTTATTTGCTTTTATAAAAACTAAAAAAATACAAAAAGAATCATCCATCATCTCTAGACCTAGTCTTTAGGTTTTCTAATCCTAGCGACACTATTCCTAGCTGAACGATCAATTCCCCGGTACTTGTCATTACACTATACTACATCGATCAGGTACACTGCCTGGTGGGGGTTGTAAGCTTCTCGAGATCCCTTGAGAGGTAAAGCCTGGTGCAATTCCCACGCTACCAAGTTTTTGGCGCCGCAGCCCGGGGAATAGTTATTGTCTAGGTTAGAATCTCTTTTTATTAGGTCTACTTGCTAGATTCCTTTCTAGTAAGATTTTATTTTTATTTTTAGGTTCTCTTTAGTCTACCTTATTTCTTCGTGTTTTTTGTTCTTAACTCTTCGCCATCCGACATCATGGACGATGGTAACATCTTTGAACCCATCATCCCACCACAACAAAACCCACCACTAGTTAACCAACCTCTTAGGCCCCGAACCCTAGGAGAGTACTCCCGACCTAGCTACCAAGGCTATCGAAACACCATTGAGCTCACCCAAGGAGCCAATGTGACCCCCTTGCGATCCGACACCATCCGGTTGGTGCAAAGCGGATGTGCATTCCATGGACTTCGTTCCGAAGATCCAAATCAACATCTCAAGGACTTCCTTAAAATCTTAGATTCTATAGACCTTGATGTTACAACTAGAGAGTCAACCCGATTACGCCTATTCCAATTCTCTCTACGTGATCAAGCTAGTCAATGGCTTGAGCGTTTACCCGCGGGATCCATCACCTCATGGGATGATCTCACCACTCGTTTCCTTGCTCAATTTTTCCCACCGGGGAGAACTACCAAGCTTAGAAATGATATCTTGATGTTCCAACAACATCAAGGTGAAACTCTATATGATGCATGGACTCGATTCAAGGACTTACTCCAAAAAGTCCCTCATCATGGCATAGATCTTTGGCTCCAAGTCCAAATCTTCTATGACCATATCGATCTCTCCACAAGGCGAGCCATTGACCAATCGGCCGGTGGTAAGCTACGTGATCTAAGTGCGGAACAATCATGGGAACTCATAGAAGATCTTGCTCTCTATGACAACGAAAGATGGAATGATCCTCGTGATTTGAACAAAACGGTCAAGGCAATATCATTGCCTTCGAACAACTCTAGCACTCCTGACCGTAGGATCATGGAACTTGGGGACCAAGTCAAGTTTCTCATGAAATCTTACGAAGCTCCTAAACCTTCAAGCCAAGTGAACAAAATCACTTCTTCATGCGAATTATTTAGTGGTCCCCATAACACTCGTGATTGTGTGGAACTCCCCGGAACAGCTTTTGCGGACTACGCATCCTCGCGTACCGATGAAGCGGGAGATAAGTGGTACACTTTCAAACCCGAGCCAAACCCTTACGGTGATTCCTACAACCCCTCTTGGAAAAATCACCCAAACCTTAGGTGGAAACAAAATCAAACCAATTCTTCCAATCCGCCTAATCGTTACCAACCAAACGGTCCACCCTCCAACCGTACTTTCAACAACAATCCTTCTAACAACTACGGTAGTACCAACAATCTTGAAGGATTGATGTCTAAGTTTATGGCATCTCAAGAAGCTCGCATATCTAAGTTTGAAGCCGATTTCAAACAAAAGCAAAGCGAGATGACCACCAAAATTGACACATTGTTGAAAGTTCTCAATGACCGAGAAATAGGAGCACTCCCAAGCGACACGGTCAAGAACCCGAAACTAAACGTTAATTCCATATCATCAGTTTCGTCACCCACTTCTTGTCCACAATACTACTCGGTCAAATCAACGAGCACGTGTTTCAAGCAAAACCAAATTCTTCAAAAGGACCAATCGAATAAAACACCCGATATAAAACCGGTCAAAAGCATAGTTGAAACACCTCCTACGCAAGACCTTGACGATGAATTCAAGGAGCTTCACATTGAACGTCCCGTCATTGATGTCTTAGCCCGTGCTCCCTACTATAGTGCCCTCCTAGAAAAGTATGAGCAGTTTAAACTAGGTAAAAATGGGACCGTCTTCGTTCAAAACAAGTTGCCTAAAAAGCTTGATGATCCGGGTATATTTGTTTTGCCTTGTAAGATAGGAAGATCCGAAACTTTCGACACACTAGCCGATTTAGGGTCAAGCCTCAACTTGATTCCCTTATCCCTTTTCACCACTCTCAAGCTAGGAAAGTTAGAGGAGACGGAGGTATTGATTGGTCTAGCGGATGGGAGTATTGCCCACCCGGTTGGAATGATTAAGGATGTAGTTGTTCACGTAGGGAAGTTAACTATCTTAGCGGATTTTCACGTCCTAGACATGGTTAGTGACACTACATGCCCATTGTTGGTAGGAAGAGGATTTTTAGCAACCGCTAGCACCATGATAGATTGTAAGGAGTCTAAGATAGCGGTAGGTGAGGGCGATACTTGGTCGGTATATGATGTTAAGAAACATAGCTACGATTGAGAGGATGAACCGACACCACATTGGGTAGAGATGAATAGGAGACCATCTAGATATGGACCTTGGATAGAAAGGAACTTTATAGGACCTCAACGCCCATTCTATCTAGAAAAAGATTTCATCGATAAGACACATTCGGTGGAACAACTCATAGCTAGAGATGAAGAGCTAGACCATTTTGAGGACCCCTTAGTCTTTAGGAAGATGATTGAGTTCTTAAGCGTAATGCCTATTAATATAGAGATGAACAAGTGGAAAAGAGAGGGGATAAATGCAAATGGAGGTGGGACAAGCCACCTAAGGAAGGTGACGGATCATGGCATATGAAGATGATTTTGTATGATCCGGATGGAGAGAAATTTGAAAGGTCATACCATACTAAGAAAACCGATAGGAAGTTAAAACCTAAGTTTGATCCCAAAGATGTCCTCAATGAGGAACTCACCCGTATCACGTAGTAACCCATGACCTTGAGTCTAGTTACAAGACTCGTAAATAAAGAAAAGCACTTCTTGGGAGGCAACCCATGTTTTGTGTGATTTTTCATTTTTTGTTTGTTTGTTATTTGCTTCCGTATGCATGCTTTATTTTTATTGTTGGTAGATCATGTTTCAAAACTAAAATAGTGAAGATACTTTACTTTGTTGTTTGGCTTAGTCTTAACTTCATCCAAAGGTATTTTTGCAAAAGATAAGTGTAAGGGGAAACCCCAAATATGTTTTTAAGAAACAAAACCGATCATGATTCTCCACAATATTAAGTGAACATGTATATTCGTACTTGTTAGAGTCAAATGCTTGTATCGAGTCATAATGATGTTTTGCAGGATTTTCCAAGAAGTAGGACGAAGTTTTTCCAGAAATTTTCCGAAAACTTAACATAAGAATTTCTGCAGGTCACTTCTGACGGCGTCATGAGTTTACTCTTGACGGCGTCACGTGTAAAATTCTGGAAATTTTACCAGTTTTGTTTTTCTAACGGAGTCTTAAAGTTTTTGTTGAATTATTAGTTTTATAATCTCCAGGAAATCTGCAAACATCATTCCACAAGCATTATATCTTATTTTGTTTTCTAGGATTTATTAGCATATGTAAATTGCCGCCGATTTTATGCGAGGTTGCCTTGTCTGTTTTCTCAGGTTTTACAGGTTATGTATGACAAGAAGATGATTATTATTCTGGAAGGGAAGCTTTGATTGTTCATTTTCTTGGAGGAAGATCTAACCTGGCCACCTTATTATCCATACCGAGCGAATCAGGGGAGTATTTGATTTCATTCATTTTACTTATTTCACTTTTACATTCTTTACTTGAACATTGGGGACAATGTTCATCCTAAGTGTAAGGGGAGGGTAAAATGATGATACCTTACAAATACACTTTCGCTTGAATTTGTTTGTTTGACGGTAGATGTGTAATAAAACTATGAGAAATACTTGTTAGTGCAATTTTAGAGCCAAATTTAAAATTTTTTACAACATTTAGGAGTGAAACTTTAGCCATAGCAAGCGTCTCATGGATAGGAGATTGTATGACTAGCACAAAACCGTACTATTCAGAAAAATTTTCCACCCAAATATGTGAGGTTCGCCTTTAGATTTGATAGGAAAAGCATTTACTATTAGTGCTTATGAGTGTACCGGTAGCATTTAGATTCTAGAACTTGCGTTAGTGATGCATCCCGAGACCGCTAGTGAGACTACATTCGTGTAGTAGGATTTACTACATGATAAGAGGCATTAGGATCACCCTTGTATTAAACCCGTATCATAATTACTTGACCATTTAAGTCATATTACTTGGCTAGTAAAGTCAATTAATTTTTCCTACACCTTAGCGTTGTACTCATTTTTAGTACACGAAACCCCTAGTACACCCCTCCGAGCCTATCTTTTCGTTTCTAACTTTAAGCATCTTACTTAAAGGAAGAATTTGTTACACCCCACTTAAATGTACACCCAAATCGCCTTAGCCTTTCGTGTATGCACTCATCTTTAGTGCATTATTGTTATTTGTTAAACCCTTAGTTAATTATCTAATTGATTACATGGTTGCTAAGTCGAGTCACATCCTTGTAAATATTGTTTTGGGACGATTAGGACTCATGGGTAAAGTACTTGTGTTATGGAGTAATGGGGAAGAACACCATATATTACCCCCATATGTGCGTTAATCTTAAAAGTACTCCAAGTGTTTTGATTTTCTTAATTCGAGTCATTAGATTAGTTTATTGTAAAATATGTAAAGATTCAAGTGTAAGGGGAATATTCATTCCCTATGATGTATTATTTTGGATGGTAGGGTAAGAGTGTATGCAAAAAAAAAAAAAAAAAAAAAAAAAAAAAAAAAAAAAAAAATCGAAAAAATAAGAAAAAGAAAAAAAAAGAGAAAAAAAACATACGGACTACCATCCCTTTTTATTCTATGTTCATTTTAGGTTTTTGTTATTTTTCATTTATTAGCTTAAGTTGAGTCTAGTCTTGGCTTAGCAACGCCTTATTGTACATGTAATTAACCAAGATTGTTAACTCGCCACCAGTAAAGACAGGCTATATCCAACAAAACCGTGTATTCCATATCCCTACACCTAACGTTACAACTCTTTAAAAGACCTCTTTGATAGTTTATCCTAGGTGCTTACGCCATGTGGTGGAGGTTTGATCCTTTCCCAAGCCTGTGGTAATCTATTTTGTTATGACAGGTAGTGAGAGATGTTTTCCATTTCCATATTGTGATATATTACTTTATTATACCCGAGAGATGTGAGTATCTAAACACTATTTGTGAGGTGCTAGTGTATGACCTCCGTGCTTGTCTTTGGTCTTTAGTGGAACGATTATTTGTTGTAATTACTTTTATATTAGTGTTAAATGACCCCTAACTTGTAATTTGACTTGAATAAAAGCGCATTTGCTTGAGGACAAGCAAATCTCAAGTGTAAGGGTATATGATGAGGCGAAAAATGAACCACTTTTAGGGGGTCATTTAAGCCCGGAATTGAATTTATTTGATCAAATATTGCCCTAAATCGTTCCTTTTGTGATTTTAGGTACTTTGGGAGTGAATTCTAGAAAAGGAAGCATTTTAGACGTTTTTGGAGCATAAAAGTGAAGAAAACGGCAAAGACTTAATTTTCCATGCTGAGAACAGTACCTGACGGCGTCAAGAAGAACATCATGACGGCGTCAAGAGTAAAATCCGTGAAGACCCAGTGAAAACCTGAAGGCGTCACAACAAGGGCGTCAAGAGTTAATATTGTGACGGCATGCATAAGGAGTACACATAACGGCGTCAGACCCAGATCTAGGCAGTCCGAAAAATTATTTGGCGGCGAGATGACGGCGTCAGCAATTTGTTCTTGACGCCGTCTGATGTAGTCGTTTTAGTATAGTGTTTGACCGAAGAAATGCTTAGGAAAGTATTTCCCCGGGTCGTGTCCCAACGAAGGTGTGAATGGAATTCTTAATTCCCGAATCGTGAAACGTGTCGTGAAAACGGTAAAAAGTGATTTTGATGAGTTTATACTAACGAAATAGTAAATGAAGCATAAATAATCACTTAAACACGTATTTCAAATAAGGAAACTAAAAACGTAACGTAGAATCGAAAACGTAAACTAAAACGTGAAATAAATGTTAACGCGCGAAATAAAACGCGACTTTTAAGCTACACTACTCCTACGGACTTGAAAATAATTTTAAAAAGTTAAAAATAATAAAAGAAAATTTTGAGAAAAAGAAAAATATTTTTTTGACTTTTTATTTATTTTTTATGAATTAAAAACTATTTAACTAATTAAAAATTAAAAGAAAATGCAAATAAGGTGAGAAAAATTGAAAAATAAAATTTGAAAATTATAAAATAACTAAAAAGTAATTTTAAAACTAAAAACTAATTTTTTTGGTTTTTTGTATAATTCTTGGAGAATTAAAAACTATTAAATCTAATTAAAAATTAATAATAAATTCAAAATAAATGGGAAAATGCAAAATAAATTTCTAAAATAAATGAAAATAAATTTCTAAAATATTTTTGGATTTTTCTTGGCTTTTTCTGATTTTTTTTGGATTTTTTAGTAATTAAAAAGTATTAAATTTTGAATAAAAATGAAAATTAAATAAGAAAAATAGCAAATTAACTCAGAAAAATATGAAAATTTCAGGGAAAATCTAAAATATTATTCTAAATCTAGAAAAAATATAAAAATTGGAAAATAAGCTATAGAAATGCTATCTAGGCTTAAAGCAACTTATTTGAATGCTTATTAATAAGCAAAACTTTGACCAACTTTCACCAAATCTTAACCAAGTGTATTTGGGACTCACTTAAGTTAAATGGAACAGTGTTGAGACCAAATGAACTCAGAAACACAGGTTATGATTCAAACAGGTTCAAATAAGCTATATTGGAAAAAGCTAAAAGCACAGCAGAATAAGCAATTTTGTTCCAACACAGAGAAATAAGTAACTATGGGCACAAATGAACTATTATAAGCAATAAACCTCAGAATAAAAGCCAGGGAACAAAATTTGCAGCCCACAAAATGGGAAATAGAAACTAGGCGCAAACACTCAATAAGATAGACCAAATAAGCAGATGAAATAAGCTGTAAAGGGTGAGCTTTTGGGGGCAATCACTACTCTGTCCTACTGAGAATCAAAAAAGAACAAAAAGAATTGAGTCCTAATCCAATATACTACCCTAACAGTTACCTATATATTTCTCCAAAAACTGATTCACAGGGCTCAACAGTTAACTTATTACATAATTTCCAATAAGCAAATGCATTCCAAATTAAAATTTTCTTTTTGATTATGATTAACTCACTGTTGAACTCCTCAAATTAACTTTTAAAAGGTATTTCCAATTGAAATTATGACCTACGGATTCTCACAAAGTTTTGACAAAAACCTGAGTTGAAACTATTTTGACTTTTCTCATATTGCAAAGTTTTGACTAAAATGATTTTTAATCTATCCTAACTGACTAATAATGCAATATTAAGTTGAAATGAAACATGAAGCAACTAAATTATCTAGATATGAAGCTAAGATGATGCTTATGTGACCTAAAAAACTACACAGATAGCTGCTACTAGTGATTAAAAGTGAAATTGACTTCTGCTTAAACAACCTACACTTTTAATGCTCCTACTCACTCTATTATAGCTACTATAACCTAATAATGCAGAAGTAATACCTAGAGAATACCAAATCCACAGTGAACCTAACTAATCCAAACACCCTATTTGTTGACTGTCTAAACCAACAGCTACCACAGAACCAACCAAATGTGGTCCAAACTCAACCTTAGTTCTAAAACAGATCCAAAAACTCTCTATGAACTCAGAAACACATGAATCAAATACAAAACCAAACCCACACAGATCTAATAAGTAATTCAGTCAATGAAACAGTAGCGATAAAACACAATCAAATCTAAAAGATGAAACAAACTACGACTACACTACTTATGATGCTAATAATAAAAAAATATATATATTAAATGAAACAAACTACTATGAATATATTGATGCAGTACTTGTATTTAAACAAATGAACACTTACAATACCAATACCCCCTCAGCAAAACAGAGGGGGTTTCACTAAGCTAGCCTATCTTTATGACAGGCCAAATGGACACCATAATGGCTGCCAAACTCCTCCAATTAAGCTGAGCTTATGGAATAAGCTAACAATTGACTTTATTTGACTTTTGTGTATTTTGAGAATTAAGAACTGAACAAGCTTACAAAAGTTGTAGACAAGCTTATATAAACTTAATTAAAACAAAACAAAGCTTATTTGAAGCTTAGATTTTAATTGAAACAATACTTTTTTTTTTTTTTTTTTTTTTTTTCTTCTTATTTTCTTAATTTTTTTGGATTTATCTCAATTTAAATGAAACAGAAATATAAATGAAATACAAAAAATAAATACTGAGTTTAAACTAAAAAGACAGTAACAATAAACAAAATTAAAGACAATAAGCTAAAAGAAAATCTAAATTGTATTAATAAGAAATTGAGTACAAAGCTGGAATTTGAAATTAATTGCTGAAAATTAAAATAAAAATGGTCAAAATCCTTCTAATAACATGAAAAATTGGACCACTACATATGAGCTAGGAGGGGGGGGGGGGTATGTATACTGATGAGAGAGGTGAGGTCTTCATAGTCCATGCTGGCAATCCACGCCTTTTTGTGTTTCTTTTGATCCTCTCTGAGCCATACGATCACCCTTGCTCACCAATCTTAAATCTCCCACCGTTGGATTGATTTCATGACATGATTGATCCTCTGTGTCATCCCTGATTGGACCATGTGTGCACTGACATTCCCTGACTTACCTGACCCTTCTAGAATATCCCAATGATTGGGTAATTATTAGTTATGGGGGTAATTTGAGGGTGTGGTGATTTAGGGTTTATTGCACAGTGAATTTTTCTGGGTAAGTATGGGATTTGGGGGAAAAGGGACGCGGGTGTTTTTGGGGTTGTTATTAATTTTGAGTTTTGACCGGGTCTTGAGTTGACTTGGGTTAAAGGGGGTGGACCGGGTATAGGATTAATAAAGAATGGGCTTTTGTTTTTGTTTTGGGCTAAGGATTGGATAAAGGGTGTTTATTGGATCCGGTTGTATCATTTTATTAGGAGTAGTATTATTAAGAATGACAAGGACCAAAATTGCACAATCTGAAAATTAATGGACCACTTCTGTAAATCTTTCCAAGTTTCTTCCAAGGGTATTTCATGTCATTTCTGAATTCTTGGAGGGTTGACTTTGACTTTTCTTTGAATTTTACTCCAAGGGACTATTTTTGTCAGTTTTTGAAAGATGAGGGACCAATGTTGTAGATTTCTTCAAACTTTCACCAAGGACTATTCTTGAAACTTTATGAAACTCCAAGGTTGATTTTGTCTTTTTGAGCTTTTGACTTTGACCATTTGACTTCCCCGGCTTCGGCTTTTGACACTTTCCATTCTCGTGCTCGTTTTTATCGGTTTTGGCATCATTTTTGTTCATTTTTTTCTCATATCCGTACCTGCACATACACAAATACAAAAACATACGTTCTCTTGGCATTTTTGGTTAGTATTTGGTATTTTTGGTCTGAATTAAGGCTTAAAAAGGATGTGTGATTAATCACTCATCAAAATCCCCCAGACTAAGGTATTGCTGTGCCCTCACGCAATGTCATCACCTCACGCTTAAGAGATAAATAATTTCAAAACCTCTCTTTACTGACGTTGTAAAGTAGCAATGATGTTCAAAAGAGATATCAAAATCATTTATTCTCAGAAACGCTCCGTTTTCTGATTTTCATGAATAACAACTACAACTACTCTTTTTTGTACTTTTTCATTTTTATATATGTGACGGTTTGCTTTGACTTTCATTATCAACTCTTATCTGTTGATAACTTTCAGGGTCAACGAGTAGAAACACTTCTCACAGAGAAGAGACCATACGGATAAAAATCGTCATCCTTGATTTTTTCACAAGCTCCCAAACTAAGCGTAAAATTGAGATCATTGTTTATTCACAAGTTAGGTGCTAACACTACCTACAAAAGTTATTTGTGTATTACCTCTTGTTCCCAGGTCCTAAGTTTGGTATCTCAATATTTTAATTTGTGAGAAATGAATTGCTTCATATTTTCTCGTTTTGATATTTATTAGTCCGATAAGAGCACAAAATTTGAACACTAAGTAGTTTCCAAACTTTCCCTCGAAAACCCCTGCATACAGAAATCGGGTCCACATGAAGGTCTCTGATTTAACACGATTTGTGGAGGCTCCCTTTTTATTTATGACCGAGACATACCATGTTTGATACCCGAAATGGAAGCTTTTCATTAGGGAAACCCCCAGAGTCGAAGCTTGGCATTTTTGCATAATCATAAGCACTTTAATAATACTTTGGTCCTTAGTCCTTTATTTCTTTTACAATCAACGGTTTATGAGCCGCCAAGATGTAAGAGCTTTATTATGACTTTGGATTTCTATCCGCTGCTTTTTTATAGCTTTGGATTCCTCTGCCTTTTTATTTGGCTTTGGACTATTATTATTGATATTCATAATCATATGCCAAACCCCGAATCCTACGGCCTTTACTAAGATCACAACATCGGTTGCAAACCGGCAAGATGCAATAGTCTATTTTACGTAACACTGGCAGTACCCCTATGTGTACCAAACCCCCGTATGCAGAGATTTTGTTGGGAACGAGAAAAAACTAAGTATTGCCCAAACCGTATACCCTTAATTAAACCTAGAGATCTATTATTATTGGTGTGCAAGCTTGTGGGAACAAGGAGGCCACAAGTACCTTTCGTGGGCTCTAAAGAGATCAAACTACTCCACGTTTAGCACGAAACTTCTAAATAAACTCTATCATTCCTCGATCTCCGCAAATTTAAAATCCCAAGTAATGAGATCCGCGGATGCTTAGCCATAATCTTTTGATTATATTGGTTAAGGGAGACGAGCTAGGGCTCAACACGCCCGGTCAAGTCAAAACATTTATTTCTACTCTCGCCGGTAGGAAAGTCAAAACAAGGTGTCAAATCTTATTATTCATATCATATATTTTTTTCATTTCAATTTTTTTTTTATTTTTTATTTTATTATTATTATTATTTTTTTTGCATATAAAAAGGTGACAAAAATTTAAAAATTTGGTGGAAAACGGAGTTGCGTAAGTTAACAGCTCAGACGAAGGTACAGGTCAAATCGAATCGAAGATTCACCCCCTAGACTAAAGTGAAACATTGTCCTCAATGTTTTAAGGGTACAGGTAATCCTACGTAAAATCTAAGGCCGTCTATTAAGTACGCCAAGAGATAAACGTTTGTCGATAAGATTTTGGATATGGTGAATTTCCAAAAGAGCAGCGAAGGATGAGACTCGAGTGGAGAGACGACAAACCACGAGCACGAGAGTCCTCAAACTTTGGGGAAATTCCTGAACATTCACAAACAACCACGAAAACACGAGTTTGGAAAGGGTCGCCCCCCTCACGTCACTTTATTAAATAAAATAGAAATAAAGAAAATGAAAATGGATAAGCATGGGGTGCCTTCCACGAAGCGCTTGTTTTTATTACCGAGTCACATGAGCTTGACTCGATCCCTCAATTAATTCGTCCTTGGGGAGAGCAGATGGAACGGACAAACGGCATGTAAAACGGAGATGCCGGGGTCAAAAATGGTATCCTCACTCCCGGTGGAGTGGAAAGTGAAGAAATAATGGGATAAGCAAAGAATGGTTTAAACACCCGGATGGTAAAAGCGTAAACATCATCAGAATCATGGGTGGGTTGGGTGGGTAAAATATCAAGCATAGGAACATCTTGTTCGGAAATCTCGTCCACCACTCCAAAAATATCTTCATTCGTACCGGATTCACAATCTACATCGGGTGGTTTCGCCGGTGGACGAGAAGAAGGTAAATCGGAAAGAATATTTCTTTGAACGTCATTCTCAATACCCGGTGGTATCGATTCATCCGCATCAAGAAATCGATCGGTATCCTCTAAAAGAGGGTTACGTAACGGATTATCGGAAATAAGCACAGAATTAATATCAAAATCAAAACGCTCATAATCCGGAAGAGAGATATCAGCATGAATAGTGGGATTGCCACTATTCGTCTCTTCAAATCGAAAAATTTCAAGCTCGGGTAAGAAATCACTATCCATATCGGGGATAGAAGAAAAAGTCGGAGGATCATTCAACGCCTCGATCTTAGAAATGAGAAGATTGATGTCAAATAATTTTTCACGAAGTACTTCATTTTGGATTTCAGTTTCAACTTCTTCATCATTCTCTTCTTCTAAGCTGACGTGCTCAGAAGGTAATTCATCAACATATTCGATGTCTCCACAAGATATTGAATCGTCATTGTCAGAATCAGAGAAAATCTCATCAGGATCAATCGAATTTTCAATCGGAGATGACTCACATTCTTCAGCCGTATCAAAAAATATTTCTCAAAATCGGGTAAAGAATCCTTGAGCTCGGGCTCCAAAGGATCTGACGGCGTAAAAATCTCAATTGAAATAGATTCATTGTTATCAAGAAAAGTATCGATTTTTTTCAAAACGGGACCACTTTCCTCATCCGGTGTGGGAGAAGGATGAGAAGAGTCGGGAGTTATTGATTCAAGTCTTGAAAAACATTTTGAAGAATCCGGAGGTGGGACAAGTGGTGTGCTCTCAGAGCTAGGAATTTCCACCACTTCCGTTATGGTCTCCGGTTCTTGTTCGTGAAGATTAGGTAAGTCGTTTCTTCTAAACACCGTTTTAAGCTCAACACGTTTGCTTGACAAACTCTTAACCGTAAATCGAGAAAGGTTAGGATCAATTCTTGACGGATTAAGAACAATTGTAGGCTTAGACTCTTGGACAACCATAGGTTGGACGTATTTAGCACTTTCATTGTCAGTGGAAAGTACCGAGTCCTTTGTCACCTCGGTTTCTCGTTCCATTTCCCTAGTCGGAGAGGGAGTAGGAACCGATGGTCCATCATAATCAACACGAATTTTTGCAATTTTTGATGAGGCGTAAAGTTGTTCCATTTTTATTTTAAAAGCCTTACGTTTAAAGAAATCGTCGTCGAGAAATGTCATAGAACAATCTTCAACATTTAAAGGTTCACAAGACGGAGTGGGATTAATCGTAAAATTTTCTTCTTTATAAGGCTCATTTTCATCACTCTTAATGGTGTTAACTTGTTCATTCACACGAATTACTTCTTTAAAAAGATCTAATAACTCGGTAAAGTTATTTTGAGCAGTCATCATTTTAGTGATCATTTCATATTGTGGAGGTTGGTCGTGATAATCATTGTTACAAGGAAACGATTTCCTTGTTTGACAATCGGTGCTAAAGTGTGGACCTCCACAATACTCACAACCGTATTGTTGTGAAATCGGTGCATTTTGAAACGATTCATTATTGAAGTACGGAACTTGCTCATATGAATTGAAATCGTTTTGATAATAATTGGAAAAGTTCGGATCATAATCGGAGGTGAATGTGGGTTCAGCTATTGAAGCATAACACATACAAAATCCATGAGTAAATCCACATTCTTTGCAAATTTGTTGATTGTAATCAGGCTGAGGTGGGTAGTCGGAAAAATTTTAAAAGTTGTTGTACGAATTAGGTGCATAAGCAAATGAATTGCAAAACAAACAACTTCCGTCTCGAATATCATTACCACACCGTCCGCATGTACACCAAACACAAGAACCTTCAAAGAACGGTTCTCCACATTTAAAACAAGTCGGATCCATAAGAATTATCGGTTTAGAGGGTTAAAGAAGAAGAATTAAATGATAAGAGGATAAGAAGATTATTTTTGGTTTTTTAATTATCATAAAATCAAATAAAAGGAAAATAAAAAAAATGGAAAAGGAAAATCTTTTTGTATTTTTATTATTAGAAAACAAAATTCAAAAACTTAAAACTTTTATTCTCTTTTGTTTTTTTTTTCAAACGTTACGTTAATCGTAAACCGTTTCCTTCAAATCTACTCGCGACGGAACGGGAGAGAAGAATAGATCTCTCTTCAACTTGCAATTTAATGTCAAAGCTTCCGTATTTTCCGCTTACTCGGTCGTAGAATCCAAAGTAATCCGATTAGCAACTAATTTCACGCGTTGTTATATTGAGAAGCTTATTTGGTTTACAACGCTCTTCCTTTCGGTCGAGTCGAGGCTGTAACTTTATTATTTTTTTTGTATTTTTGAAAACACTTTAGGAAAAGTGTTTTTGATTTTTCAATTTTTATAGTTTTTATAGAAAATATATACAAGGAAGATTTTCAAAACACAATTTCGAAAAACGAAAACGAAAAATTCACTTCAACCTTCCCCGGCAGCGGCGCCAAAATTTTGATGTAGTCGTTTTAGTATAGTGTTTGACCGAAGAAATGCTTAGGAATTAAAAACTATTTAACTAATTAAAAATTTAAAATAATTTTAAAAAGTTAAAAATAACAAAAGAAAATTTTGAGAAAAAGAAAATATTTTTTTGACTTTTTATTTATTTTTTATGAATTAAAAACTATTTAACTAATTAAAAATTAAAAGAAAATGCAAATAAGGTGAGAAAAATTGAAAAATAAATTTTGAAAATTATAAAATAACTAAAAAGTAATTTTAAAACTAAAAACTAATTTTTTTGGTTTTTTGTATAATTTTTGAGAATTAAAAACAATTAAATCTAATTAAAAATTAATATTAAATTCAAAATAAATGGGAAAAATGCAAAATAAATTTCTAAAATTCTAAAATAAATGAAAATAAATTTAAATAAATTTCTAAAATATTTTTGGATTTTTCTTGGCTTTTTCTGATTTTTTTGGATTTTTTAGTAATTAAAAATTATTAAATTTTGAATAAAAATGAAAATTAAATAAGAAAAATAGCAAATTAACTCAGAAAAATATGAAAATTTCAGGGAAAATCTAAAATATTATTCTAAATCTAGAAAAAATATAAAAATTTGAAAATAAGCTATAGAAATGCTATCTGGGCTTAAAGCAGCTTATTTGAATGCTTATTAATAAGCAAAACTTTGACCAACTTTGACCAAATCTTAATCAAGTGTATTTGGGACTCACTTAAGTTAAATGGAACAGTGTTGAGACCAAATGAACTCAGAAACACAAGTTATGATGCAAACAGGTTCAAATAAGCTATATTGGAAAAAGCTAAAAGCACAGCAGAATAAGCAATTTTGTTCCAACACAGAGAAATAAGTAACTATGGGCACAAATGAACTATTATAAGCAATAAACCTCAGAATAAAAGCCAGGGAACAAAATTTGCAGCCCACAAAATGGGAAACAGAAACTAGGCGCAAATACTCAATAAGATAGACCAAATAAGCAGATGAAATAAGCTGTAAAGGGTGAGCTTTTGGGGGCAATCACTACTTTGTCCTACTGAGAATCAAAAAAGAACAAAAAGAATTGAGTCCTAATCCAATATACTACCCTAACAGTTACCTAGATATTTCTCCAAAAACTGATTCACAGGGCTCAACAGTTAACTTAATACATAATTTCCAATAAGCAAATGCATTCCAAATTAAAATTTTCTTTTTGATTATGATTAACTCACTGCTGAACTCCTCAAATTAACTTTTAAAAGGTATTTCCAATTGAAATTATGACCTACGGATTCTCACAAAGTTTTGACAAAAACCTGAGTTGAAACTATTTTGACTTTTCTCATATTGCAAAGTTTTGACTAAAATGATTTTTAATCTATCCTAACTGACTAATAATGCAATATTAAGTTGAAATGAAACCTGAAGCAACTAAATTATCTAGATATGAAGCTAAGATGATGCTTATGTGACCTAAAAAACTACACAGATAGCTGCTACTAGTGATTAAAAGTGAAATTGACTTCTGCTTAAACAACCTACACTTTTAATGCTCCTACTCACTCTATTATAGCTACTATAACCTAATAATGCAGAAGTAATACCTAGAGAATACCAAATCCACAGTGAACCTAACTAATCCAAACACCCTATTTGTTGACTGTCTAAACCAACAGCTACCACAGAACCAACCAAATGTGGTCCAAACTCAACCTTAGTTCTAAAACAGATCCAAAAACTCTCTATGAACTCAGAAACACAGGAATCAAATACAAAACCAAACCCACACAGATCTAATAAGTAATTCAGTCAACGAAACAGTAGCGATAAAACACAATCAAATCTAAAAGATGAAACAAACTACGACTACACTACTTATGATGCTAATAATAAAAAAATATATATATTAAATGAAACAAACTACTATGAATATATTGATGCAGTACTTGTATTTAAACAAATGAACACTTACAATACCAATACCCCCTCAGCAAAACAGAGGGGGTTTCACTAAGCTAGCCTATCTTTATGACAGGCCAAATGGACACCGTAATGGCTGCCAAACTCCTCCAATTAAGTTGAGCTTATGGAATAAGCTAACAGTTGACTTTATTTGACTTTTGTGTATTTTGAGAATTAAGAACTGAACAAGCTTACAAAAGTTGTAGACAAGCTTATATAAACTTAATTAAAACAAAACAAAGCTTATTTGAAGCTTAGATTTTAATTGAAACAATACTTCTTTTTTTCTTTTTTTTTTTTTTTTTTTTTTTTTTTTCTGATTTTCTTAATTTTTTTGGATTTATCTCAATTTAAATGAAACAGAAATATAAATGAAATACAAAAAATAAATACTGAGTTTAAACTAAAAAGACAGTAACAATAAACAAAATTAAAGACAATAAGCTAAAAGAAAATCTGAATTGTATTAATAAGAAATTGAGTACAAAGCTGGAATTTGAAATTACAATGAAATTAAATGCTGAAAATTAAAATAAAAATGGTCAAAATCCTTCTAATAACATGAAAAATTGGACCACTACATATGAGCCAGGAGGGGGGTATATATACTGATGAGAGAGGTGAAGTCTTCATAGGTGAAGTCTTCATAGTCCATGCTGGCAATCCACGCCTTTTTGTGTTTCTTTTGATCCTCTCTGAGCCATACGATCACCCTTGCTCACCAATCTTAAATCTCCCACCGTTGGATTGATTTCATGACATGATTGATCCTCTGTGTCATCCCTGATTGAACCATGTGTGCACTGACATTTCCTGACTTACCTGACCCTTCTAGAATATCCCAATGATTGGGTAATTATTAGTTATGGGGGTAATTTGAGGGTGTGGTGATTTAGGGTTTATTGCACAGTGAATTTTTCTGGGTAAGTATGGGATTTGGGGGAAAAGGGACGCGGGTGTTTTTGGGGTTGTTATTAATTTTGAGTTTTGACCGGGTCTTGAGTTGACTTGGGTTAAAGGGGGTGGACCGGGTATAGGATTAATAAAGAATGGGCTTTTGTTTTTGTTTTGGGCTAAGGATTGGATAAAGGGTGTTTATTGGATCCGGTTGTATCATTTTATTAGGAGTAGTATTATTAAGAATGACAAGGACCAAAATTGCACAATCTGAAAATTAATGGACCACTTCTGTAAATCATTCCAAGTTTCTTCCAAGGGTATTTCATGTCATTTCTGAATTCTTGGAGGGTTGACTTTGACTTTTCTTTGAATTTTACTCCAAGGGACTATTTTTGTCAGTTTCTGAAAGATGAGGGACCAATGTTGTAGATTTCTTCAAACTTTCACCAAGGACTATTCTTGAAACTTTATGAAACTCCAAGGTTGATTTTGTCATTTTGAGCTTTTGACTTTGACCATTTGACTTCCCCGGCTTCGGCTTTTGACACTTTCCATTCTCGTGCTCGTTTTTATCAGTTTTGGCATCATTTTTGTTCATTTTTTTCTCATATCCGTACCTGCACATACACAAATACAAAAACATACGTTCTCTTGGCATTTTTGGTTAGTATTTGGTATTTTTGGTCTGAATTAAGGCTTAAAAAGGATGTGTGATTAATCACTCATCACCGTCACCCCACAGAATCTATATATACTTTTCTATTTTTCATTCATTAAAAAGAGGAACTTGTGTGGAGAATACTAGGGTCGAACTTTGTAAACCCTAGGTCGTTTTTAACTATATTTTCAAGGGTTTTCACCCCTTGAATCCTTTCATGTTCAATTGAGATAAGTCTTCTTTCAATTCATTCAATATGTCTATGTGTTGTTTGAATATATCTTATGCTTGTCTTGATTTCAACATGCTAGGCTAGATCTATCATGTGTTTGCTTAGATGTAATGAAACCTAGATGTTAATTATAGGTTGATTGCTTGTTTATAGTTGTATTTTATGAATGATTTCAATGTTAGGCTTAAGAAAACTGGCAGATCTCCATTGTGTAACATGCTTGAACGTCTTAAGAAACATGAACCGATGTGTACTAGGTTTTATTGGTTGTATTTAATGCATGAGCAAATTCTAGTGATCCCATGTTAGGAGCTTCTTAGCCGGCTCGACATAGGAGTGAAGTAGGCGCTTATAGGATTGGGGAAGTAAGTACGCCACCCCATGAATGGTATTAAGGAATACAACCCGTCATCCACGCAACTGTACCAAGTAATTAACCTGTAAAAGATATCTAGGGAGTAGTGAAATCTAAGTAAACACAATTCTCCCATATATTGCTCATACCTCTAGTTAATTTAGTTTTATTTTCATTTTAGTATTTTATTTTGATTGCATCTTAGTAATTGGGTTAGTTGACTAGCAACTAATTCCGCCCAACTCTTTCAAAACCGAGATTTTTATTTGCTTTTATAAAAACTAAAAAAATACAAAAAGAATCATCCCTCATCTCTAGACCTAGTCTTTAGGTTTTCTAATCCTAGCGACACTATTCCTAGCTGAACGATCAATCCCCCGGTACTTGTCATTATACTATACTACATCGATCAGGTACACTGCCTGGTGGGGGTTGTAAGCTTCTCGAGATCCCTTGAGAGGTAAAGCCTGGTTCAATTCCCACGCTACCAAGTAACGTTTATCATTTGGGCTCGTGGCCCAAATATAGACTATACGTCATCATGTCCCCCCAGTCTAGTGTGCGCGGCTCGTAGCCGCGGGTACTAGACTAGTGATAACAGCAATAAGCGTGGCGGGAAAGATTTAAATAGTTACTGCCCAAGGGTGGGAACTATGTATCTAGTCCCTAAATATCTCAATCTTACCTCGGGAAACGGGGAGTGTAGCCACGTATTCCTTGGAAGATGGGAAAAAGTGCATGTACCGTTTCATATTCTAGCCACACGTTTTATGAGTGGGATCCACGTGGCTTACATCTAGGGTTTTTATGACCTATATAAGAGTCACCGCCTCCTTTTTCACTGTAACATCTCAGTAAAAACGATTTCCGCCATTTTTACATCTTTTCAAAAGCTTCTTTAAGAGATCAACTGTTTCTATTAGGTAACTGTGCGTACGTATCTTAGTAGATCTTGTTATACTGCTGAAATGGTTGCTCAGTTAGAGGATTTTTGCTCTGCGATGGATGAGGATGAACTGCGTCAGTTCTCTTCTGATTACTTTATTCCTCTGGATGTGCATCCAGAAGTCTCGGACGTCGATGCGTGTATTGCCGATTTCCCCGAAGGGAAGATAGGGTTATACATGCACTTCTTTGAGTACGCTAACTATCGCGTACCAATATCTGTATTTTTGAGCAACGTGCTCAATTTCTATCACCTTCATATCTCTCAGCTGCACTGTATAGGTGCGGCGAAGATATCAAATTTTGAAGTAAACTGTCGTTTACTTGCAATAAACCCAACCGTCGACCTATTCCGTGCGTTTTACCACACAACGTGGTCGCATGGATGGGTATCCTTTGCGAAGCGCGTAGGGCGCCTTCAGTGTTATATCGAAAAGGTAGATTCCTTGAGGCATTGGAGGGAATATTTTTTCTGGGTGGATGATGTGGTGTTTCCTTCACCATTTGAGTTTTATACTCAAGAGACGCTGCCGAGGGATGGGCGCCCCGCACCCGGTTCATATAGCTTGGCGGATGCGGAGACTATTGATGCCAACCGCATCCCCATTAACCCTTACCCTGAGGAGTTTTTGGTGCACATGGGGTTGAGTCGCAACTATTTCCATAGTGCTAACGAGGTGCCAACCTTCATTGATGAGAGCGGCCGGGGTGGGTGTTCATCCCTTTTAATTGTTCGCTTCAAGTAATGTAAGTTTTTCTGTATGCGCACTTTTAATAACTAACCTGTGTTTTGCTATTTGTTATGTGTTGCGCAGAGATGGATTTGTTTGCCGTAGTGAAGCTTGAGAAGCCGAAACAGGTGACCGTTGGTGTGCGCCCTCTGAGGGAGAATGAGCAACCACTCTTGGATGCGACTGCAGGGCATCTGACTGTGTTGGGGCCAGCTGGTCCTGAAGATTCGCCCCCTCTTCTTGTGACGCCAGTACAGAGAGTGGCTCCCACTGTGGAGTCTGCAGATGTGGAGAAGTTGCAAGCTGAATCTTCTGACAGCGTGGAGGTAGTAGAGCCTCAGGTGGTAGCGCAGAATCTAAAGCGCAAAGAAGAGGCTAGTGGCAGTGGTACTTCCAAGAGGAGGCGCCATCTGATCGCGGATGAAGAGTCATCCGCAGAGGATGACACATCCGCTACTGGCGCGGATAAGGAGACTGGAAAGGCTTCTCCGCTTCTGTAAGTGATATTCCTCATTCCTCCTTATTCTTTATATATTTATTATTACTTGTCGTAATATGCGCTGACTTTATTCCTTATTCGTTGTAGTGACCATGCTGCAAAGGATGATGCGGCATTTGTGGAGAGTGTGGTCCCTCCTCAGAATGAGAACGTGGAGGAGGGAGTGAAGGTGGCTGAGGATGTATCTGCGCAGCAGCTGTTGGTGGAGTTGGCTGTTGCTGCTGAGCGTCAAACTGAGCTAGTCGCTCAGTTGAAGACGCGATACGTCGGGGAGAGTAACACTCTGGCCCAGAAAGATGAGGAGATTGCTTTTCTCCTTGCGCAGCTGGCTGAGGCGCAAGCGGAGGTGGGGTCCTCCAAGGCTCACGCAGACAAGGTCACTGACGAAAAGTTGACCATGATGGCTGAGCTGCAGCACGTGCGCGGGGAACTGCATCAGTTCAGGGCAAACCTTACCTGGGCGGTAAGGTATCTTGAAGAGAAAAAGGATGAACATTTTGCGAACATTGATGAGTTTCGTCTGCGCATGGAGAAGATTATTAAGGAGCAGGAGGAGAAGATGCGCAGCCTGAGCATAGACTATGATGAAGAATTGTACCCGCATCTTATATCTACAATAGCTGAGCGCAGGTACGTCCTTATGTATTTTCTGCAATCTTGCTTTATTATATTGATTGATTTGTTTCTTCTCTTCTAATGCATTCTTTTCCTGTTTAAGTAGGTGGTTGATCAGTCATGGCTTGCGCCTGGCTGCGATGGGCACCTTAGAGTCTCCAGAGGTGTTGGGGACCTTTGGAAAGGTGGTGCAATGCGCCGTGGAGCATGGTAGGGCGCAAGCTATGGAGGAGCTCCATGAGGCAAAGGTGCTGAACGTGGCACTTACTGAGGTGCCTGGCTACAACGCCAATGCTTATGACGAACTGATGCAGGCCATGGAGGGGATGAAGCTGCTTGAACTTCCCCATATTGCGCGGCTGGAGCGCGACCAGGATTACCCTATAAAGGTAATTATGGAGGGGTTAACCCTGGGGCGCCATATTTTGGAGGATGCAGAGGCGCAGCCAGACTATTATCTGAAGCCTGACGAGTCGCAGCTGCAGGTTCCTGTCTTTGCGTAGCCGCGCCATATGTTGAATCCCTTTGTTCTTGAAAAGGAGGTTCCTCTTAAGGAGGTATTGGAGCTGCATGCGGAGAGAGCTGCCAAGAAGAAAGGTGTTAAAGGCAGGGCCATCCTATGCGGTGTGGGCGCTGCGCATATTCCCAGATCCGATGGGGTTCCTGTTAGCGTAGCGACCGTATCGCCTAAGGATGCGTTGCTTTTGAGAAAGCTCCAAGAGGCAGGAAGCTCCGCTGCCCCAGAAGATAGTCCTGAGCATCGTCAAAGTGTGTAAATGTAGGCTTTTGTAACTTGTATGTTTTTGTATAAATAACAAAGTATATCTTTTGCGTGTTATGGTATCCGTTCGTACATTGTTATCTTTTTATGTAAAAAGATTAAATGAGATACTCTTTTTGGATCTATGTTTAAATTAAGTGCGTGGCTTAAGATAAATTATAAGTATGAAAATAAACTTGCATTATTTTTGCAAAGTTTTATTATGTGACCAAGAGTCTTGGCTCGTTATTTGCTAAGCTCGTACAGTGTACGTGATATTTGCGCATCCTTCGTGGGATGCATAAGGAAAACTTACTTCAACGTCTCGAAAGTAAGGCGCCTAGCAAGGATGCATGATCCAATGTTGATAGGTTTGCAACCCTCTTACTCAACGAGTGAATTAGTAGGTTTACTCATCCTTTCTGCCCTCGTGGGTCTTAATTAGTGCATGCACGCCATGTAGGCAAAAATATAATATAACAATATTGACACATATAAGAATGTACGCAATAAAGTAAAATGTGTTATGGAGTTAGCTAGAAACCATAACGTTTTATTGATACTTGCAAGTTTTTGAAGAGTAAAAGACAATTCCTAATAAAGAAAAGAAAATCAAACGACAAACAATTATTGGGCACATACTAAAGTGCAAAGTTGTTTGTTTGTGGGACGTAGCCTTTCCTAAAGATAACATCTTTTGAGATTGCAGATATTCCAAGTGCGCGCTAGATCGTGACCTTCCATATCGCGCAACCTGTATGCACCATTACCTAGCGCATCGGTGACCTCATAGGGTCCTTCCCATTTGGGTCCAAGCTTGCCTGTGTCTTCTGCGTGGCTCGCGTCGTTAGCACGGTATACAAAGTCTCCTGGCCTGAAGGAAGTATGTTTGACTTTTGCATCATAATACTTCATCATTTTTGCTTTAGCCTTTGCTTCGCGTATAGCTGCGCGTTCACGTCTTTCTTCCAGTAAGTCCAAGTCTATGCGCCGCTCCTCGTCATTTGTTGTGACGTTGACCTCTGCTGTTCGTATAGTTGGCATTCCTATTTTAGTTGGTATGATGGCTTCTATTCCGTAGACAAGGGAGAATGGTGTGTCTCCGGTACTGGTTTTGATTGTGGTGCGATGCGCCCATAAGACATGTGATAGTTCGTCCACCCACTTTCCTTTGTGTCTGTCAAGGCGCGCTTTTATTCCTTCACCTAGACTGCGATTTGCGCGTTCAACCAAGCCGTTGGTTTGTGGGTGTTTCACTGAAGCAAAGTGTTGTGTAATGTTTAATTGCGCGCACCAATCTTTAAATGGGTTGTCGCAGAATTGTTTCCCATTGTCTGATATGATTTCTCCAGGTAGTCCAAAGCGACATACAATATTATCCCATACGAAGCGTTTTACCTGGTTGCCTGTGATACTCACCACTGCCTTTGTCTCAATCCACTTCGTAAAGTAGTCTATGGCTACGATGAGGAATTTTAGCCCTCCTGCTGCAACTGGGAAAGGGCCTGCGATGTCAATGCCCCATTTATAGAATGGCCATGGTGAGGTGATGGGGGTTAGATCTTGTTGTGGTTGGCGCGGAATTGGCCTGTGTACTTGGCAATTGCTGCATTTTTTTTATCATATCTCGCACATCGCGGTGCATAGTAGGCCAATAATATCCTGACCGTAGAGCGCGCGCTACAACAGACCGTGGTCCTGAGTGCATGCTACATGATCCAGCGTGAATTTCTCGGAGTACATAGTCTGCTTGAAGAGGTCCAACACATCGGAGCCAAGGTTGCAAGAAAGAACGTCGATATAGGATGTTATCTCGTAGTTCAAATCGCTGCGCTGTGCGCCGCACTCTTCGAGCGTCCTTATGATCTTGTGGTAAGACTCCTTTGCTAATGAATTCAATGATAGGTGTTATCCACGTGGGATCTTGTTCTTCTATCACCGTGGATACTTCCATCTCCAAGATTGATTTGTTTTGTAGAGTTTCTATCAATACCTGTTTTGATAAGTGCGCAAAGCTTGTAGATGCAATCTTGCTAAGCGCATCAGCTTTCCTGTTGTCCCCTCTAGGTACTTGTTTGATTGTGAACCTATCAAAGTTCTGAATTAAGGACTTGGTCTTTTCCAGGTATTGGATCATGTGTTCATCCTTGGTTTCATACTCACCTAGCACATGGTTAGCTACTAGCCTAGAATCCACGTTTGCCTCCAGGTTGCGTACACTCATTTGAATTGCAATACGCAGTCCAGCGAGTAAGGCTTCGTATTCCGCCTCATTGTTTGTGGCTGTGAATTCGAAACACAGCGCGTAGGTGAAATCCATTCCTTCTGGATTAGTAAGGATAAGGCCTGCGCCTGATCCATCCACACATGAGGATCCATCTGTGAACAGAATCCAAGGTTCCTGTAGGTCTATTTTGCTTGTTGAAGGGGGACTATCAGTATCTGGCTTTTCAACAATAAAGTCGGCTAATATCTGCCCCTTGATTGTAGTGCGTGGTCTATACGAGATGTTATACTCGCTTAACAACACACTCCACTTTTGTAGCCGTCCTGATGCGTCAGGTTTAGAGATAACTTGTTTGATTGGCTGGTCTGTGATTATAGCTATGGGGTGCGCTTGAAAGTATCTGCGCAGTCTTTTAGCTGCGAATACTAGGGCTAAGACCAGCTTTTCCATGGCGCTGTAGTTAGTCTCTGTCTTCTTCAATGCTTTACTTACAAAGTATATGGGTGTCTGGACGGAGTTTCTATCTGTCAATAGTACTGCGCTAACTGCTCCGTGGGTTGCAGATAAGTACATGATTAACTCTTCCCCTGGTCGCGGTGCGACAAGTTTGGGGAGTGATGCCAGATGCTGTTTTAGCTGTTGGAAAGCTTCTTCTGCTTCCTCAGTCCAACGAAAGTCTCCCTTTTTGGTGCACTTCGTGAGTGTTTTAAAGAGAGGGAGTGATTTGTCTGCTGATTAGATAAGAAACGGTTTAGCCCAGCTAGCTTTCCGTTTAATGACTGGACTTCTTTGAGTGTGCGCGGTGAGGGAAGATCGATAACAGCTTTTGTTTTTTCTGGGCAAGGCTTGATGCCATCTGGTTCTATTAAGTACCCAAAGAACATGCCTTCTGTCGCGCCAAAGGTGCACTTCTTGGGATTTAACTTCATGTTTATTTTTCCCAATGTTTTGAACGTTTCCTCAATGTCGCGCACCAATTCATCCTCTGTGTGGCTCTTGATGACAAGGTCGTCAACGTAGACTTCCAAGTTTCGACCTACTTGTTTTTCGAAAGCCGTGTCCACCAATCGCCGGTATGTTGCGCCTGCATTTTTTAGGCCAAAAGGCATTTTTGTGTAGCAATAGACCCCTTGACTTGTGTGGAAAGCTGTTTTCTCTTCGTCCTCCACTGCCATCTGGATTTGATGGTATCTTTGTATGCATCTAGGAAGCACTTGAAATGATATCCGCACATGAGTGGGGAAGGATATCTCTTTTTCTGGAGAGAACTTTTGACTGACTTTTTGTTTTGTCTTGCGTTGCCATGACTGTATCATGTAGATGATGTCCGCTTTATCTTTGGGAGGTTCTTTCTTGCCTCCATTCCTTTGCTTATCCTTCCCTTCGTTAATGTTTTTTACGAGGTGATCCATTCTACCCCCCCTTACTAATTTTTCAATCAGTTGTCGTAGCTGGACACACTCGTTGGTTGTATGGCCCTTTTGGCCATGATATTCGCAGTATCCATTCCCTATGCGCTTATCCTCTGTGGTACGCATTGGCGGAGGCTTTGGGAAGTTTGCTCCTTATGTTACAAATATTTCCCTCGGAGTCTTTGTGAGAGGGTTATACTTGTCATTATCTCGTTCACTGCGATAATTCTTGCTGCGGTTGCTATTCTGATCATTGGATTGTCTCCTAGGCTGTTCTTGTTGCCTATAATTTGAGTAGCCTTTTTTTTGCTGTCCGCAGCGGCTGCTTCTCCTTGTATGAAGGATCTTGTGCGCTTCATTAGCTCATCGAAGTTTTGGGGAACCTTGTCGTTTAGCTTCCGAATGAGTTCGGGGTTATTAATCCCATTCATGAACCCTGAAATTTTTAGGACATCGGGACACGCTTTGACATGTATGCACTCATCTTTAAAGCGTTCCATATAAGCACTGGTTGATTCCCCTTGGCGCTATTTTACTCTGGCTAGTTCAACAGGGTTTTTAGCGCACTTCTTTCTATGGGTGAGGTTTAAACGGAATGCTTTCCGCAATTCTTCAAACCCGCCAATGCTCCGTCGTGGGAGCTTGCTAAACCACGTGCGCGCATTCCCTACTAAGGTAGAATTAAACATATGGCACCACACAGGTTGTGGCCAATTTTCGATAGTAGCAGCCGATTCGAAAAATTTTAGGTTGTTATCCGGTCACCTGTTCCATCATATGTTTTGACATTAGTGGGCATGCGCCTCCTCTTGTGATTGAAGTAATCGCTGATGCGTCCTGTAAACGCATCAACTTTCTGGCGACGCCACGGAAGAGACATGTCTTCGTCTTCTTCTTCGCGACGTCTTCCTCTAGACTTCCAGTGTCCTGTTTCCTTATCCTCGTTGTCTGAGGAGTCGTTGGAGGAGGAGTAATCTATTTTGCGGCGCTTGCGCCGGCTTCCTTCAGAGGAAGAGCTTGAGGGGCTTTCACTTGGGGATATCCTCCTCCCTAATCTGTCGTGAATTCTTTTGCTCCCAAACCTGGAGGAACCTTCGCTTGGTGAATGTTGAGGTCCTAATCTGTCTTGTATCCCTCGACTACCAAGTTTGGAATGAACATTAGTGCGCCTCTCACCGTCTTCATATTCCTCTGAATATTGTGAGTCAGATGTCGTACCCAGCCTATCATGGATAGTGGTATGTCTTTCATTGTTTTCGCGTCTTCCTCGTAGGTGGCGCGGTGGTGATGCTTCGCGTTCAGGACCAAAGTTGAGCCGGGCTTGTAGGCTCGTACTTGACCTTCTCCTCGCTTCTTATTGCATGAGGGCGGTTAAAGTTTCGTAATTTTGGGATACAAAATTACTCAACGTTAAGTCAGGCGCGTCCTCATTCGCTGCAAGAATATCTGCCTCAGTATTGGGCACCCTATCTCGGTTAGGTGCGCCCGGCGGCACAGTGTTGTCCACTGTAGGTGCCGTTTGGTGAGGAGTATTGAAGAGGGTGCGCTGGAGTTCTTCAATGCTTGGGACTACGGTGGTGACTTGGGTAGTCCTTACAGGCAATTCCACCGCTGGGAGAGGTAGGGTTGGTCCCGGTTCTTGGTGACCAGGCGCACTGGTTGTCCCAGAGGCCTGCCTAGGGGTCGAATCTTGTTGATTCTTCCTCTGGGGGTCACGCGTTTTTTCCAACTGCGGAGTCCGCTGGCTTGAATTTTTATTCTTCGTCATTCTAGTTCCTTAGTTCTCAGTGTTGGTCCCACGGATGGCGCCACTTGTTGATACAAAAGTTGGGCGTTCCTAGTTTGGACTCTTGCTCTCGTGCCAATTCGCTCTTAATGCTTGAAACCTGCGCACTAAGAAAGTAAACAAACACCGTTAGGCTTATCGTGGGATTGTCTCCCACGATTATCCTCCGGCGTGAGAGTAAGTAATCGGTTTTAGGGTTCTCGTAAGGAGTTTTAGGGTTTGTGATCGTACCTTTAATGAGAATTATGTCATTCCTTATATAGGTGCAGAATCCTCGTAGGTTTCTTGCTTCTTACTCTTCGCACACGTGGTGCATACCCGGGTTAAGGATATCTATTCCGTAAATAGAAGATCCTTATCTATGCCCGGGTAGTTTTGGTTGGGTTTTGGGCTTCGTAAGTCTAAACCATTGGCGTTGTGGCCCAAGTCATTGTTATGATGGCCCACTCGTGGTGGGTTTAGGCCTAGTAACGTTTATCATTTGGGCTCGTGGCCCAAATATAGACTATACGTCATCAAATGCAAATAAAAGATAAAAGTTAGTAAGGCTAGAAATAATGTTTTAACTTCGGTGAAATCTTGTATATATACAAAAGTTTAACAATATTAGATGTTAAAATACATTTCATCAACAAAAGGTTATAGAAAAACCGTTATTATCTTGTTACAACCACCACTCAATCCCTCCATAATTTCCAACGAACTTTGCATGGCAATATCACTTAACGTACACTTTCAAAATCACATATAAACATTCATCTTCCAAGTTTTCTTTAACTTGATCATTTGCATCTGCTGATCATCAATTTTCATCTGAGTTTTTTTGTTACATTCTTCTTTATTCTCGATCGAAAAACATAGTCTTTACACTTAAAACTTGTTGCTGGTTTGTACGGTAATTTCTCGAACTCAATGGATCCTAAAAAAGAACTACTAGGTATGTGTATCTTCAGTTCTTCACATTTTTATCAAAGTTGGTTTATTTATCAGTATTTTTCTTGTTAAGTCTAGTTTCTATCTCGATACCACGTAAAGAATTTAGTCATGACTGTGTTTTTGGATCTTTTTCACTGGTGAATTGCTGGTTAATGAATTGTCCTGACATTCTTTGCTCTATCATGTTCTTAATGAATCTTGAATAGTTTATGGGCATGAGTTCTATTGCTCTTACAGGCCAAGCGTGATAATGTCGTTATTTAAAAATATTCACTGATACAATCCGCTTGTTTCTTGGTTAATGCATATTTTTATCTTTACGTTTTCATAATTCTAGTTGGTTATTATCAGTATTTTTCTTATTAACTTTAGTTTATATATTGACAATGAAAAACGATCCGGAATCTTGATTGAATTATGTGATCTTTTTCTCTAAGTGTTTTGTGCGTTAAGTCCTGAATGTTGTTATGTTCCCAAGTGTGTTGTATCTGATCGATCATTGATAATTTCCCTCTTTTTGGCTTCTTGGTTCTGTTATTTTTCACTGATGAACTTGTTAGCTGTATTACTGTTATGTTTCAAATTAACCAAGAAACTCTAATAACATTATTACATGATTTCTCTCCTTTTTAAATGCTTATTTGTTCTGATTTCAATCATTTATATAGAGACAAATACACATGATTCGTGGGGTCCATTCGATGGTAATTTCTCACCTGAAGAGTATGCTGCTGAGGTAATCTCTTAGTTTCCGGAAATTATGTCTTATGGAATCATCTCTTCTAAATTCTCTTAGATGATGTGTTTTAACATGATTTTCAGCGTGAACGTAACAATGTCCAGACACTTGTGCGACCAAGGAGTGCTAGGTAATTGATTTCTTATGCGTCTTTTTCATGATCAAATGACTTCATATAAAGTGGCCGGTATATGTACGTAGTTGGAGTAGTGATGATGTTTCTTTGGTTTAATTGTTTGCAGAATGAATCCTAAAATCGTGAAATTCCCTCAAGAGGTTATTGATCAAAATGATGTCCAGGACATGCATTCTTCTAGTGATTCTGGTTGTTATTTACACATGCTCAGTATTAAATACTTATACTTTATTACTTTGCTTAATCATTTATGCAAACATAAGATGCAATTATTGTTGATAGCTAGTTTTCAAATTGTTTCCATATATATGATACTAAAGATATCAGCAGAATTATAACTATCACAGAATGATATAACTAATTTACCATAAAGTTTTACTTTGTCCACGTAGTATAAAGTATTCACATGTTCTTATCTTTATTGCTAACTTGTGTTGAGAAATGACCAGTTAGTTTTATATTTGATTATGATTTTGCTTCTCTTATCGACTTTTCATAGTGGTCATCTGATTTTATGTGAATCGTTAATTGTATAGAGGATGATCGTTTACTAAACAATTCATGGGGGCCATTTACCAATTTCTCACTGGAAGATTACGCTTCTCAGGTGATCTCTTAGTTTCGTTTAAGTATGTGTTGTGTGCAATGTTTGCTAATAAATTCTCATACCTGATGTGTGTTTTTACATAACTGTCAGCGTCAGCATGAAAACGTCCAAATTGATGTGCAACCACATACCAACAGTTCTAGGTGATTAACTTTTTATGGATCTCTAATGATGAATTGATTTATATATATTATACTGTCGTATTTGTATGTGGTTGGAGTACCAATGAGGTTTGTTTTCCTTTAATTGTTACAGAAGGCATCTCAATGTCGCGCAAGTCCCTCAACGGGATATTGATGAAAATGATGTACATGACAAGCATTCAGAACCAACAAAATCTCCTGATTCTGGTTTGTTTAAATATATATAACTAGTTTACCGTGAAGTTTTAATTTGACCTCATTGCATACACAATGTTGACTTCTGTCCAATTTCTTTGAACAGATTGCATACTTGTGTGCTGACTTGCTTTCTAACATGTTGATTACTTGTTTATAGAGGTGACACGAAGTCCAGGAGAACCGAAAAAGGAGAAAAGGAAGTGGTTATGGAGCTTTATAGGAATGTCAACTGTTATTGGAGCATTAATCCTCGCTTATTCATTTGCTGCACAAAATAGTGAACATCAATCATCTGCAACCAGTAATGATACGAAGAGACAAGTTGGTAAACGTTAGTGCTCGATCAGGATAATAAGGGTGGCAGAGCCCAGTAGCACTGTAGCAGCACACATACAAATGAACAACACAACTTGTAGCTAGGTTCAAAAGTCATGATATTACTTGCATTTTTTTTTTTTTTTTTTTTTTTCTATCGAAAGTGAGATTCTGATGTAATTACGCGTTTTTCCTATGCACTCATTCCGTACGGCGGACGCACTATATGTTCTTATCTTTCTTCTGTATGAGAAAAGTTTGTTCAAGCATGCTTTCACTCAATGTTAAGTTGATTAATGGTAGTTTCTTCTCTTTGCATGTAGTTTTATTGTTGATAGTAATTGTATCAAGCTTGTGTGGTGAGCTATTTGCTTTACTAATACGTAGATGTTAAGTAACAATTTTCATCAATCATTATGAAATTGACGGGTCATTATAAAACTTAGGGCAAAAGCCATGGATAACTAATGTACTTTTTTTAATTTAATTTGTGATAATATGATTAACATATTTTTTGATTACCAATCTAGACTAATACACCGCTCATTTGACCATTTCAGACCAAATATCTACCTTTTACTAAAATGAACTTCGATTATCTTCTCATGCGCTGTTGTTTCATTAGTTGTCTCAGATAGAGAGCTTTTTGTAGGTGTTCAAAAGGACTTTTTTTTTTTTTTTTTTTTTTTTTCAATTATTATTATTATTATTATTATTATTATTATTATTATTATTTCCATTAAACTCATGTATATATAGTTTATAGAAATGAACATTTATGTGGTAAATCCTACATCTGTTATGGGATCTAGTCTTTGATTACCTTTATTAATTGGTTTCAATTTTTATTCAGATTGTTAAAAGAAAAGAGGAGGCTCTTGCAAGATGTATGTTCTTAAATCTTAATAACTTGTTGCAATATGGTATTATAATTAGAAATAACGACAGTTTTTTTTTTTTTTTTTTTTTTTTTTTTTTTTTTTTTTTTTTTTACTTGCTTTCTTCTCTTTTAGCTGGTGCTGTAATCGATAATAAGAACTGGCCGTCCTTTTACCCCATTGTTCATCATGATATTGCTGGCGATATACGTGTTCATCTCCATCGAATTATGTATGTTGCATATGCAACATTATTAGGTATGCTAACAAGCTTGAACAGTATGTATATTGCTACGCGATCAATGATGTAATAAAAGTTATAAAACCAAAACAGAAGCTGATGTGATTATATTAACATTGCTTGAGGGGTGCCAATTCACTTTTCTGGAATCTTATAACGAGTATAGCAGCATTTGTGAGTAATGTGTTGGAAAAATAGTATTTGCAAGTGAGTTTTTGCAAACTTTGGACATAATTTAATGTATGTATATGTTACATATATTTATGTTTCTTGGGGGCGTTTTGTTCTCCTTCAAGAGAGCTTCGCAACGAGCTAAAGTATGTCCAAAATAGAGTTGAAATGAATGAGATATCGTGTCTCAAAGTGAGGCACGTGAAACACAAAAATGAAAAAGTCCCACATCGCCCAAAACAAGAAGTGAATGCTTGTTTATAAGGAATAGTTGGTATTTGCTTCCAAATTCCTTTAGGTGAGCTATGCTCCCACTTCTACGCGCGCGCAGGGGAGGGTGCAGATTGTGGGATTTCTGGGCCAAAATGAGTTCGAAGCTACTGAACTCATGCGAGCCCGCGCGACCTGCGGACACGAATGCAGCTCCGAAACCTCGCCTAGTGTTAAGTTAAAAAGATATCAAATCGTTTTATTGATTTGAGTATATCTTTTATTTTTTAGCTGATATTTAGTCTTGATGAGCAAGATAAGTTTTGGCTATAAAATAAACATCACCTCATTCGGTTTTGACACAGAAAAAAAAACGCAACTCTTGTAGCCGATTTCCAGCATTCTTTTCGATCAGAAGCACACAGGTTTTCGTGATCTTTCAGGCAAGTAAGTTGTACCCTGGGAAACAGACGGCGAATCTGTTTTAAGGGAATCGTGTATAACACGAGCCTCGTGCTTTTACTGCTTTCATTTAATTTACGTTATATAGTGTCTGTCTTCTGCTTCTACTCCATTCTGTCTGTATTTTATTTTCTGTTATTTACATTCTGTTAATTTTATTATTTATTGTAATCTGATTTATTAATAAAAGTGTACACCGTTTCCTACATAATGCAGGTTCGCTTTTGATCTCTATAGGCTTTTAATCAGGTTTATATATTAAAGTTACTAACAAATCACTTACTTTTTTCTTATATCAGTTGGAGTCTTTGTATTCTTTTCCGCTATCTACTTCTTGTTAGGTACTCCAGGAGCATTCTACTTTGGGATAATTATTTGGATGCCAGATCCCTTGCAAAGGGGAGTAATTTAAAAAAGTCTAAAAAGATTTATTGTGATGCCACGTGTCCCCCATCCCTTTTATACTCAAGGGCATGATTGTAAATTTACTCACTCTCGCTTTTTTCTCTCTTTCCCTCTTTCTTCTTTCTCTTATCTGAAGATATTATGCCTGCATTGTTTGCTTAGTATGATGTGGATTCATCAGAGCATATTAGAATGAGGTTCATTAGTTATTTGTTGTTATTCTGGATTAATTAGAGGTTCGGATTCATTAGAATAACTTGTTAGAACATATTAGAATGATGTTCATCAATAATTGATAGTTATTGTGGTTTAATTAGATGTTGTGGATTCATTAGAATAACTTGTTAGAACGGATTAAAATGAGGTTCATCAGTGATTGCTTATTATGATGGTTTAATTAGAGGTTGCGGATTCATTAGAATAACTTTTTAGAACGAATGAGGTTCATCAGTAATTCCTAGTTATTCTGGTTTAATTAGAGGTTTCGGATTCATTAGAATAACTTTTTAGAACGGATTAAAATGAGGTTCATCAGTAATTGCTAGTTATTGTGGTTTAATTAGAGGTTGCGGATTCATTAGAATCACTTTTTAGAACGGATTAAAATGAGGTTCATCAGTAATTCCTAGTTATTGTGGTTTAATTAGAAGTTGCGGATTCATTAGAATAACTTTTTAGAACGGATTAAAATGAGGTTCATCAGTAATTGCTAGTTATCGTGGTTTAATTAGAGGCTGCAGATTCATTATAATAACTTTTTAGAACGGATTAAAATGAGGTTCATCAGTTATATGGTTTGATGCTACATTCAGGACTAATAAGTAAGTTCATTTTATATATGTTTTTTATTTTTCAACTGATGAACATCTTTTAATTAATAAGTTCATCTGTATTTTAAGATAAGATATATATTAAGATATATATTTTTATTTGATTGTACCCCACGTATCTTATCTATTTATCAGAAAATCCACTTTTCTTATCTCTCTACCCCACATATCCTATCTCTTTATCAGAAAATCCTCCATCCCAACTATCGTATATTTTTTTTTCTACCCCACATATCCTATCTCTTTATCTCTTTCATATCTTTTAATACTGATGAAATGAGTGTAATAGGTCATGTTTCTAGCTTGAATTGTTTCCCCGGAGTGGTCGTTGGGTGAGTGTGAGTAGCTTTTTGAAACTCATTGATAAGCTCAAACATACAAAAACTTTGCAGCAACAAGATGATGGTCAACGGTATAAAAGTTAATTCGCGTTGCCCACCATCTTGTTCTGGCAGTTTATGTGTGTTTGAGATTATCAATGAGTTTCAAAGCCTACGCAGTGTCACCAGCGACCATTTTTGGGGAAACATTTGAAGCTAGAAACATTTAATTTTTTTAAAGTTGCTGTATTTGATTCTTATATGCTGATGTTGTTGAATTTAAATGGTTCATCAGTATTTTAAGATATGGTTCATCAGTATTTTTTAAACAAAATTTTTTTAAGTTGGTGTAAATAAGTTCATCAGTCTTATAAAGCTGCTGTATTTGATTGTATAAACTGATGTTATTGAAAGGTATTGAATTTAAATGGTTCATCAATTATATTATAATGGTTCAATGGTTTTATAATAATGTTTATCATTTATTTTTGATAGGTACAAAATGGTTTTTGTACCATTTACTGGGATCGACAATCATAATAATTGTGTTACATTTGGAGCTGCGTTGCTGTCGTCGGAGACTAAAGAATCTTACATTTGGTTGCTTGAATGTTTTCAAAGAGCCTTCGTGCGAGCACCAAAGGTTATTGTTACTGATCAAGACGCATCAATGAAAGTTGCTATAGAGACAGTTTTCCCGTTATCTCGTCATAGATTATGCATGTGGCATATCATGCAGAAGTTGACTTCAAAGGTATGTTCATCAATGTGTTTTTTTTTTTAATTATTTTTGTTTATTAGTTACTTATATTTTAAAGGTTCATTAGATAGTTTTACAGTATAATGTTCATCATTTTATGGGATATTGTTTTGGACTGATAGAATAATGTTCATCATTTATGTAATAATGTTCATCAGTTAATTTTTTTATATAATAATGTTCATCAGTTAGTTTTATAGAATAAGGTTCATCTTGATTTTTGTAGGTTGGTCCTGATCTAGCTAAAGATGAAACTTTTAAACGAAGAATATCAGATATTGTTTGGACTGATAGAATAGAGCCTGAAGAGTTTGAAGCTTTGTGGGAGAAATTATTAGTTGATTTCGATTTGAAGTGTCACAAATGGCTTTCTGATATGTATGATTTGAGGTATAAATGGATTCCAGCCTATTACAGGGATGAGTTGATGTCGGGTTTGATGCGTACTTCTTCTAGGTCTGAGAGTGAAAACAATGCGTACGGTCGCTTGACGAGTATTGATTTGACTTTATGGGAGTTTTATAATCATTTTGAGAGTGTGGTGGGTTGTCAAAGTTTTGCTCAACGTAAAAATGATCATGACAGTTGGTATACTATTCCAGATATGCACACAGAACTTCAAATAGAGAAGGAGGCATCAGAATTATACACTCGGTCCATTTTCTTTGATGTTCAAAATGAGATTTATGCTTCTGTGATTTCTTGTATGTCGGTTAGTGTTTCGGATGTTGATTCTGGCAAAAAATTTGTTATAAAAGATATTGGCGAAGATGAGCATATTTCTAGGCGACATCGTATAGTGAAAGGGAAACCACAGTATGATGTTTTTTATGAGGTAACATCTTTTTATACAGACAGTTTTGTTTCATTATTTTTTTTAATTAGATAAGAATGAGGTTCATCACTCATTGTAGATCAGAATGAGGTTCATCAGTCATTGTAGATTATAATGAGGTTCATCGTTGCTTTTTATCATGTTTTTTGTACTCAGATAATGTATGTAGATAATAATGAGGTTCATCAGTCATTGTAGATCAGAATTAGGTTCATCAATCATTGTAGATTAGAATGAGGTTCATCGTTGCTTTTTATCATGTTTTTTGTACTCAGATAATGTATGTAGATAATAATGAGGTTCATTAGTCATTATATATCAGAATTAGGGTCATCAGTCATTGTATATTAGAATGAGGTTCATCAGTCATTGTAGATAAGAATGAGGTTCATCATTGCTTTTTATCATGTTTTTTGTACTCAAACACTGTATGTACTACCTTATTTTTCAGGTTTTGTGTAAACCAGCTGAAGAGTTTTATCAGTGTACGTGCAAACGTTTTGAGTCATATGGACTGTTATGTCGTCATATCTTTTATGTGATTCGGTTTTCAAATGTTAAAAACTTTCCCAAGAAGTACGTGCTTAGGCGTTGGTCAAAAGATTCATTACCACCTCCATCAGTCATTCAAGCCACCGGTGACAGTCCTGATATGATCTTGGGTGAGATATTCAGATTAGTCGAGTATTGTGTGAATCGTTATGCTAATGATCCTGAGCTACTGCAAAAGTTTAGAGATCATCAGGTTCAGTTAATGGCGAAGGCAGATGCTGATGTTCCTATACCTCCAAAGACTAATAAACGGGATACGATTGCTTCTATTCTTGGTTTGTCGCAACCGAATGAGATTATTGTGAATGTTCCAAAGCAGGTTAGACTATTTATTCTCTTTTTTGTTATCTATGTTAGTTGATGAACATGTTAAATTTTTATTATTATAGGTTCATCAGTTGTTATAGGTTCATCAGTTATTATAGGTTCATCAATTATCATAGGTTCATCAGATGTTCAACATATTTTTTCATCATTTTTTATTCCTTTATTATGTGTTTTTAGCTGCTATGTTAACATAGGTTCATCAGATTTATGTTATCACAATTTAGGAGTTATCATAGGTTTATCAAATATAGGTTTATCATTTAATATAGGTTCATCATTTAATATAGGTTCATCAGTTTTTTGTTCTGTGTTATTGTAGGCTCATCAGTTATCATAGTTTTATCAGTTTTTATAGGTTCATCAGTTTTTATAAGTTAGACTATTTATTCTCTTTTTTGTTATCTAGGTTAGTTGATGAACATGTTAAATTTTTGCAATTTAGTTATTTTTCTAGTTATTATAGGTTCATCAGTTATCATTGGTTCATCAGATGTTCAAAATATTTTTTTCATCAACATAGGTTCATCAGTTATTATAGGTTCATCAGTTAATATAGGTTCATCAGTTTTTTGTTCTGTGTTATCCTAGGCCCATCAGTTATCATAGTTTTTCAGTTTTTATAGGTTCATCAATTGTTCAACATATTTTTTGATCATTTTTGTTTTTTGGTCCAAAACAGGTTAGTACTAAGGGTTCGCGAAAGAGGATTAAGAGCAGTGTTGAACGTTCACTTATTGTTAGTGGGAAGCGTAGAAAGAAGAACTGTACAACCTGCAAATCTAGTATGAACGATCATAACCAGGCGAAATGCAATGCCATCAAAGCTCAAATTGCTGCTAAGAAAGCTAGTGAAAAGGTTGCTGCGAAGGAGATGAAGCAGAAGGCGAGGTTGGCTGCCAAAAATGCGAAGTTGGCTGAGAAAACTGCTGCCAGGAAGGCGAATTTGGCTGAGAAGACTGCTGCTAGGAACGCGAAGTTGGCTGAGAAGACTGCTTGTGTAGTTACTTAATAAATGTGGTGTTAGTTTGATAAGAGTGCTCAAAGTAACTTTGATTTTTCTATTAGACAAATAAATGTGATGTTTTGTTTGATAAGAATGCTTTTTTTTTTTTTTTTTTTTTTTTTTTTTTTTTTTTTTAAATAATAATCAAAGTAAATTTGAATTGAGATAATAGTATTCTAGTATTCTATTTTGATGAAATTTATTGTTTAGGTTCATCAGTTTTACTTATAAAGTTGAGATAAAAGTTCTTCAAATTTTAGAGGTTCATCAATTTTAAATAATAATAGGTCATCATAATTATCAAAGTTTCTAAAAAAAAGTTCTTCAGGTTTATTAAATTTTACTTATAATATGTTCTTTCTTTTAAGAGATTTTCATCAAATTTTAGAGGTTTATTATTTTTTACATATTAAAGTTCATCAAAATTTACATATTAAAGTTCATCAAAAGTTAATCAAATTTAACAATTTTTTCAGGTTCATCAATAAATTCAGGTTCATCAACAGTTCTTTCTTTTAAGAGCTTTTCATCAAATTTTAGAGGTTTATCATTTTTTACATATTAAAGTTCATCAAAAGTTAATCAAATTTAACAAATTTTTTTTTCAGGTTCATCAATAAATTCAGGTTCATCAACAAATAAGAAATAAATTCAGGTTCATCAATTTTATTTAACATAACAAAATGATAGTTCTATTAAACTAAAATAACTTGTCCATAACAACCAACCAAAAAGTAGTATTTATACTAGAACATTCCCTAATTAGATTAGGTTACTACTGCCAAAATTTTAACCATAACAAACTATTAGATCAAATTATTTTTAGGTCTGTCGAAGAAGAGCACTAGCTTCCCGTTCGAAATATTCGCTGGCACGTTCTGTAATATTCTCTTTTGACATCTGCTGGAGCGTTCGCTTTTCCTTCAGAGGTAAACGATGATATTCTTCTACCTCGCTCTCCACTACATGTTTGTTTTCATTGTAGTCGGACAACAGAATTGTTGACATAAATAATGCCTAAAAACATTATTAAGTTTTTATCAATATCTCTATGTTTTGATCATTACAAAATATAATCTCAAAGAACTAAAACTTATGACATAAACAAGTATTTGGTGATTAATATTTCTCTTTACATCCAAATCACTTAAGGTATGAATAAACAAAGTGTTTAGTGCAATGTATGATCAAAGGGGTATTTAATTAACTAATACAAAGTTTATTTAATTATATAATCTTATTATATATTTTTGAAAAACACTTTTGGTAATAAGGAAAAATGTTTTAATCATACTAAATATATGATTTCAAATATTTAACCAAAATCAGTTAGTTTTTCACCAAATAAACTTTCTCCACTAAAAGACAAAGTTTCTGGCCGTTACAGTTGGGCGGCCCCCTTAATTATAAGGGGCGGTCCCCTAAATTTTAAGGGGGCCGGCCATGCTTTAAGGGGACCGGCCACGCTCCTCTGTCAGAAACTTTTGCCTATAAATACCACCTTAAACCTGGATTTTTTCCCTACCTTTTTGCACTAAAACTTTCTGTTTTAGATCTTCATTTCAATCCTAAAAATCCTTTGATCATTCATTTCATAAGCCTTTGTTTCCAAGTGATCCAAAGCCTCATTCTTTCAAGTGCAAAGAGAAGAATACTTCTATTAGAAGTATTACAACTTAGTATCATCTTGCTATCTAAGTTGTTTATTTATAATTTGTTGTAAATCCTTTATACTTTGGTGAATAAGGTGTATGTATTAGTTACCTAGATTTAGTTGAAGAATCTAGAATTGTTGACTAGTGTGAAGTGTAACTTGAAGTGAAGAAGAAGGGTTAGATAGTAGTGGTGATAGGAGATTGTAGAAATAGGATCTTGTAGTGAAGTGATTAAGGATCTCTAGTGGAGAAGACTAGAAGACATTTGTAGATTGAAGTTGTGAAGACATTAGTGGCTTGAAGGTGTCAAGACACTAGTGCTTTGAGGTTGTGAAGATATTAGTGACTTGAAGGTGTCAAGACATTAGTACTTTGAAGGTGTCAAGAGAATAGAAGATTGGTGTATAGAAGATTGGTGTGTAGAAGATTGGTGTGAAGAAAATAGTAGATTGGTGTGTAGATTGGTGTGAAGATTGGTGTGTAGATTGGTGTGTAGATTGGTGTGAAAATTGGTGTGTATATTGGTGTGTACGGTTTTCTCCGCCATAAAGGAGATCTTTGATCTAGTGAAGAAAACTCTCGAGTAGGTGACCCGGGAAGTGGAGTAGGGCAAGGAAGGTGTCCTTGTAGCCGAACCACTATAAATCCTTTGTGTCTCGGTTTGATCTTTCCATCTCTCACTCTTTGATTTATTACTTACTTGCATTTCACACATAGTCATAATTGATAGTATTGTGCATATGTTGATTTCACATAAAGATCAAACTAAAATCCATTCATAAAACTAATCTTACAAAAACCAACCTAGTACATATAATTATATCTATACATTACTACACATATATATGCTTACATAAAATATATGAAATTGTATATTCTTTCCTAACATTATACATAAGCATTGTATATATAAAACCTTTAATAAATCTTGTATTTATACTTTTGTAGTTAAGTGTTTTGAAATTGTGCATTATACATAAGTAGTATTTATACAAAATCATAAATTAACTAGTATATATATTTATGTATTAAAGTGATTTGAAAGTTTCATCTTAGAAACTATCTTTTATAAAATAAGCAAAACGAAAAAGACGTAAAACTATTCAACCCCCCCTTCTAGTTTTCCACAATTGGTATCAGAGCCACGTCTAACAAGATTTTTAAAATATACTGTATTTTAAAACTTGTAACGATCTATGGAATTCGAAAAATATCTAGAAGGAGAATTTACGCAAAAACCACCATTATTTGAAAATGATCATTTTCTTGAATGGAAAAATAAATTTGAAAATTATGTGAAATCAATAGATCTTGATCTTTGACATATTATTTCAATTGGTGATCTTAAACTAACCAAAATGGATTTTGAAAATCAATATAATAATCTTCAAATAAAAATTGATAAAAATACTAAAGCTAAATTACTTATTTTCAAAACTCTACCAAATGTTGAATATGAAAGATTATTTCCTTGTAAAACGACAAATGATATTTGGAAATGCCTTTTAAAGTTTCACCAAGAGAAATGTAAAACCAAAGATGATAAACTTGATATTGCACATGAAATTGTTACTCTAGAAAATTTAATAGATAAATATTTAGTTGAAATAAACACATGTACTACTAGTTCAAATGTGATCATTGAAGGTACCAATAATGAAGAGCACATGTGTCAAATCCGAAGTAAGCATGCAAATAAATCAGGGAGCAACAAGGACGATAAAGACGATGTAAATATGGAATACGTGAACATACTAACAAATGTTAATACAAATAGTGATGACAAGGATTACATGCTCCAAGATCCAAGCAATGCTACAAACAAAACATGGAGCGACATGAACAATGGAGTTGATCACCGTATAGCGAGTGAAGAGTGTACAAGTACAAATAAGGTACAATTCAAAACCAAACATTTTTGCTATGATCAATTTACATTAGAATTTTCAAAAATGGAAAATAACTTCAAACACTTTTGCAACATTGACTCAAAAATTATTTTTAAAAAATGAATCTTCAACATCCGCTGAAAATAACTTTGAAAAAGAAATAATTTTAGAAGACAAAATGTCTAGACTTGAAAGTAATATTGAAATTGATCTTGAATGTAAAAATTGTCAAGACTATAAACATGAAATTAAAATGGAAAAGGAAAAAGCTAAAATATTAGCAAAATTCGAAAATAGTTCTAAATCTTTAAAATATCTACTTAACATTCAAAAGTCATTTTATGATAAAACCGGATTAGGATATACGACAGATGAGTATTTGACAAATACATCAAAACAAATAAAATTTGTTAAACCTAATGGAAAAATTTAGAACTATTATTATTTACATCCATTGATTATTTCTCTAGTCAAGAAAATTATTGTTTGTTTGCTAAAACAAACAAATAATGAATTTTTGTACTTCTCGACGACATCCTCTTCATATGCATTTAAGTGCATTGGATGTTCGCTACTAATCAACTCGGACCCATGAGAATCTGGGTACCAAGCTCTCTGTCATGTGTAGGTAATTAACGATCAAAGGAACTACTACTTTTTGGATCGCTCTATTCGCTTTCGTTCTTTTGATGACCATTGGTTCCCTCTATTATGATTCACACTCTACTCATGTGTTACTTTTGACAATATGGCGGTTATCCTTGATTTTCGGCGGTGTGTGTTTCACTTTTGGGTGCATTGACTTTATGGTGTGTTCGTTACTACCTCATGACGAAGGATTCTTGTTCTACCATTCTTAATCTGCACGACTTGTGATGATTGTTGCGACCGATTGTGTTTCTATGATCAAGACTCCTTGATCCTTAATGCATTGGGACTTTACTTCGCTTCTTCAACTTGCTTTGGGGCAAATCTTTTTGAAGTCTTCTATTGCTCTCATGACCATTCTTAAAGAAAAGCTGGACCTGAGGTAAGTTTTCCTTTCAAAAACTTGCCTACATTACATTTTATTAGAATATGCTTCAATTAGTATATTAATATGATTTATTTTATAAGTTGCTATGCTTTTAGATCATGAATACCAATATATGCATACATGACATTAGGATAATTAACTCTCTTGTTGCTATATCTATTATCATTTATCTTAGCTTTCATCTATATTGATAATCTTCTATGGTTTAAAGTAGAATACTTGCCATTTATGCTATATGATCTTACTAGTTGCATTAATAGATGTGTTATAATTAAGACTTGCTAGTAACTCAATATTACAATGTGTCTTGTATACATGCATACTTTCATATGTCTATATTGTATTCATTGATGATTTTCTTTGTCCCTTCCTATCTCATTGCATTTAGATGTTTAATGTCTACCATATTTCTTTCGTATCTTTAGTTGCCATTAGAAATGATTATATGTGACAATGGGCTTAATCGATTCTCTTGAAGTGTATCTTTCACTTGAAATTTCTTGATTGTCAAAATCAAAACATCATTTAAAAAAAAAAACTTCTTTCTTTGAATTAAAACCTTTCGAATATCTATTTTATGCTTTTTCGAACAACATGCTTAATCATAAGCTATCATAACATTAGTTCAATCTTTATCAAGATAGAAACATTTTTTCTTTTTGAAACAAAACAAATTTTGTTGTATTGGGATACTAACTTGAATGTATTTCAAAACATTAAGATAAGTATTAGTGAATCAAGTAAACTTCATATTTAGTAATCTTCGATAGGTAAATTTAGGAACTCGATTTCTTCTAAAAAGGAGAATGACTACTGGAGAATCTATTGACTAGAAACTCAATTTAACCTAATGGTTGAATTGCTTCTATGTGAGAAGTTGGGTGTGTGTAACCCGTAAAAACGGTCGTGTTTAGCCTGAATTGAGCACCACTAGTAATAGTCTCATACTCATTCTCCAACTTGATTAAATTGCACTTCCTATATATACCTAACACTAGTTTATTTGTATGAACTTTGCTTCTCATTAGACTCTTTCATTCTCAGATTTATGGCATTAAGTGAAAACTTACTTTCAAACATTGTTGAATAAAACTAAAAACATTTTGTTTAAAACATTGTTATTATCTTCTCATATATGTCATACACTTATGTGAAAATGACATCTACAAACTAATCAAATCATTTCATGAGAATCATGGTTTGCCCATATGGATCTTGTTTGTAACAAGTCTTGAAGTCCATATAATCATATCTGCCTATTTGTTACTTGTCAACAATCATCAACATGTTTGCTCTAGGCTAAATGTTATCATCTTCATATAGTTGCTCATTTAGCTTATTTGGCTTGTTGCCTCCTTTGGTGCATATCTTAATTGATAAATTAATAGATAGCATGATTATTAGAAATTAATTGTCTACTTTAATTAATTCTATATCACTCTCTACATTCATGAATAGTATGCCCTATATTGCCTCAAAGAGTTAAACTTACTTGAATCCAAAAACAAAAACACAACCTTTTTGAAAATTTTCTGCCAAAAACCCATTTCTGGCATTCTGGGAATCACCAGATGGGCGGCCCCCTTAATTATATAAGGCGGCCCCCTTAATGATTAAGGGGACCGGCCCATAATTAAGGGGACCGGCCATCTGATGGTCGGGGATACTGTTTTCTTTATCACTTTTTGACCCATTTCAACCTATACTTCCCAAAATTCACAAACATATTCTGTCCCATACTATCCCTCAAATTTTTCTTCCTAAACCACATTTCTCATACACTATAAATACTCTCCTACCACCATTAATGCCATCACACCCAAACATGTCATCTTCCAACAACCAAAAACTAAAGATTTCAAGAACCGCAAGGATCTCCGTCAAACCCGTTTGGAGGAGGAAACTTGATTCTTGTCATAACCCTTGTGATGTTGTTTCAAGTCAACCAACAACTCAACCTCAAACCCACTCAAATGAGTCATCCCACAACCTATCTTCCACTAATACCCTCATTAATGCTTCCTCTTTTGATGAGCATGCTCAATCCCAAAACAACAATCCCAACATCTCAATCAACACTTCACATATTGCTCATTCAACAAAGACATCATCCACTCATGAAGAATCTCTTCCACCCATATCATGTTTTCATGATTACCCAAGCTCAAACATGTCTCCACCACCTAGAGTACCACCACCACTTCCTACAACCTCACATGCCACTCCAATGTTGCATGTGCAAACCTTCACCCAAGACAACTATCATGCTCCACCACCATCACCTTCCTCCGAACACTTGAAGTTCGTTGAGGAGCTAAAAGAGGCACATGAGCTTAGTGCTCTTTTAGCATTACATCTTGCTCAACGCAATTTGGATCCACCACAATCAAGCTCACCATCATCACCACATAACAAAAACCAACTTGAGAAGCATGTTAACAATTGCCCTTGTTGCATCTTCCTTCAACAACAAACCATTGCTTTGAATGAGCACTTCACTTGGATTGAGTATCTTCTTACTAGAACTCAACAAACCCCATCACTTGAACAACATCACAACCCTCAACCAACAAACTCCACTTCAAATCCACCACCTCCAAGCTCTACAAACTCACCAACACCCATGGAACCAAGAGTTTACCTCCACTAAACCACCAAGCATTTGATATGCTTATGTTTTCTCATTTTCAAATAAAACTCCTCAACCATTTTGGGATTCAAGAAAGTTTGGTGACACTCCTTGTTGGCACTATAGGATGTTCTATGTTATTTAGAATTCTATTTGTATTGCCTTTGTAACAATGATTATGGGTTGACATAATCATTTCTCTATTATTGAATGGTTTAATATATGTTTCTTATTCCCTTGTGTCATGATTATTACTTGTTAATATTATGCTATATGTATTTGCTTGTGCCATGCTTGTGCTTCTAATATTTTTCTTGCAAGAATTACTTTCTCGAAACCTTGGTGCCCTCAAACGAGGGGGAGCATACATCAAGGGGGAGTTCTCTACCCGTTTAAACTTCTTTCACGAAGATTATTCGGCCTAACCTTTTTGATTTTACAAAAAGGGGGAGAAGAGAAATGGTAAACTCTATAATACTTGTCTAATAACAAGTTTTAAATCTTTTGAGTTTAAGGTTTTGTAATAATCAAAAAGGGGGAGATTGTTGACATAAATAATGCCTAAAAACATTATTAAGTTTTTATCAATATCTCTATGTTTTGATCATTACAAAATATAATCTCAAAGAACTAAAACTTATGACATAAACAAGTATTTGGTGATTAATATTTCTCTTTACATCCAAATCACTTAAGGTATGAATAAACAAAGTGTTTAGTGCAATGTATGATCAAATGGGTATTTAATTAACTAATACAAAGTTTATTTAATTATATAATCTTATTATATATTTTTGAAAAACACTTTTGGTAATAAGGAAAAATGTTTTAATCATACTAAATATATGATTTCAAATATTTAACCAAAATCAGTTAGTTTTTCACCAAATAAACTTTCCCCACTAAAAGACAAAGTTTCTGGCCGTTACAGTTGGGCGGCCCCCTTAATTATAAGGGGCGGTCCCCTTAATTTTAAGGGGGCCGACCATGCTTTAAGGGGACCGGCCACGCTCCTCTGTCAGAAACTTTTGCCTATAAATACCACCTTAAACCTGGATTTTTTCCCTACCTTTTTGCACTAAAACTTTCTGTTCTAGATCTTCATTTCAATCCTAAAAATCCTTTGATCATTCATTTCATAAGCCTTTGTTTCCAAGTGATCCAAAGCCTCATTCTTTCAAGTGCAAAGAGAAGAATACTTCTATTAGAAGTATTACAACTTAGTTTCATCTTGCTATCTAAGTTGTTTATTTATAATTTGTTGTAAATCCTTTATACTTTGGTGAATAAGGTGTATGTATTAGTTACCTAGATTTAGTTGAAGAATCTAGAATTGTTGACTAGTGTGAAGTGTAACTTGAAGTGAAGAAGAAGGTTTAGATAGTAGTGGTGATAGGAGATTGTAGAAATAGGATCTTGTAGTGAAGTGATTAAGGATCTCTAGTGGAGAAGACTAGAAGACATTTGTAGATTGAAGTTGTGAAGACATTAGTGGCTTGAAGGTGTCAAGACACTAGTGCTTTGAGGTTGTGAAGATATTAGTGACTTGAAGGTGTCAAGACATTAGTACTTTGAAGGTGTGAAGAGAATAGAAGATTGGTGTATAGAAGATTGGTGTGTAGAAGATTGGTGTGAAGAAAATAGTAGATTGGTGTGTAGATTGGTGTGAAGATTGGTGTGTAGATTGGTGTGTAGATTGGTGTGAAAATTGGTGTGTATATTGGTGTGTACGGTTTTCTCCGCCATAAAGGAGATCTTTGATCTAGTGAAGAAAACTCCCGAGTAGGTGACTCGGGGAGTGGAGTAGGGCAAGGAAGGTGTCCTTGTAGCCGAACCACTATAAATCCTTTGTGTCTCGGTTTGATCTTTCCATCTCTCACTCTTTGATTTATTACTTACTTGCATTTCACACATAGTCATAATTGATAGTATTGTGCATATGTTGATTTCACATAAAGATCAAACTAAAATCCATTCATAAAACTAATCTTACAAAAACCAACCTAGTACATATAATTATATCTATACATTACTACACATATATATGCTTACATAAAATATATGAAATTGTATATTCTTTCCTAACATTATACATAAGCATTGTATATATAAAACCTTTAATAAATCTTGTATTTATACTTTTGTAGTTAAGTGTTTTGAAATTGTGCATTATACATAAGTAGTATTTATACAAAATCATAAATTAACTAGTATATATATTTATGTATTAAAGTGATTTGAAAGTTTAATCTTAGAAACTATCTTTTATAAAATAAGCAAAACGAAAAAGACGTAAAACTATTCAACCCCCTCCTTCTAGTTTTCCACAAGAATCTTTGACATGTACTTCTTTCTCAAGTCTTCAATCTGTTTGTCTTGTTCAGCACCTTCTTTTACAAACCCAGCATCAAAGTCTTTTTTTCCCTGAATAAGTTTCCATGTGTCTCATGGCAAAAATTCCACAATCAATGAAATTGTTTTTGTTTTGCCACGGCAATTTGATATTATCCACTTTGTAGTTGTTTAGTGCTTGATAATTTGGATACCCATTGTCTTTCAAGAACTTTAAAAATTGAAATCTCTGTAATAATAAATTAAAAACAATGAGATTCAATTTAACTATGTTGATGAACATACATTTAATATACCTAACATTCTTACCAAATTAACCAGCTTTTTCTGATATCTATCCCTGATTAATTGATTGTGATTCATGTTGTCAAGGATATGGATTTGAGATTTTTTCAAGTTGAAACAAACGACGTAGTAGTGATCCTCACTGAGCATCATCGGGAAAAGCGCCTGTTAAACATAGAGGTTCATCAATTATTTACAATTAACTATAGGTTCATCAGTTTTTTAAGGTTCATCAGTTATTTATCTTAAAACAAATTAGTAAAATAGAAGTGCTTACCAGGTCAATGTCTCTGATAGATTGATAAACAGGAGACAAAAACAAAAGATTCTTCATGTTTTCATTAAACTTTTGTGTGAGTGCTTTCGAGTTGTGAGACATATTCTCCATTTCTTTTGTCTTTGGTTCATCAATATAAGTCAAAGCATATGTACATGATTTCAAATATTGAATCATAATTGATAAAGATTTTTGTAACTTACAATCATTGATGTGTGGCTATATAACTTCTTCAATGATCCTATGTTCCTTTTCTGTTTTGCCAGGTTATGTATATACACCCACATATCAATCACTCCTGAACTAATTTCATTCTCTTCTTTGAAGCTCTCAAAGTGGATTCTTTGACCGTCAACAAAGTATGAATGAAATAACACATCACTGCAATTTCATTTTAAGATAATATTTTAGAAAAATAAAGAAACTACTTATTATAGAAATATGATTTTTAAATTGATGAACCTAATATATATTACTTACTCGAGTTCTCCTCTTGCAGCGAATATTGTTTCAGCCACCTTTCTTTCATTGTCTTGTACTTTGTTCTTCATTACAACGACTCTTTATAAATACGGTGATTTTAGAGATTCAACAGGCTTTGTTTTTCTTTTTTCTCTTATATTTTCCAAGTCTTCTTGACCTTCTTCACCTTCTTTGATATTCTTTTCCGTTTGAGGAACTTTAAGCTTTCGAGCAATTGTGTTGAAAGAATTAAGTGGCGTGTCTTTTAGAGGCGTGGAAAAACCTTCATCTACTGTTTCAAATCTTAATTTTTCTTCTGTTGATGGGGGAACATATGATATCGGTGTTATCATCTTTGGGGATTCTTTATATTGTGGGGAAGACTTTCTCCATTTTGTTCCTGTTTTATTCGATTTTAAAGCTTCCTCTTGAATTTTTTGCCAAACACTGCCATCAATTTTCTCACTCAATAATTCTGACGATGTATGCAAGAAAGGTGTCTTTTTGAACAACTCATCCAATATCTGCTCGGGGTCTTTCTTCTCTTCAAACAAAACCAAATCCTTACTCTAAAATTGCTCCGTATTGAATATTGGGAATTCTGGTGTTTGCATCTGTTTTCAGGTAAAGGTTCATCAGGCAATTCTGGTGTTATTCTGAAATCAATTATAAGTTTATCAATAAGGCACAAAATTGTTTTTGAGTTTATTACCTGTTTTTTACGTTCAATCATTTCAACCTATTTTAAAAACGCTGGATCCAAGAACATTTGAGTTAACGACTCTGTTGGTATGTCCGGTTGAGGTTCATCAGTTTCTTTAGATGTTTCCTTAGGCTCGGAGCCATCCTTATCATCAGCCATCGTTAACATCAGCATTGGGCTCTCATCTTCACTTTGTGAGGCCTCGAATGTTGTCCTGTTAACCAATCTGTTCATCCAATCCCGTACTTCCAACAGTGATTCATTTCGGGGGTATATGTCCAATCCAGCCCTTAGCATGTCATCAATGTTAATTTTCATTTATTGGAATAAGGACAACATGTTTCTCAGAGAGTGACTGAATTCCTGTCATTAATATAATCAAATAAGTATAGAGTCGTTCTAATGTATTCTAACAATGATAATTGTTCTAATGTATTCTAACAATGATTGATGAACCTCATTCTAATGTATTCTAACAATGATAATTGTTCTAATGTATTCTAACAATGATTGATGAACCTCATTCTAATGTATTCTAACAGATGTTAATCTATGTTATTCCTGTCATTAATATAATCAGATAAGTATAGAGTTGTTCTAATGTATTCTAACAATGATAATTTGATGAACCTCATTCTAATGTATTCTAACAATACATAACACTGGCCAAATGATTGGTGAACTTCATTCTAATGTATTCTAACAGATTTTAATCTATTTTATTCCTGTCATTAATATAATCAGATAAGTATAGAGTCATTCTAATGTATTCTATCAATGATAATTGATGAACCTCATTCTAATATATTCTAACAATACATAACACTGGCCAAATGATTGATGAACCTCATTCTAATGTATTCTAATAGATGTTAATCTATTTAAACTTATTTAAAGTTATTATTGCTTTTAGTAAGACTAAAGATTTTTACCTCAGCGGATTTGAATTGGGAATACTCCCCTTGAAATTCTAGTATCCTTGCTGATAACTGTTGAAATTCAGATGAGGTTGATGATTCATCATATGCATTTTCAGTTGTTTAATCGGTTCCAGTCATTGGATCAGCCATTTCTGTTTCATTGGTTCCGGTCAATTGATCAGTCATTTCAATGTTTTCATCAGTTCCGGTTGTTTGAATATCATCATTTGTTTCGTTCATTTGTATATCAACATCTGTTAATTGATGAACCATATATAAGAAATTCAAATATACAAACTTCAAATATATCTCAACTAATATGTAAACATTGAAATATACAAAATAGATTTTTACCGTTTGGTTGTGGATCTTCCCATTGATTCTCTTGAATATCATCTATATGAAGATCGTTAGTCACTTGCTCATCAACGTGATTTGTCTTGGGAGAATTTGATGTTCTTCTCCTTTTGTTTCCAACACGGTTTTTGAACATGTTCATCGAATATCGGTTTTCAGGAGTTAGTGAACTCTTTTTCTTTTTATGTTTTTTTCCTACATGTTATCAACCATTTTCATAAGTTTTTATAAGTTATAACATGAAAGAATATATACTGGAATTTTAAAAAGTAATTTATAAGTGTATTTTATAATCTATTTTAGATAACTACTTCTTTTTGCCAACAGGTTCAACAGGTTCATCGATAAGTTACAACAGGTTCACCAATAAGAATGTCTCAATACATACCTTGTTGATCATTTTTCTCCCCTGCTTCTTCTTCGATCACTGGTTGTATATTCGCATCATAGGCATCATATGTTGGCTCAACATCTTTTTCTTGTCCATCTGATGAACATTTAACAAAATCTGATGAACATTTAACAAAATCATACCTACAGTCATCGTTTCCACATTTTTCATAAGTTTTTATAAGTAATAACAGATTCATCATATAGAATGTTAAGATATAACTTTTTTAGGTAAATGTTTAAAACATTAATATAATATAAGGTTCATCAGATTATTATTTTTGTGTACCTTCAGTTCTTCTTCTTTTCTTCTTTATCATCTTTTTTATCGGCATGCTATCTTCATCTTCTTCAGTTGTCTCTTCCTCTATTTCTTCTCCATAATGATCTGGATATAATAAAATCATTCCGATCACATTTTAATAACTGATGATTCCAAAATACATCTGATGAACATTTAATAAAATAATACCTTTAATCATCTGTAAACCCTGCTTTTCAGGAGTCCCCTATTTTTTCCCTAACAAGCGGTCTTGTCCATTTTATTTTTGTTGAGGGTTGATCATCATCATTTTTCGGTTCTTCTCTGTCATCAACATTCTCTGCATCATCTTCATCATCATTTTGTCCTCCAGCATTCTCTTCTTCACCGTCATCATCTGTCTCTTCTTCACTGTTATTATCATTCTCTTCTTCACTGTCATCATCATCATCATTATTCTCTGCTCCAGTATTCTCATCATCATCATTATTCTCTTCATCATTAGTCTCTTCTTCTTGGTCTTCCGTTTCGGCAGCTTTTGGAAGTCTTCCTTTTCTGATTTTGCCAAACATCATCGTTTCCAATTCTTCCAACAATTCTGTTTTCCAATATTTTAATGCTAGAATTTTTGGTTTCTTCAGAAGTGAGTTTGCAAATATCACCTGCAATTTAAAGTTAATGTTAGATTAAAAAAAATGTAACCGATGAACCAAAAACACATGACAAAATATAATATGCATAAACAATAAAGTAGATAGTAATTACCTCCAACAGCAAGATTGGGCCATAGAAGTACTTTCCCGGTTTCCAACTTAACCTTTCGGACTTCATATAATGCAGGACATATTCGCACCAGTCCATTTTTCTCACATTATCAAAATCGGTAAGAGATGGGATGACTCCTATATTCAGAGTACCCATTGACACCACATAGGACAAAATTGTACAAAACAATGCTATGATGTTCATCTTAAATAGATTTCCACTATCATTTTTCTTAATTTGTTTCTTAATTACAGACATCAAATGTTTCGTAACATACAATCTAGAACCACTAGCATTAAATTGTTATTTCGATTGTATGTAACTTTCATTTGATCTTTCCTTCATAACGTCACGTACATCAACTGCAAACGGGCCCATTGGGAATCCAAAAGTGCGGTGAACTAGCTCAGGAGTTATGGTTATAGTTTCACCAAATACGGTTAGATTTCCTAATTTACCATCAAACCTCTCTAGTAACCAATGCCCTAAACGTCTTGGCATTACATTTAGTTCAAAGTCCAACAACGATCCAAAACCTAAACTTTTAATTGCCTCTTCTTGGTCCGTTGTTAAATCCTTAATAACCAGACATAATGGGCCAGGAAAATTTTTTATTTTAACCATTGGAAATTTCTTTTGGTTTGGTTGGAGATTCTGACGAAGGTTTAGTCGAGGTTTAAGGTCTTCAGAGAGAACAGGTTTAGAAGTTTTCGATGAACCTGAAGGTTTGGAAGGGTTCGATGAAAGTGAAGGTTTTGATGAAAATGCAGGTTTTTTATTTTTTTTAGAAACCGGTTCATCAGCTTTTGATGAACCCCTAGCTCTTTTATCCATAAATGCATCTTCAACGAAGTCGTCATCACTTGGAGAACATGCTTTTAAAATCATAGGCTTCTTTTCTATCCAATAAAAAACAACTGATAAGTATTTATTTTAATTCAAAATAAATATAAAATCTTTTTAAATCTAAAAACTTAAAACAATGTTGTATTTATTTCATCTTATATAGTCGGCTTGTGGCTTATAAATTGAGTATTTTCACAGTAAGCCATAATGCCAACTATATAAGCTGAAAACAGACACCAATGTTGAACCTCATGAAACAAGGATTGATTGATGAACCTCATTTTAACTCAATAACTAGCAATTACTGATGAACCTCATTTTAATCCATTCTAACAAGTTATTCTAATGAATCTGCAACCTATAATTAAACCATCATAAGAAACAATCACTGATGAACCTTATTCTAATCCGTTCTAACAAGTTATTCTAACGAATCTGCAATCTCAAATTAAACCACCATAATAAACATTCACTGATGAACCTCATTCTAATATATTCTAACAAGTTATTCTAACGAATCCGCAATCTCGAATTAAACCACGATAACAAAGAACCACTGATGAACCTTATACTAATCTATTCTAACAAGTTATTCTAACGAATCCGCAACGTCGAATTAAACCACGATAACAAACAACCACTGATGAACCTTATACTAATTTATTCTAACGAATCCGCAACCTCGAATTAAATCACGATATCAAACAACCACTAATGAACCTTATTCTAATCTATTCTAAAAAGTTATTCTAACGAATCCGCAACCTCAAATTAAACCACGATAACAAACAACCATTGATGAACCTTATACTAATCTATTCTAACAAGTTATTCTAACGAATCCGCAACCTCGATTTAAACCACGATAACAAACAACCACTGATGAACCTTATTCTAATCTATTCTAAAAAGTTATTCTAACAAATCCGCAACCTCGAATTAAATCACGATATCAAACAACCACTGATGAACCTTATTCTAATCTATTCTAACAAGTAACTGCTGAATCTCTAAATAAACCACTGATGAATCAAATATACCTTTAAAAGATGGTCTATCTTGGAATCATTTTGATCTCCTTTCTCCCAAGGATGGACTCTTACTCCTTTCAGATTCTAAAAAGAAAATTAAAAAAAATTAAAATTAAAATCATAATTCTTATGCAGATGTACAAACTAAAATTAAAATTAAAGTAAAAAAAATAAACTGATAAAAAAAAATCTAATTCATATGCATTTTTTTTTAAATCGTAATTCTTATGCATGTACAAACTAAAATTAGAAAAATAATAATGAACTAAAATTAACCCTGAAAATTAAATTAATATAAAATTACCAGTTTGATTCATCTTTTTCAAGCGTATATCAATGACAGATGATTGGAAATTGAAACCCTAATTTTTTCCCCAATTTTTTATCGGAATTTGACGGTTGTGTGTGTGAATAGTGTGTGTGAAGAAATGAATGTGACTGTTTGAGAAGCGTTTGAGAAGCGTTTTGTCGGAAGAAGACGGTTGTGTGTGTGTTAAATTACTTTTGTATCCTTGTAACTGGTTGGTAGCATTTTTTTTTTCTCTTTTAAATATAGACCGTTGATGAGATTTTAGAATGATCGGATGGATGGAAATTCTTTTTAGCCTTTTTATTTTTACTACACTTTTTAAGAGATCGCTCCTCTAATTATTTGACTAGTCACTAGGTAGACTTTCAGATTTCACTTTTCAAAATTAGATCAGAGCAAGTTCAAGAATGAGCAACTCAATATAAACTCGACACGTGTCCTTAGGGCAACTTGTATGTGTAAGGTATGTGTAATGTATTTTGTATAGGGCAACTTGTATTTATCGGGCAACCGTATTTGGGCAACGTTTACATTTTTTGTCTTTTAGCATATTTTAAATATTGATTAAATATTTGTTAGTAGAATAGTTAACTAATAGTTTTAAGCTTAAGTTATAATTAATTTTTTAAACAAGTGATTAATGAACCTCAAAATCATCAAACTTACCGCATCTTATAAACAAAACACACACAGACACACACACACAAAACACTCTCGTATCACAAAACATTCTCATCTTCAATCATCACCATCACTACCACCACCACCAACGGACCCTCCATCACCGGATCTCACCACGAACGGACCTTACCACAACCGAGAAGACCACAGAGACAAATGGTCGGTTTCTCAAAGTTTTGAGGGTTTTTTTTTTTTTTTTTTTTTTTTTTTTTTTTTTTTTTTTTAAGTTATTTAATAGATCTATGACTATTAATCAAGTTTTGAAGTTTTTTTTTCTTCATATATTTCTATATTTTATTGAAGGTGTTTGATAAAATGCTTGACTGAGTGATGAAGTGTTATCCACAATGAAAAAATTGAACCTTGACATCGAGCTGCATCAGTGAGTGAATGAGGTTGTTTGGTTTTGGTTTCATGTCAGGTCTTAACATTTGCTCCTAGATTGTTGTCTCATTTGTTGCTTTTAGAGCTAATGAGGTCGTTTGGTTTTGGTTAGCATAAATAAATTTTCTCTTTTACTTTAGAGAAACTAAGCAGCTGTGAAACCCCATATACCTTAATCTTAATTGTTAGACTAGATAAACTCTACTCCTGTTGTCCTCTTGCAAAATGGTGTTTTTTTTTTTTTTTTTTTTTTTTCATTATTGCAAGTTGCAACTGAGTTATAATATGACTTGCATATTCAAAGTGTCCTTGATAATGACTTCTTGTAACTATACTAGGTCAAAAAACTGTAAGATGACATAGGTGTTATTATACAATATATATATAAAAGGCAGGCGCTACAAGCCAAAATTTTGCTACAGTATCTCTACAGTGCACGACACTGTTCATGCTACAGTACATGCTACAGTATGCGCTACACTTTTTTTTTTTTTTTTTTTTTTAAGCGTCGCTACAGTACTCGGTTTTTTTTTTTTTTTTTTTTTTTTTTTTTTCACATAAATTTCTTTATGAAAATTTATTTTTTCAAAAAAAATAATTACAAAAAAAAATACAAAAAATAATACACTTCCAAAAAATTTCTTATACAAATTTGTTTCTTTTAAAATACCAAAAAAAAAAAAAAAAAAAAAAAAAAAAAAAAACCGAAAAAACAAACAACCCAAAAAAATTTCAACCGGAACGCAAAAAAAAAAAAAAAAATCATAAACATAAACAAATTATGCTTCCAAGTAAACATATGCATACTTCAAATAACAAAATTATTAATTACACCGTACAACCCATAAAATACAAAACACAAAAAACACCAGCCGCAACGCGCGGGTTACCCAGCTAGTTACCTATAAAGGTGATATAAAAGCTTAAGTTAAAAACAAATTTACATGTATAATTATTACTTTTTAAGGATTATATTTGATAAATGGTTGTCGGGTTTGATTCTAAGAAGGATTTTTTGCTTGTTATACTAATGGTGATGTTGTTAACGGTACGAATATTTTACTGCATAACTATGTGCGTTGTACTTGTACTATATATTTTCGGGAATAATGTGTTGGTGGTATTTGATATACGCTATTAGGGATTTTTTTATAGAGTAAACTACAAAGATGGTCCCTGTGGTTTGGGTTGACTTTCACTCTTGGTCCTCTGACTTTTTTTTGCACACACAGTCACTAACTCCGAAACCCTTAACACTCATAGTCCTTTGACCAAATGGACGTTAATTTTGACCGTTGAAAGTCCCATGTGCCTTCCATGTGGGATATTATTGTCCTTTTACTTTTATTATTTTTTCTTTTTTCCACAAGCTTCTTTCTTCATTTATCTTTATCCATCTACCACCACCCTCAACAATTAACCAACCATTGCCGGAAAAACCTGCAACTTCCGGCAACATAACTGCTATAGTGCTATTGGTAGACCAACAGCCCCTATGACGTAAATTGACATTTTATATGTACAAGCTTTTTCACTAGTAGTTATTACAACTTTAAACAAAAATAGTATAGCAAACTAACACTAATCAACATACAAATAGAATACATGGTCTTACGACAATCTAAAACCCAATATTAAATCACTTAACATCATCTTGTGCACACAAAGAACAAAAACTCACCATCTATTTTATTACCTACCGTTGTCGGATCTTATTCCACCACCAATTTGTCCAACATCTAATTAAATTAAAATAAGAACATAGTAGTAACAAAGACCCACATATAAGAAATCTAATTATAACCTACAAATAAAAAACTTTGTTAAAATGGAAACCCATGGATATATAAAAACGTCACAACAACCAATCCACAATTTGTTTAGAACAATAATTGCAACTAGATACATGTTGCAATTTACTCTTAGGGTCCGCTTGGTTCAAAGTAGGAAAAGTTAAAGGTAAAGGGAAAGAGAAAGGGAATGCAAAGGATTGAGTGAGGTGGGTAATCAATACCTTACCCCTCAATTTACTCCATAATATTGATTACCCACTACGAGGTAATCAATACCTTTGCACACCCCTAACCAAGCACCTAATTTGAGTGAGGTGGACCTTTTTGAATTCTTTACCCATTCCCCACCCCCTTAACCCCGTTACCAAGCACCCCCTTAATCTTATGAAAACCTACAATAATAACAAAGAAAAAGAAATAAAAAGAATATGAAAAAAAAAGGTTATATCTTCTTCACCGTTTCCGATTGAACTTTTATTAAGCATGTTACCTAAATCTCTTTTTTTTTTTTTTTTTTTCTTCTGACAAGCAATGCACAAAACCATAAACAAAATTCTTAACAAATTCTATAAACAATTAAAACAACCATTTTGTTATTTGCCTTTTCTTGAAAATCAATTGCTATAAATTGACAAGCTAAAAGAAAACACACAAACTTTAATCCCCCATCACACGACAACAACACTCAATAAACAACATCAACTTCACAACCTTAACCCATCATAGCTAACAACTAATCTGTCACAACCAATAAGACTTAAAGACTAAAAGACACAAAATAAAATCACAAGATCTCAGATTCGTTCAAAGATCTTTAAAGATCTTATGTGTTCGAAAAAAAAAATAATAAAAAAAAAAATAAATAAAATAAAAAACCCATCATTGATCTTGAAAAATGAAAACAAAAACAAGATTAATACCTACCCGAGACCTCCTTTCAAAGATCTTGAAATCGAGACCTTGGGCTTTTGTTTGCTACTCGGTTTATAACAGCAAAAAGAAAGGTATTAGTGATTTTTGGTGTTCGATTTTCAGAATAAAGAAACCGAAGGTTTTAGTGATTTTTGGGGTTGTGAGATTCGGTTTGTAGCAGAAAAAAGAACAAAGGGAGTGATGTTTTTGTTTTTATGTATTCAGTTTGAATTGAAGATGAAGATTGAAAGTTAAGATAAAGTTATCTTTGTGTGGTGGGAGTATGGATCTAGTGAGAATAGTTATTTAAATGAGAAGAGTGAGAAAAATAGTGGCTACATATTTCAAATAAGTAAAGAGAAATAATAAGGAGATACATTTATTTTTTATGAGTGCATCTAATATTTGTGGATGTGATTCCTTCTCATTCTTATTATCTTAATTATATTTCTCATTTGATCCTAGCTCTGTGTGGTGGTAGATAAAGTAGTGTTTGTTTGCTAAAAAAAAGATAAAGTTGTGTTTGTGTGGTGGAAGAATATTTGAAGATGAAATGATATTTTTACCCTCATGTGTAAATCATGTGTAAATCACATGTGGGGTGTTTAACAGTCAAACTTAACGTTGCTTGGTCAAGGGATTATTAGTGTTAAGGGTTTCGGAGTTAGTGACTGTGTGTGCAAAAAAAAAAGTCAAAGGACCAAGAGTGAAAGTCAACCCAAACCACAGGAACTATCTTTGTAGTTTACTCTTTTTTATATGTTGTTGATAGTTTTTAAGTGCGTGTGTGATTTATATTAAAGAATTATTGTGTTTGCTAGTTACTTTAAAACCTAAGTTTCGACATGGCATTGTGCTTTTTCTTTTTCAGGCTGCTGCAATGCCGAGATTAACAGCAGTCGACGAGGATCCAACGGTATAGTTCGTCTTATAGTATATCCAAGAGTTGTATAATAGCGTTAATGTTTAGAGCTTTGAAAGGTGACATTTTTTGTATGTTTTTAGCGTTCTTAGACGAGCTAATAATTACTGCCTACAGCGCTATGCTCGGTTTTTTAGCGTTGTTAGAAAATCATTTACTACTCCATCTAATAAGCAAAACATGAATTGTTCTTAGTATACTACTTAATTTATTTATATATGTTTTATTAGCTTGTCAATGATCATTGAGGGATGTTTAATATAATATACCCATCAAAGTCTTTAATTTACAAATGATCACACATCTCTTTTTTTGCTTACATGAATATCGTAATAATCAGCTGAGAGTTGCTACTCAAAAGGCAGCAGGAATAAACCCGTATCCTCACAAATTCCAACAAACAATTTCCTTTCCTGAATATAGACGGAAGTATGAAAACTTAGAAAATGGGGAGTATCGGGAAGGAGAACAAGAATCCTTGGCTGGTAAGCAGAATTTGGTACATGATTCTACATTTTATAATTATATATTTCCTTTTATAATGTTGGTGATAATTGCATTCTTTTCAGGCCGTGTGAGGAACATACGGTATTCACGAAATGTAACTTTCTGTGATTTGCATGGTCCTGGTGGGAAAGTGCAAGTCATGGTGGATTGAAGGTAACGGTTGTACATGGGTTTGGGTTTAAACCGGTCATTGTTTAGTACGTTTTTTATTTATCAGTTGCAAACATCAGAAAATATACACATACTAAAGTACACGTGTAACATGTTTTTGCAGGCGTCCTGAGCTGGACGAATCTGATTTTTCAAAGTTTAATAATAGTGTGAAAGCAGGCGATACTCTTGGCATTGTCAGGTTTCCAGGTGTGCATTTCAAGTTAGCATGTTTGTATTCTTTTCATTTTATACTATGGATTCAGGTAATATAAGCTATGGCACATTTTCTCGTTTCTTATTCTTATCACAGGAAAATCCGGAAAGGGGGAGCTGAGTATCTTCCCTAAAACGTTCATTGTTTTAGTCCCGTGTCTCCATACGCCTCAAAAGGCAAAAAGTGCAGCTGCAGCGGATAATGCTTGGACTCCAGGACGTGGCAGAAATCCTGATGCTCGCATATTGAAAGATCCGGTAATCCATCTTAGCTCCGGCTTTGTTTTTTTTTCTGATACCCGCAGCCTTTATTAGTCCGTTTGCGATATAACACAACCCAAATCCAAGTTGTTTATAAGTACTGCACTGATATTCCTACATGTACGGTTCAACCATAACCCTAATAATGCAATATCTTTTTGTGGTAGGAAACACGATTCCGTCAACGGTATATGGATATGATGTTAAACCCAGAAGCCATACGTATTTTTGATACCCGTGCAAAGATCATATCATTTATCAGAAGGTTTCTAGACACACGTGAATTTATGGAGGTAAGCCCACAAAACTTGATATATGATATTCGTCATGTTGTCCAGTTTCTTACTTTCCTATTGTTATTGAAGTCTTGTCAAAACTGAAGTCTTAGCCTACACAACACACAGGATCTTGGATTATGCACATATATGATAATAATGCGTACCGTCTTTTCACTATGCAGGTGGGTAAGAGCTGTTGATCAATACCTCACTATTCTAGGATCTAGCACAATGATCCGCAGACAAAATAAAGTAAGAACATAAAAAATAGAACCAAATCGTCTAAAGGACTAATGTCCTAGCTTATGGTCTTAAATGAAGAGATACAAGGCAAACTACAGTCATGTGATTTGCTAATTTACTCGTAATTTTCCTTTTATAGATGCCAACTTCCATGTTGATCAGGCCTTAGAATTAGCTAGTCGACAAAGATCCATACATGAAATACAGTTGATGAGGTTAGTAACTAACCAATTGTAAATATTTAACTGTCACTAGCAGATCCATCTCAGTAGTTGACACCAAAAGGAACAAATTGACGTAATGATGGATTTATCATGTGCAGTCAGATGTAATGATATGTTAACATAAATTTCGCTTTGTACAGTTATATGTATAAAAAAGGAGGATCTGTCACATGGTTATAGAAAAGTCACAAGTCTGGATTTTGACCTTGATAATGTCACCATAAGAGGGGTTCTTTATTTTGAAATATTTTAGAGTTACATTGTTTATGACATGCGTGCCATGTGTTTCTGCCCTTTTATTGAGTTCTGAAAGAGTAATTTTAGTGATGAATGAAGCCTTTGTAATTGAGAAGAGGGGTGTTTCCCCCCAACTAAACGCAACCTATATGTTTGTTTACCAAGTTCTTTTATGTTCATGTGTTTTTCACTTGAAGTCTGCTTGGAGAATTTCTTATATAACTACCTACTATTCGCAGATTGGGCCATGTTCTTTGCTTGAAGCCCCGATAGATGATGATCAGAGCAGATTCATGTGAGTATAAAGATGTTGTTTTTTTCTTTTTCGTTTTTGCTTACTAAGGTATTGGTAACACCATCTGTTTATCAACATATCTAATACCCTTTATGGCAGCGTAACTAAATGCCATTGTGAGAATCCAACATGCCCAAGAGATTTGATTTATCCACCTGATGATTGTCATTATAACGACACACGTTTGTTTTCACTACAAGTAAGAATCACTTTAAACTTTCTGGGATATGCATTAACAAATCAACATATTATAGATTGCAAGCTTTTACTATTTAACTGGATGAACTTTGTGCTAATTTTGTGACTTACATTTGAACGTTTGGCAGATTTGTCATGTTGAAGATATAGTTGTGAACGGAATGATTAAGGGGAGTATCATTCAGATCCACAGGGCGATGAGCATCATTGTGGACACACATGGCATTATAACTGCTTCCAACACTCAACACTACCATGACCCTCAACCTACAACGACCCTTAAACTACAGCAACCTCAACACTACCATGACCCTCAACCTTGAACGACACTCAACATTACCATGACCCTCAACCTTTAACTTAACCACCACGAGACATCTTAATTTTGGGCATTGACTTCTTCAATTGTTGAGCATGTTCTTTTGCTTCTCTCTTGCGTAAAGCCTCAGCATTGAGCTTTAATTCGGCTTCTTCCATCATCTTCTTCTTCCCTGACTTCTTTCTATGAATGGCTTCTTGTCTGGCGTATTGAAGCTCCTTATCTACTACTTGTGTATCTCCTTCAACTCTAGTGATGAGCATAATCATGGATCGTGGTCGAATTATCTTTGGAGTAATTGGATTCTCTTCTTCATTGTGTACTTTTGCCAATCTTGAAGAATTGGCGATCAGTGCAAATGAAAAGGATGAATTTAGAGATGGTGAGTCATGCATTGGAAGAAGCTGAAGTAAAATTACAAAGGTATGAAGAAAGACATGATCGTGTTCTTGGGCAGGTGTGCTCATTTTATATACATAACCCATAACTAGAAAAGGCAATGGCAAGGTGTAGAGATGACATAATTGAAGCTTCAGAGTTTGTTTTTACCCTTAGGAGATTGCAATTGGAGGTCATCACTACCTTATATCCAGTTCCAGCTGATGGTCGATATTCCTAATGGTTAGAAAATCTAGAGTACAAATATTTGCTACGAATTTGGTTATTCCAAACACAGTAGGCTAATATATTTTCTGTGATTTCAGGTTGCTTATGTCCTGGGATAGTTGTAAAACAAAGCTGCCTCAGATGCACTTTCGAGGGTACTTAAAGATGTGAACGAGCATCCTATGGTTCGACATGAAGCTGCTGAGGCTCTAGGCTCTATTGCAGGTTTGGTTATTAATGCTTTATAGGGAAATTGGAACCTTCTATTAAAAAAGGTTGATGTGGTACTGTGGTAATTCTTATAATCAGTGGTGGCGATTTCGACCCATTAACTAATGAATGGGTCGAAACAAGTTTTGTATTCTCTCTAAATCTCTAATGGATCAATTGGGTCAAATTTGAAACAAGTTAGTTAAAAGGAAACTGGTCAATGGCGCCAAAATGTATGCTTAATTTATCACACCTCATGAATCATTGTCTTCAAAAGTTATATAATTATTGACTATATATCTTTTTATGATCACATTACCCTAAACTACTTAAATATTAAAAACTATAAAAGATTGTTCAATAAGCATAGACCAATTACCCTCCAATTTTGCCACCTTTAATAAGAATTTGTGTACAATAAGCTTATAAGCATATGACCACATTTAGTAACTACATATAAATTCTCAAACTTGATAACACTGACTTCATAAATTGTTTATAGATGACCAATGTATATCTCTACTTGAGGAATTTTCCAAGGATCTGGAGCCCATTGTTTCTCAGAGCTGTGAAGTTGCCTTAAGCATGCTGGATTTTGAATGACCTGGCAAATTGATGAGTGTGTAAATACTCATCATTTTTGTCTTATATGAACTGCCAAAACATCCAAAAACACTCAAATACGCATCAAAATATAGAAATTATTCCAAAAGTGTGTTTTATATGTTTTAGATGCAAAATGTTTAAAAACAAATGAAAAACGAACAAAGTTTGCACAATTGGCAGTTTCAGTCCCTCAAGTTTCAAAAATTGACAAAACTAGTCCCTGAAAGTTTAAAACAAAAGAAAAGTCAACCCAAGGCTTTTATAAGTCAAATATTATCAGAAAACGATCCTTGGGTAAAAATTTTGAGAAATTACATGTTTGGTCCCTGTACTTTGCAAATTGGCAAAATCACCCCCTGTAATTTTCAAAATTGGAAAATTATTCAAATAAGGACTTATGGAATTGTAATATGGCTTGAATGGTCCTTGTAATATCTTTTGGAAATTTACATTTCCAGCCCTTCAAGAATATGGAAACTACAAGATTGGTCCTTGTGATTAAACTTTTACAAACCAAACGGTTCCCCCCTTTTTTTTTATCCTAACCCAAATAACAAATCCAACCCAAACTTATCCCTAGCCCACCTTATACCTCCTCACCAAGCCCAATCACAAACTCAGCCCACTCCCTAAAATCCATTACCCCCGTTTTAAATAATCCCATCCGGTCAACACCTTTGACCACCTCACCCTCCACCTCACCCCTGCTCCTCTGCAACACCATAGCACCCCCCATCATCACCCCTAAGCCTGTTTTACCCTGCAAATACTCAACCCCTCACCTTATCCCTCCAAATACTAAACTCCAAAACACACACCCTGGCATCAAGTATCAAGAGAAAAACGCCAAATTATATTTTGGCGCCAATAAATTCAAAGGCCAAGATTAAAGCTCTATCATCCAAAGGCTGTGGTTGTTGCTGGGAAACACTCATAGGGTCCCACTAAACCCTAAAAGTCCCATATAAGAAGAAAGAGAAGCACCAGGGAGAGGCAGTAGTTTTTAGTTTAATTTTATTTTATGTCAAAATAATGCTTAGTCTTTTCAGTCTTAATTAGTTAATCAAGATGTAATTTCAGTTGTGGTTTTGTAAAATTACAATTTCTAAGTAATATAATTCAAGTTCAAGTGATTCATACTTTATGAAATTTCATGTCATTTCCAAATTCTCAAAGAATACTAGTAGTTGTTTCTAGCTGTTTATTTGGACATCTCAGGATCATATAAGCTCCCATAAGCTTATTAAAGCTTCTGGAAATCATCAATTCAGTTGGAAGTTGTAAAATGCAAAGATACAAGAAAATAGCAAAGGAATAGAAAATGGTGATTCAATGAGAATGAAGCAGGTTTATGCTAAAGGGTATTTGGTTTAGAACTCCAAGGGGAGTAATAGGTTGTGATTGTGATCCATGGTATTTGGTGTGGAGCTTACAGGAACAATTGTAAGCTTATTTCTCATTTCTCATTAACATGGTTACTGTAGCATTAGCTTATTTGTTGCTTCTTAGTGCTTATTCAGTACTTGTCTTTGCTTAATCATGTACCTGTTATATTATTAGATAGGTTGTAAATATAATCCTTTTAGTAATGTAAGATGTCACATAAGTATGATGTTAACTGTCATTTAGCTTGAGCTGCTTATTGATAATTAGCTTAACTGGGACTGCTTTTGGTGTTTGGATTCTGTTTCTTAGGTATGTACAAACTTGTTTCAAACTAATGTGTTCTATTTTATCTCAATAATCATTGATTTCCTTTGAAAACTGAAAGCAGTCAATGCATTAAGGGGTGTTTGGATCCCTGTGTAAACCTGTGTAATGGTGGAACTTAAGGATTGAAACTAGTTTAGACACATTACTTTAGGTTATACCAGGTTAGTTTGAGCATAAAATCTGGCCTGATAGTGGTGAAAAGTCAAAGCTTCAAGTTAAATCTTATTCATTGTTAACTGTTGGGATTTTAGTTTGGATAAGCAACTTTTTACATACATTAGTTGTTAGTACTCCTTAATCTAGCATTAATCTAGGGTAACTTATCATTTTCAGTAAACTAAGGGGGATCAAAAGTCATTTAAGTCAACAATAGTGCAAAACCATAAAAGTCAAAGTTTACATGTGTCAAAATGGCCAAGTTTTCCAGAACTTGCACAGGTTTAAATTTGGATTGGAAATGAAATATTTTTGTTGATTTGGATTATTTAGTAGCTTGTGCATCTGTGGAACCCAGAAAATTGTGTTTTGGACTTTATTTGCTTATTGGATTGCTTATCCAAAGTGGCCAGTTAAGCCTAGTTGTACCCTGCTCCAGGGTAACTGTCTCATCAACCTAAGTCCATAAGCTCATACCAAGCTCATCAGTGGATTTGAGCTTGTTAATTTTTGTTTCTTATGTAGCTCATACACCTGTATCTAGGATTCTGAGCTTCTTTCATGCTTGGCAGCTTATTAAATAAGCTTGTTTTGTCCTCCCAACTTGTTCAATTTCTGTGAACACTGACCAATTCAGTGTTTTACATGCTTTTTCCCAAGCCAACAATAAGCTCACTCCTTGAGCTTATGACTGTTCTAGGTAGTTTTGGAAAGCCCTCCATGCCACTTGTTGGGATCAAGTTCCATTGTGGTCTCTTGTTCACCCTTGTGGGCCCCACCTAGGCTGCAAATGGCCTGATTGGACCTGTCTTGGTCTGTGGGTATTTGGTTTAGTTTATAAGCTTATTTAAGCTTACTCCATTACTTTTCTTACTTATTTTAGTTTATTCCTAATGTGCTTAAGCTGTATGTAGCATAGTATGTCCTTGGTACTCAAGCTTGTAGCTCATTCATAGCTTTTCATAGTCTAAAAATCCATTTTAGCTCATAAGCTCACCTGATAAGCTCTTACACCCCCACTGAGCTTATTTTCATGATCCACCAAAAGTGCTTTTGTAAAAAGTTGTTGTTATCAGTAGTTAGTTAGTTTTGAAAAAAAAAAAATCCAAAAAACCAAACTTAATTTTTAGTGATAGCTTCCATTTAACATAATTTAGGTTTTTAATTTTTCTTTTTAAATATTTGTTAAGTACTCATATGATTTTATATTTTTCTTAAATTCCTAGTATATTAAAGTATTTGTAGGAATTTTTTCAGATTTTTATCCCTCCATCTAGTATTTATTATAATTAGTATTAGTTTATTAATAATTAAGTAATGTTAGATAATTAATTAGGTTTATTAATTTTTACTTAACAACAGTACTTTTTTATATTTTTCCTAGGTTTTATATATCATAAAATAATTTTAGGAAATTTTTCATAATTTTCACTATTCATTTTCTATTTTTCTTAATTTTAGTTAATTAATAAATAGTAGTTAATTAATAATAAATAGAGAAAAAGTAGGAAAAATATATTTTTTTTAGTTTTAAAATTACTTTTATATTATTTTAGGATTTTTAGAATTAAATTTTCATTTTTCTAGCTTAATTTCATAATTAGTGTAATTTAAATATTATTAATTAGTAATTAAATAGTAATTAATTAAATTGTGTAAAAATTATTTTTCTTTTTCTAAAAATTTTCTTTTATCATTAGGAATGTAAAAATTAGAGAGAGGGACGCGCTAGCGCTTGACTAATAGAATAGGGGGCTGAGAAGCTCTTGCTTGCTGTCTACGTTTCATATCCGTAGGTATTTTATTTCACTAAAACTCGCGTTTTATTTCGTACGTCAACATAACTTTAATTCAAACGAACGCGTTTTTAGACTTAGCTCACGTTTTTGGGATACATGTTCATCAGTAAATGTTAATATAATATTTCTAAGTTATTTTCATTCCTCATTTCGTAGTGTAATCATTCACAACCCCTTCCTGTCCAAATTCACCCGATCACAAACCCGTTTTGATACCATCCACACCTCGTCGGGACATAACGACCCGGGGAAACCCTATACTTCCACGGAGATTGATTCTAAGTTGTTTGACTATTATAGTCGACCATTCATAAGTGGTTGACCAATAATTATCTGACGGTTTAGCACCGATCAAATTTTGGCGCCGCTGCCGGGGAGGTTGTGCGCGTATTCTACACGGTTTTACAGATTGGTGAACCTGGATATACATCCATTGTATATTTACCATCCTTGTGTATGTTTTTATAAAAATGGTTCCTGAAAACTTTGTAAAATTAGTTTTCAACGAACACAAAAAAAACACAAAAAGATTTTCTTTCTTATAAAATGTTTATCAAAAATCCCAAAAATATCCATCTTTACCCTCCTACCTTTTTGATTCTTCGTCCCTTTACCCTCTATCCTTTTGATTCTACCTTCTTCCACTTGTCCCATAATTGATTCTAATGGCATCTCTCGATGACGATTTCTTTGAACAAAGGGCTTTTAAAAGCAAAGTTGAAAAACTTATGGCTTTGTCAAAAATGTCGAGATGTCGTGTTGATTATGATGGACCTTCGATTCCTATTCCCTCTCCGGTGAGGGAAAGAGATCATGAAACCGAGGTGACAAAGGACCCTGTACTTTCCTCTAACCATGAAAGTGCTAAATACGTCCAACCCACGGTTATCCAAAAACCTAAGCTCACAAATGCTCCTAAACCGTCTATAATTGATCCTAACCTTTCACGGTTTACGGTTAAAAGTTTGTCAAGCAAACGTACTGAGCTTAGGGCAGTAACTGAAAACAACGACTTGCCCAATCTTCACGTTTATCAAGAACAAAAACCCGAGACCATAACGGAAGTGGTGGAAATTGCTAGCTCTAAGAGCACACCACTTGTCCCACCTCCGGATTTTATTCCTTGTGTTGGTTGTGGTGAGCCGCTTTTTGGTTTACCGTGTCGTTGGTGTACATGTGTACAATGTGGTAATGATATTCAAAACGGGAGTTGTTTGTTTTGTGGGTCGAGTAATTCATTTGCTTATGATCCTAATCAAAACTCATTCAACAACTACTCAAATTTTTCCAACTACCCATCACATTCATACGAGCAAGAATCATATTATCCAAACCACAATGATTGTTCGTATCAAAATACACCAAACTTTTCGTGTGAATATTGTGGAGGTTCTCACCAAGGTTTTGATTGTCAAAATAGTCAAAATTTTGGTTACGACCAATATCCATACAATTCACCAAACCAGAATCAACAGTTTAACTGTTGTGAGTATTGTGGTGGTTCACACTACAGTTCTGATTGTCAATCGGGCAACACGCTTGTCTATGAGCAGTTTCCCGATAACAATTATGACACAGCCACATCAGTTTTACTGTTGTGAAAACTGTGGAGGTCCTCACTTTAGCTCGGATTGTCAAACAGGGAATTCATTTCCTTGCAACAATTACGACTATTCGTTTCAAGACCAACCTCCACAGTACCCAACTACCCAAGCAACTCCTTAATTCCAGCAAGACCTTTGTGATAAGGTTCTTGAAGCATTTAAAAAATATAAGGAGGGGTTGGCTACTACATCGTTTCACGTTTCTCGTGAAAAATCAATGGCAGAATTACTTGCTGAAGAACGAGATGCTAGAAACAAAATGAGCATGGAAGAATTACTTGCTGAGCAAAGAGCGGCAAAAATACGTGCCAATCTTCGCTATGCTGCTCTATATGATGATGATGATGACAGTGATGATGATGAAGATAACATTGTTATTATTCAAAAAGATTCATCAGATTCATCAGTTGTGATTCCTTCCATGGAGAATCAGGGAGAAAATAATGTGACGAAGTCACTAGCCATTGATCAAATGGAACTTGAAAATTCCATAACTGCTAGTACTTCTAAACTCCCTCAGTCTATTGATATCACACCCGAAGTTCACACTCACTCTCCGAACATGGGGGATGAGCATCTTGACACTGTTCCTGCAAAGGAATCGGACGAATTCATAAAGTCTAGTGTTGAGAACCTCGTCCCAATCCCAGGAGAGTCACAGGGGACTTTTGATCATGTGTGCGATTTACCTTATCACCCTGAAAATCCAAAAGATCATTGTGAGACTTTCTCCGATTTTAATGATGATTGTACATCTTATGGAGAAGTTGAGTATGAAGAGGCACCATTGCCTCATTCGGATGTTGACCCTCTTATTGAGGAGTTCACAAACGAACTTACTCACATCAATCCACTTCCTTTGGGAAATGATGATGGTCTCCTTGATTTTGAAGCCGATATGGGAGAAACTGAAAATCTTTTAAACTCTAATCCCAACATCGAGCTTAGTACTTCACATGTTGATGAAAGTTCTTTATCTTCTGGAGACATCAGTCATGTGGAAGGATTACCTTCTGAGCTAGTTAGCTTAGAAGAAGTGAATGATGAGACTGACACTGAAATCAAAGATGAAGCACTTCGTGCAACATTAATGAACGTCAATCTCCTCATTGCAAAAATCGAGGCTTTCAAAGAGAAACCTATTTCATCTCCTATCCCCATTAATGATAGTGACATTTTCTCCGATGATCCCATTCCGGAGTTTGAAGCCTTTACCTTTGATCATACGGGAGAGAAGATTAGTGGCAGTACCACTCCTCATTCTCAAATTTCTCTCCCCGAATATGATTCATTCACCTTTGAGGAGTTCTCCGGTGAACTCACTCATATCATGACTCCTCCGGAGTATGATGATCCGGGGGGAGATGTTCTCAATCATGAGAATTTACAAATTCCCACCCACCCTCCCGGGATGTTTACGAGCTTAACCTTTGAAATCCAAAATCAGGCTGATGAGCCTAATCTCGAGGAAGAAGATCAAATCATGATTTTTATCATGGTTTTCTTCCTTTTCTTCACCTACAGGGTGACATCTCCTGTTCTTCACTCCTTCGGGAATGAAGACATTATCTTTGACCCCGGCATCACCGCTTATAGTTTATACTATTTACAGCCGGGATTATATCTCATCGGTGTGGAACTTTCACGTGCTTCAAATGTTTATCGAAACATCTTGAATGAAAGTCCGATGGAGATTGTCTTTTCCACATCATGCTTCCCCAAGGACTAATGAATTCGGGGTCGAGTCAAGCTAGCGACTCGGTAAACAAAAACAGTAGCATGCTTATAGGGTTTTCACCCTAAGTGTGGGGGAGTCCCCCATGCTATGGTTACAAATGAAGTGACAAACAAAATGGTGTTTTCCACGCTTAGCTTGTAATGTTGCCCTTTTACGTTCAAAATGTCGGCATAATAGCCGGGACTTTGAATATTGAGGACAATATTCATGCTAAGCGTGGGGGGTTATTTCGCTATTCTAGCGAATTTTATCACATTTTACTATCTTATACCCCCGTTTTTGACCAAAATTTTTAAAATTTTTCACTGGAGCTCAAAATTTTTTGTGGTAATCAGTCTGCCTTGTCTAACCGACAAAAGGGATTGGCTAGTCCAGGAGCAAACGGCTCTTGGTAAAGACATCTCAAATCCGTTTATGGCTTGCAATTTGCCCAAAATTGTATGGTTCCTCAACTCCCCAAAAACAAATGAGTTGGCTAGCCCGCAAGATTATGGCTTGTGGTAAAGGCCGTGGAAAAACCATAATTGGTAATCAGCTCACCAAGATGTTGACTATTCCATCAAGAGCTGGCTAGTCCAGAAGCAAACGGCTTTTGGTAAAGACTAATCAAATCCGTTGACAGCTGGTGGTTTGCTCAAAATCACACGGTTATCAGGTGTGCCACAGTTCTTACACCTGGCTACTCCAGAAGTAATGGCTTTTGGTAAAGAGTTTAAAATCCATTAAGTTTTTCTCAAAAGATTTCTAGGGACTTGCAATAGTTTAGTGTGGGGGATTGATGAGTGTGTAAATACTCATCATTTTTGTCTTATATGAACTGCCAAAACATCCAAAAACACTCAAATACGCATCAAAATATAGAAATTATTCCAAAAGTGTGTTTTATATGTTTTAGATGCAAAATGTTTAAAAACAAATGAAAAACGAACAAAGTTTGCACAATTGGCAGTTTCAATCCCTCAAGTTTCAAAAATTGACAAAACTAGTCCCTGAAAGTTTAAAACAAAAGAAAAGTCAACCCAAGGCTTTTATAAGTCAAATATTATCAGAAAACGATCCTTGGGTAAAAATTTTGAGAAATTACATGTTTGGTCCCTGTACTTTGCAAATTGGCAAAATCACCCCCTGGAATTTTCAAAATTGGAAAATTATTCAAGTAAGGACTTATGGAATTGTAATATGGCTTGAATGGTCCTTGTAATATCTTTTGGAAATTTACATTTCCAGCCCTTCAAGAATATGGAAACTACAAGATTGGTCCTTGTGATTAAACTTTTACAAACCAAACGGTTCCCCCTTTTTTTTTATCCTAACCCAAATAACAAATCCAACCCAAACTTATCCCTAGCCCACCTTATACCTCCTCACCAAGCCCAATCACAAACTCAGCCCACTCCCTAAAATCCATTACCCCCGTTTTAAATAATCCCATCCGGTCAACACCTTTGACCACCTCACCCCTGCTCCTCTGCAACACCATAGCCCCCCCATCATCACCCCTAAGCCTGTTTTACCCTGCAAATACTCAACCCCTCACCTTATCCCTCCGAATACTAAACTCTAAAACACACACCCTGGCATCAAGTATCAAGAGAAAAACGCCAAATTATATTTTGGCGTCAATAAATTCAAAGGCCAAGATTAAAGCTCTATCATCCGAAGGCTGTGGTTGTTGCTGGGAAACACTCATAGGGTCCCACTAAACCCTAAAAGTCCCATATAAGAAGAAAGAGAAGCACCAGGGAGAGGCAGTAGTTTTTAGTTTAATTTTATTTTATGTCAAAATAATGCTTAGTCTTTTCAGTCTTAATTAGTTAATCAAGATGTAATTTCAGTTGTGGTTTTGTAAAATTACAATTTCTAAGTAATATAATTCAAGTTCAAGTGATTCATACTTTATGAAATTTCATGCCATTTCCAAATTCTCAAAGAATACTAGTAGTTGTTTCTAGCTGTTTATTTGGACATCTCAGGATCATATAAGCTCCCATAAGCTTATTAAAGCTTCTGGAAATCATCAATTCAGTTGGAAGTTGTAAAATGCAAAGATACAAGAAAATAGCAAAGAAATAGAAAATGGTGATTCAATGAGAATGAAGCAGGTTTATGCTAAAGGGTATTTGGTTTAGAACTCCAAGGGGAGTAATAGGTTGTGATTGTGATCCATGGTATTTGGTGTGCAGCTTACAGGAACAATTGTAAGCTTATTTCTCATTTCTCATTAACATGGTTACTGTAGCATTAGCTTATTTGTTGCTTCTTAGTGCTTATTCAGTACTTGTCTTTGCTTAATCATGTACCTGTTATATTATTAGATAGGTTGTAAGTATAATCCTTTTAGTAATGTAAGATGTCACATAAGTATGATGTTAACTGTCATTTAGCTTGAGCTGCTTATTGATAATTAGCTTAACTGGGACTGCTTTTGGTGTTTGGATTCTGCTTCTTAGGTATGTACAAACTTGTTTCAAACTAATGTGTTCTATTTTATCTCAATAATCATTGATTTCCTTGGAAAACTGAAAGCAGTCAATGCATTAAGGGGTGTTTGGATCCCTGTGTAAACCTGTGTAATGGTGGAACTTAAGGATTGAAACTAGTTTAGACACATTACTTTAGGTTATACCAGGTTAGTTTGAGCATAAAATCTGGCCTGATAGTGGTGAAAAGTCAAAGCTTCAAGTTAAATCTTATTCATTGTTAACTGTTGGGATTTTAGTTTGGATAAGCAACTTTTTACATACATTAGTTGTTAGTACTCCTTAATCTAGCCTTAATCTAGGGTAACTTATCATTTTCAGTAAACTAAGGGGGATCAAAAGTCATTTAAGTCAACAATAGTGCAAAACCATAAAAGTCAAAGTTTACATGTGTCAAAATGGGCAAGTTTTCCAGAACTTGCACAGGTCTAAATTTGGATTGGAAATGAAATATTTTTGTTGATTTGGATTATTTAGTAACTTGTGCATCTGTGGAAGCCAGAAAATTGAGTTTTGTACTTTATTTGCTTATTGGATTGCTTATCCAAAGTGGCCAGTTAAGCCTAGTTGTACCCTGCTCCAGGGTAACTGTCTCATCAACCTAAGTCCATAAGCTCATACCAAGCTCATCAGTGGATTTGAGCTTGTTAATTTTTGTTTCTTATGTAGCTCATACACCTGTATCTAGGATTCTGAGCTTCTTTCATGCTTGGCAGCTTATTAAATAAGCTTGTTTTGTCCTCCCAACTTGTTCAATTTCTGTGAACACTGACCAATTCAGTGTTTCACATGCTTTTTCCCAAGCCAACAATAAGCTCACTCCTTGAGCTTATGACTGTTCTAGGTAGTTTTGGAAAGCCCTCCATGCCACTTTTTGGGATCAAGTTCCATTGTGGTCTCTTGTTCACCCTTGTGGGCCCCACCTAGGCTGCAAATGGCTGATTGGACCTGTCTTGGTCTGTGGGTATTTGGTTTAGTTTATAAGCTTATTTAAGCTTACTCCATTACTTTTCTTACTTATTTTAGTTTATTCCTAATGTGCTTAAGCTGTATGTAGCATAGTATGTCCTTGGTACTCAAGCTTGTAGCTCATTCATAGCTTTTCATAGTCTAAAAATCCATTTTAGCTGATAAGCTTTTACACCCCCACTGAGCTTATTTTCATGATCCACCAAAAGTGCTTTTGTAAAAAGTTGTTGTTATCAGTAGTTAGTTAGTTTTGAAAAAGAAAAAAATCCAAAAAACCAAACTTAATTTTTAGTGATAGCTTCCATTTAACATAATTTAGGTTTTTAATTTTTCTTTTTAAATTTTTGTTAAGTACTCATATGATTTTATATTTTTCTTAAATTCCTAGTATATTAAAGTATTTGTAGGAATTTTTTCAGATTTTTATCCCTCCATTTAGTATTTATTATAATTAGTATTAATTTTTTAATAATTAAGTAATGTTAGATAATTAATTAGGTTTATACTATTCTACTACTCCGTATGTTTTTTTTGCAGTACCTCTTTATGCAGGAACCTCAATTGCAAGAGACAGTATGATGGTTTTACTTCATTCCAATCAAATAAGCAGAAATATAAGCCTAATTAACGACATTAACATACTCTGAATCATAAATACACAATGGGACCAACCAGTGTATACCAAGACAACACCATATGCCAAAGTCACATAGAAAGCTAAAGTGTTATACTAATGCAATGTGAACATTCCCATATGGCATAAGTGAAAATGTCAATATTCTTCATCTTGTTTATTTGCGTTTCGGGTAAAACAAATCTTTTTTCATTGAATCATAATAATTTGTGTGTGGTTTAGTTTTTATATGCAAACCTATTACTTTGTATATAACATTACTTTCTTTATTCATGCACTGGTTGTAAAAAGTTTTAGAGCATGCTTTTACTAAGGGAAGTGATTTGCACACTCCTAAAAGTTATTGGGACACTTTTTTTAATGCTTTAGTTAATTGTACAAAACTTACACTGTGCTTTATCTGCTTGTACTGTGAGTGTCCCAATCAATAATTAGAGTGTGCCAATCACTTCCCTTATACTAATTAAGTTACACACATATTGATACAATTTGAATATGCGTATTCAAAAGGTTTTTATTTTCTTTGCGTACAGGTCTGATGAATTTTCCTCAAATTTCACTTGCAGAAAAGGATCGTCCATGCAAGAGCGATACTGATTACAATGATTGCGGTTGTCCAATAGTTGCATCTCTTGTATGTTCTAGACATAGTTGTTCGTGTATTGTTCCTCCTCCTCCTGGGATCAATAGAGGCGTCGACGAGACATCAACAAGAAGTGCGCCATGAATACTACTCATTTTCAGGCGTGTACATGAAATTATGTTAATATATAAATGCATAAATAAATGTAATAAATATGAAAGCTTTCCATTCGTCATGTTATACACAAGTTTTTAAAATTAATTCTCATGTGGCGATAAGAATAAATCAATATTATGAATAAATTTATGATACAATATATGTAAGTGATAAAATAAATTGAGTAAAAATTAAATGATCAATAGTTAAAGTATGAAACTAATGTATGTTGTTTAGCTCGAACACAAAAAAGTAGTTACCTCAAATTGAAGAAGCAAAAGTAGGATTAAAAAGAAAAATATAATTTTTTAAAAGATAATGAATACAGGGTGACATTACAAATTTAACTATTATTTTTGATAATGGGCAATATTTTTGAGATATATTATAAGAGAACATGTACAATAAAATTGGGATAGAGATGTTATATGTCTTAATAAAATGTATAAATAGAAATTATTATTTTATCTTTATTGAGTCAAACTTTAAAAAAGAAAAGAAAATTGTATGAATAAAGTGCAATATTACTCGCACGTGCAACTCACATGTCGAGTATCAACGGTCAAGCTTAATATTTTTTTTGACAAATGATAGTCAGTATAGAGTTTTCTCAATCTAAAAAAAGGTCAAAGGAATATGTATAAAAGTTAACGCAAACCACATGAACTATTCGTGTAATTCACTCTCTTTTTTTTAGATGTGGAAACTTTATTAATTCATGAAAAAATAACTTGCTTAATTCATGAGATTTGTTTGGAATTAAAAATGTTTAAAAAAACTAAAATTTTATATTATTTTGATATCAAATGCTATTTTATGCATCTTACATTTTTTAGCTCAGTTTAATCTTCATCTACAGTTACCTCTTCAATTGTAGCAATAGTCAGTTCACTTTCATTAAACATGCAATAACTAAAACATCAGGGTCACATGTAAAAAAAAGATAAAAAAAAATAGATATTTAAGGAATAAGAAAATATGTATAAATTCATTTTTTTTTTAAATATGATTATTAGTAAACTGAAACACGTAATATTTTATGTTTTTCTTATCATTTTCAAAATCGTCCGCTTTTTTAATATATAAAATACAACGCTACCTAAACATGTAATATAATTTTCTAATAACTGATAGCGGAAAAAAAAAACACTTCAAATTTTTTGAAAAATTATGGAAAAGGAAGCATATCAATTAAAAATTGTTCCTTCGGAAGACAACATTGCCAATATACTCACTAACCCTCTCAAACGTGAACCTTTCAATTATATTCGTTTAGGACTAGGAATGATAGAATACAATCCATAAAACTTCGAATTTATTGAGAAATAAATTCTTCACAAAAAAGGTTACAACATATGTACACGTTTCTGGGAAACTGTCAGAAACACTAGATGGTACATTCAATTACCAACGGTACCCTTAATTATATAAAGGTACCGTGGTACCACCTGTCTACAAAAATGGGTGTAACCTAGCTCTTTCTCACATTTTCATTCCACCGAATCATATTTCTTTTAAAACATAATTCTAAGAAAAGCGAAATAAGTAATATTTAATGTCTTTCTTATCATTTTAAAAATCAACCACTTTTTTAATATATAAAATATAACGCTATCTAAACATGTTATCTAATCTTCTAATAAATTGATAGCCCAAAAAAACGCAACTATTTTTTTTTTTTTTTTTTTTTTTTTTTTTTTTTTTTTTTTTTTTTTTTGCAAAAATAAGAAAAACCATACTCACTTCGTCCTAAAATTATTGTCCACGTTTTTATTTAGGGATGTCCCAAAATGGTCTTCCTGTTCTTGTACAGACTGACAACCAATCTACAAAGAGTTTTGTGGGTGATGATGATATTTGATTGGTTGAATAGTGTAGTGGCCCCACTTTTATTAAACTGTGTATTTTTTTCTAGAGAGATTAATTTGGGTCGAAGAGAGTATAACTTTTCCGTAAGTTTTTCAAAACATAACAAAATATGAAAATGAACAATAACATTATAATCTCTGTATCACAAAATAATTGTCCCTCGATAAAAGGTAAAAAGTTTGATAAAAAATTTAATTATTGCTGCTTTCTTTTCCCTATTTTTTTGTAGAATAATAGTTTTGGCCTTAATAATTAATTAATTATTTTCTTAAAAGTTTAAATAATAAATTTAAGCTGAAGTAATATGTAAGCTTGGTCAAACTAAGTTATCTGTTTCTAGTAATTGACAACTAGAGTGTGATTAACACAGAATGTTTAAAAGCATTTGGGAGTAGTGAATGGTGAAGTTGAGCTTTGTAATTTCTAATGCTTTTCAAGCAACATATAGTTTTTCTTTTCTAGAGAGGTAAGATATCGATAGCCTCGATGGTATTGATGAGGCGAAAAATGATCCGTTTTTAGGGGGTCATTTAAGCCCGAATCCGACTTTATTTGATCAAATATTGCCCTAAATCGTTCCTTTTGTGATTTTAGGTGTTTGGAGAGTGAATTCTGGAAAAGAAGCCATTTTGGACGTTTTTGGAGCATAAAAGTGAAGAAAACGGCAAAGTACCAAATTTCCATGCTGAAGACACAAGGTGACGGTGTCAAGAGTTACATCTTGACGGCGTCAGACATGAGGAATAAAATACCGAAGGTGGTGACGGCGTCAAACATCATCATGACGGCGTCAAAGTGGCAAGAATAAAATACCGTGGTTGGTGACGGCGTCACATAGGCCGTCATAAGTAGATCAAGGACGTCCGAGGAAGTATTTGGCGGCGAGATGACGGCGTCACATGGTGGTCTTGACGCCGTCAGCCTAGTTTTCCTATATATAGTTTTCTAGTTTTTTCATTAAAATGAGAGAAGTTTTGGTGAAACCCTAAAGACGAATTTGGTGTATCTTTTACAGGTTTTTCAAGGGTTCCAAACCCTTGAGACCTTGCATTGTAATTGAGATAAGTGTTCTTCCAATTCAATCAATATGTCTATGTGTTGGTTGTTTATATCTTGTTCTTGTCTCAATTCCACTATGCTAGGCTAGATCTCTTTTGTGTTTGCTTAGATCTAATGAAACCTAGATGTTGATTATGTGTTGATTACTTGTCTATTCTTGTCTTGGATGAATGATTTTATATGTTAGGCTTAAGAAAACTGGCAGATCTCCAAAGGGTAACATGCTTGAACGTCTTAAGAAACATGAACCGAGGCGTACTAGGTCTTTATTGGTTGTATTTAATGCATGAGCCACTGTTTACAATCCCTATAATTGTGCTGGGTCATGGTGTAGGAGGAGATAAGAGCTCATAGAGTTGGGGAGTTATGTATGCCACCCCACGAATGGTATTAAGGAATACAATCCGTCATCCATACAAGTATAACAAGTAATTAACGTGTAAAAGATATCTAGGGAGTAGTGAAGTCTAAGTAAACACAATTTCTCCAATTATTGCTCACAACCTTAGTGTAATTTAGTTTAATTTCATTTTCAGTATTTTATTTTAATTATATATTAGCTTTGGGTTAGTTGAATAGCAACTAATTCCGCCCACTCTTCCAAAACCCGAGATTTTACTTGCTTTCATAAAAATATAAAAATACAAAAATAATCATCCCTCACCTTTAGAACAATTAGCTAGGTTTTCTAATCCTAGCGACACTATTCCTAAGCTGAACGATCAATCCCCCGGTACTTGTCACTATACTATACTACAACGATCAGGTACACTGCCTGGTGGGGGTTGTAAGCTTCTCGAGATCCCTTGAGAGGTAAAGCCTGTTGCGATTCCCACGCATCAAGTTTTTGGCGCCGCAGCCCGGGGAGTAGTTATTGTCTAGGTTAGGATTTCTTTTTATTAGGTCTACTTGCTAGATTCCTTTCTAGTAAGATTTTATTTTTATTTTTAGGATTCTCTTTAGTCTATCTTTTCTTTGTGTCTTTGTTAGTAAAAACCTTTCCATTGACTATTCCGTTAGCCATTATGGAGAACGCGAATCCACCATACTACAAACCACGAAATTCACCCACTCCAAATGACATCTTGATGTTTAAACAACATGAGGATGAACCTATCTATGATGCATGGGCTCGTTTTAAATATTTACTCCGAAAAGTCCCTCATCATAATTTTGATCTGTGGTCCCAAATTGAAATATTTTACCATCGTGTCGACCACTATACCAAAATGGACATTGACCATACCGCACATGGGGACCTTTGGGGATTAAGTGCTGATGAAGCATGGGAAACCATAGAGAATTGTGCCATACTTGCCAAAAAAATGGACAACCCAACAAACGTTGTTACGGATCAATTGATAGCAAGTTTAAGGGAACAAGCAAGAAGACTGTTTGGGGATAAAACTTTAGATGAGATAACTGGGCATACGGGGTGGTATGATTTCACCACAATACAAATGGAAGAGATAGTAGAAAACCCAAGCCCAATAAGTACCCCACAAGTCCTACCATCACTTGAGGAATACACACCACCCGTGACTTACCCGGAAGAAGTAGAAGAGACTATAGGAGCCCCAATAGAGGTAGAACCCTTGTACCAAACACCACTAGAGGATATAGGTTTGAATACTTGTAGTGATAACCTTACTCTTAGTTCTAGGGAATTACCTAGTTTTGATGAACCGGAGCCTCAACCAAAACCGTTACCTAATCTTCCATCCTTGGATGAAAATTTAGGAATTGAAATAGGTCCCGATCCACCCATCAAACCATATAGTCCGGGTAGTCTTAGGATAAAGGTAGTGGACTCTAAGCCTTGTAGAGAGGAAGAAAATATAGGAGTGGAAAATGACCTTACATACTTACATCACCCATTCATGATTGATCATAAGAAATATTATGGGTTTAAACCGGGTTTATTAGGTCAAGATGGATTCCCAACTAGGAGTCTCTCGAAATTGATAGAAGATGATCCCTTTCTAAGAGAAAATCTTAATTCACCCACTAACCCAATTGAATTAGGTAAGGCTATGATGATAGGATCCCGCACCTTTGAGCATACAATTCATCCACCACTCTTTCCTCACGAGGCATATTTACACCCTAAGGGTGTGTATCGCTACTTTCACCCGCACTTAATCCTAAGTGTAGGGAGAACCTCACCTCTATCCGTGAAATAAGGGTAGAGTCAGGCTCGTGACTCGAACAAAAACAAGCGCTTCTTGGGAGGCAACCCATGTTTTGTGTGATTTTCATTTTATTTGTTTGATTGTTATTTGCTTCCGTATGCATGTTTTATTTTTATTGTTGGTTGATCATGCTTCTCAAATAAAACGTGGAAATACTTTACTATGTTGTTTGGCCTAGTCTTAACTTCAACCTAAAGGTATTTTTGCAAAAGATAAGTGTAAGGGGAAACCCCAAATATGTTTTTAAGAAACAAACCGATCATGATTCTCCACAATATTAAATGAACATGTATATTCGTATTTGTTAGAGTCAAATGCTTGTATTGAGTCATAATGAAGTTTTGCAGGATTTTCCAGGAAGTAGGACAAAGTTTTTCCAGAAATTTTCCGGAAACTTAACATAAGAATTTCTGTAGGTCCATTCTGACGGTGTCAGAGTATTACTCTTGACGGCGTCAGGAGTTAAAATCTGGAAATTTTACCGGTTTTGTTTTTCTAACGGAGTCTTATGGTTTTTGTGAATTATTAAGTTTTATAATCTCCAGGAAATCTGCAAACTTCACTCCACAAGCATTATATCTTACTTTGTTTTCTAAGATTTAGTAACTTATATAGGATGCCGCCGATTTTACGCGAGGTTGCCTTGTCTATTGTTGTCAGGATTTACAGGTTATTTTCGACAAGAAGATGATTAATATTCTGGAAGGGAAGCTTTGATTGTTCGTTTTCTTGGAGGAAGATTTAACCTGGCCAACCTATAATCCATACCGAGCGAATCAGGGGAGTATTTGATTTCATTCTCTTTACTTTTTCACTTTTACATTCTTTACTTGAACATTGGGGACAATGTTCATCCTAAGTGTAAGGGGAGGGTAAAAAGATGATACCTTACATATGCACTTTCGCTTGAGTTTGTTTTGTTTGATAGTAGGTGTGTAATAAAACTATGAGAAATACTTGTTAGTGTAATTTTAGCGCCAAATTTAAAATTTTTTACAACATTTAGGAGTGAAACTTTAGCCATAGCACGCGTCTCATGGATAGGAGGTTGTATGACTAGCACATAACCGTATATTCAGAAAAATTTTCCACCCAAAAATGTGAGGTTCGCCTTTAGATTTGATAGGAAAAGCATTCATTATTGGTGCTTATGAGTGTACCGGTAGCATTTAGATTCTAGAACTTGCGTTAGTGATGCATCCCGAGACCGCTAGTGAGACTACATTTGTGTGGTAGGATTTACTACATGATAAGAGGCATTAGGATCACCCTTGTGTTAAACCCGTATTACAATTACTTGACCATTTAAGTCATATTACTTGGCTAGTTAAGTCAACTAATTTTTCCCACACCCTTAGCGTTGTACTCATTTTTAGTACACGATACCCCTAGTACACCCCTCCGAGCCTATCTTTTCGTTTCTAACTTTAAGCATTTTACTTAAAGGAAGAATTTGTTACACCCCACTTAAATGTACAACCAAATCGCCTTAGCCTTCCGTGTATGCGCTCATTTTTAGTGCATTATTGTTATTTGTTAAACCCTAAGTTAACTTTCTAATTGATTACATGGTTGCTAAGTCGAGTCATATCCTTGTACATATTGTTTTGGGACGATTGGGACTCATGGGTAAGTACTTATTTTATGGAGTAATGGGGAAGAACATAATATTATTACCCCCATATGTACGTTAATCTTAAAAGTGCTCCAAGTGTTTTGATTTTCTTAATTCGAGTCATTAGTATAGTTTATTGTAAAGTATGTAAAGATTCAAGTGTAAGGGGAACGTTCATACCCCTATGATGTATTATTTTAGATGGTAGGGTAAGAATGTATGCAAAAAAAAAAAAAAAAAAAAAAAAAAAAAAAAAAAAAAAAAAAAAATCGAAAAAATCGAAAAAATCAAGAAAAAGAAAAAAAAAATAGAAAAGAAAAAAAAAAGAAAAAAAACATACGGACTACCATCCCGTTTCATTCTATGATCATTTTATGTTTTTGTTATTTTTCATTTATTAGCTTAAGTCGAGTCTAGTCTTGGCTTAGCAACGCCATCTTGTACATGTAATTAACCAAGATTGTTAACTCGCCACCAGTAAAACTTCATTTATCCAACAAAACCGTGTAATTCATATCCCTATACCTAACGTTACAACCCTTTTAAAAGACCTCTTTGATAGTTTATCCTAGGTGCTTACGCCATGTGGTGGAGGTTTGATCCTTTCCCAAGCCTATGGTAATCTATTTTGCTATGACAGGTAGTGAGAGATATCTTCCATTTCCATAATGTTATATTACTTTATTACACCCGAGAGATGTGAGTATCTAAACACTATTTGTGAGGTGCTTGTATATGACCTCCGTGCTTGTCTATTGGTCTTTAGTGGAACGATTATTTGTTGTAATTACTTTTATATTAGTGTTAAATGACCCCTAACTTGTCTTTTGAGTAGAATAAAAGCTCATTTGCTTGAGGACAAGCAAATCTCAAGTGTAAGGGTATATGCTGAGGCAAAAAATGATCCGTTTTTAGGGGGTCATTTAAGCCCGAATCCGACTTTATTTGATCAAATATTGCCCTAAATCGTTCCTTTTGTGATTTTAGGTGTTTGGAGAGTGAATTTTGGAAAAGAAGCCATTTTGGACGTTTTTGGAGCATAAAAGTGAAGAAAACGGCAAAGTACCAAATTTCCATGCTGAAGACACAAGGTGACGGCGTCAAGAGTTACATCTTGACGGCGTCAGACATGAGGAATAAAATACCGAAGGTGGTGACGGCGTCAAACTTCATCATGACGGCGTCAAAGTGGCAAGAATAAAATACCGTGGTTGGTGACGGCGTCACATAGGCCGTCATAAGTAGATCAAGGACGTCCGAGGAAGTATTTGGCGGCGAGGTGACGGCGTCACATGGTGGTCTTGACGCCGTCAGCCTAGTTTTCCTATATATAGTTTTCTAGTTTTTTCATTAAAAGGTGAGAAGTTTTGGTGAAACCCTAAAGACGAATTTGGTGTATCTTTTACAGGTTTTTCAAGGGTTCCAAACCCTTGAGACCTTGCATTGTAATTGAGATAAGTGTTCTTCCAATTCAATCAATATGTCTATGTGTTGGTTGTTTATATCTTGTTCTTGTCTCAATTCCACTATGCTAGGCTAGATCTCTTTTGTGTTTGCTTAGATCTAATGAAACCTAGATGTTGATTATGTGTTGATTACTTGTCTATTCTTGTCTTGGATGAATGATTTTATATGTTAGGCTTAAGAAAACTGGCAGATCTCCAAAGGGTAACATGCTTGAACGTCTTAAGAAACATGAACCGAGGCGTACTAGGTCTTTATTGGTTGTATTTAATGCATGAGCCACTGTTTACAATCCCTATAGTTGTGCTGGGTCATGGTGTAGGAGGAGATAAGAGCTCATAGAGTTGGGGAGTTATGTATGCCACCCCACGAATGGTATTAAGGAATACAATCCGTCATCCATACAAGTATAACAAGTAATTAACGTGTAAAAGATATCTAGGGAGTAGTGAAGTCTAAGTAAACACAATTTCTCCAATTACTGCTCACAACCTTAGTGTAATTTAGTTTAATTTCATTTTCAGTATTTTATTTTAATTATATATTAGCTTTGGGTTAGTTGAATAGCAACTAATTCCGCCCACTCTTCCAAAACCCGAGATTTTACTTGCTTTCATAAAAATATAAAAATACAAAAATAATCATCCCTCACCTTTAGAACTATTAATTAGGTTTTCTAATCCTAGCGACACTATTCCTAAGCTGAACGATCAATCCCCCGGTACTTGTCACTATACTATACTACAACGATCAGGTACACTGCCTGGTGGGGGTTGTAAGCTTCTCGAGATCCCTTGAGAGGTAAAGCCTGTTGCGATTCTCACGCATCAGGTATGCAGAGTATCCTAAAAAGATGCAAGGTGTAGCTCATGGAGCACGTTTGTGAGGGGAATCTGAATTTGAGTAACAAAGACATCCAAAGATACGAAGGTGGGAGTAATCAGGTGCTTTTAAAGTAATTTTTAAATAGGAATGACAAATACTTGTTTAATATTCAAACTTTTATCATTTTCGTTAATGACTACAAACTGAACTCGTAAGTGTTGCATCAATGGTCATGCTAGAACCACAAGTTCGCAAGACAATTATTTACGGCTAAACACCATCGCTTTGTGCAGGTATTCTTCTAGTTTTGATAAACGACAGAGAATAATATTACGCAGTAAAACCAAATGGCTTGTGTCTTAATAATACCCTTTATTGTGTAAGAAACCCCTCAACCAAATGGTTGTGGATTCAAGTCCTACTTAGAACATGTGAAATATAATTATTGTATTTATTGTGAGTTGGATAGTTGTCCTTCAAACAAAATTATTACCACAAAAAAAAGTATATTATAGCCTATAAATAGATAGTATTGAAAAAAAATATTCAATGTACATCATAGTTATTACCACAAAAAGACTATATTGTATTTATTGTGGATTCAATGTATTATATTAATTACATTCAAAATAAAAAAAAAAATAAAAAATAAAAAAAAATCCTTAAATGCTACGTGACCGAGATGACCAAAAATTGTGTATAAATAGCAAAAGAAATAACATAAACTATCATAAAAAATAATTGACAAGCAAATAAATATTTCAATTTTTTCTCGGTTAAGAGGAAGATGGCATCAATGAAAATGACAACATTCTTCATCTTGTTTATTTGCATTTCAGGTATAACAAATCTTTTTTCATTGAGTCATAATAATTTGTGTGCGGTTTAGTTTTTTTAGCAAACCTATGACTTTGTACATAACAATATTTTCATTATTCACGCACTGGTTGTAAAAAGTTTTAGAGCATGCTATTATTAATTAAGCTACACACATATTGATACAATTTGTATATGCATGTTAAAAATGATTTTATTTGCTTTATGTACAGGTATGATGAACTTTACTCAAGTTTCACTTGCTGACGAGGATCGTCCATGCAAGCACGATAATGAATGTAATTCTTTCGGTTGTCCAATATTTTCATTTCCTCTATGTTCTAGACATTTTTGTTCGTGTATCGTTTTTCCTCCTCCCATGAACAATTGAGGCGTCAACGAGACATCAACAAGAAGTACACCATGAATACTAGTCATTTTCAGGCGTGTACTTGAAGTTATGTTGATTTATAAATGCATAAATAAAAGTAATACATATGAAAGCTTTCCATTTGTCATATTATACAAAAGTTTTTTAAATTAATTCTCGTATGGCGATAAGAATAAATCAGTATTATGAGTAAATTTATGATTTAATATACATAAGTGATAAAATAAATTAAGAAAAACTTAAAGGAATAACAGTTAATGGATGAAACTAATGTATGTTAGTTAGCTCGAGCACAAAAAGGTAGTTACCACAAATTGAAGAAGCAAAAGTAAAATTAAAAAGAAAAACATAATTTTTAACAGAAAAATTATATGAGGCGACATTACAAATCTAACTATTATTTTTGGTTATGGAAAATATTTTTGAGATATGTTATAAGAGAAGATGTACAATAAATTTGGGATAGAAATGTTGTATGTGTTAATAAAATGTATAAATAGAAAATATTACTTTATATTTATTGAGTCAAAAGTGGGAAAAAATGGGTATATGAATAAATTGCAATATTACTCGCGCGTGCAACTCACATGTCGAGTATCAACGGTCAAACTTAATGTTTATTTGGACAAATGATAGTCAATGCACAGGATTTTAGAGTTATATCAATCTAAGAAAGGTCAAAGGACTATACGTGAAAGTTATCGCAAACCACATGAACTATTCGTATAATTCACTCTCTTTTTTAGGATGTGGAAACTTTATTCATTTCATAAAAAAATAATTTGTTTAATCCATGAGATTTGTTTATGCATCTTACAAAAAATAATTTTTGTTTTTTTAGCTCACTATAATCTTCATCTATAGTTACATCCTCAATTGCAACAACAGACTTTCATTAAACATGCAATAATTAAAACACCGGGTTCACTTGCAAAATAAATAAATAAATAAATAAAGATAAATAAATAAATAAATAAAATAAAAAATAAAAATTTAAAGAATTAGAAAATATGGTTAAATTCATATTTCTTTTAAAACATAATTATTAGAAAAGCGAAAATGTAATATTTTATGTTTTTCTTATCATTTTCAAAATCACCCACTTTTTTAATATATAAAATACAACGCTACCTAAACATGTTATCTAATTTTCTAATAAATGATAGCGAAAAAAACACCTCAAATTTTATGCAAAATTAAGAAAAAAGAAACACATCAATTGAAGAGGTTCCTTCGGAAGACAATATAGGCGATATACTCACTAAACCTCTCAAATGTTAACCCATCAATTGTCTTCGTTTAGGACCAGGAATGATAGAATACATTCCATAAAATTTAGAATTTATCGAGAAATAAATTCTTCACAAAAAAAGGTTATAACTGTTGATACAAAAGTTGGGCATTCCTGATATGGGCTCTTGCTCTCGTACCAATTCGCTTCTTAATGCTTGAAACCTGCGCACTAAGAAAATAAACAACACCGTTAGAATTATCGTGGGATTGTCTCCCACGATTAGACTCCGGCGTGAGAGTAAGTAATCGGTTTAGGGTTCTCGTAAAGAGTTTTAGGGTTTGTGAATCGTACCTTTAATGAGAATTATGTCATTCCTTATATAGGCGCAGAATCCTGTAGGTTTCGTGCTCCTTACGTTTCGCACATATGGTGCTTATCCGAGTTAAGGATATCTATTCCATAGATAGAAGATCCTTATCTATACCGTATATAGTTTGGTTGGGCTTGCGTGAGCCCAATCCCATTATTAATGCGGCCCAGGTTGTAATAGCCCACGCATGGTGGTTATTGGCCTTCGTAATGTTTATTATTTGGGCTAGTGGCCCATATATAGACTATACGTCATCATGTCCCCCCAGTCTAGTGTGCGCGGCTCGTAGCCGCGGATGCTAGACTAGTCACAACAGCGGTAAGCGTGGCGAGAGAAATTTTGAATATTGCCGCCCAATATTGAGGAAAATGTACCTAGTCATAGATATTTCAAAGAAATGCCTCGAAAATCGGGGGTTGTGTCCACGTGTCCCTTGGAAAATGGGAAAAAGTGCATGTACCGTTTCGGATTCTAGCCACACGTTTTATGAGTGGGATCCACGTGGGCTTCATCTAGGGTTTTTCGATTGCTTATATAAGAGTCAGCGCCTCCATTTACCCAAATCACACAGTAAAAACACATACTCACCATTGCACATTTCTTCAAAGCGTTTTTTTGCAACGAAAGTAACTGTTTGATTAGGTAATTTCGTGTGCGTATTCCAGTAAACACCTTGAAAATGGTTGCCCAATTAGAGGAGTTTCGCTCTGCGATGAGTGGGGATGATGTGAGTCAGTTTTCATCTGACTACTTCATTCCTCTAGATGTGCATCCAGAGGCTCCAGATGTCGATGCGTGTATAGCCGATTTCTCCGAAGGGAAAATAGGGCTATACACGCACTTTTTTGAGTACGCTAATTACCGCGTACCTATATCTATTTTCTTGAGCAATTTGCTCAATTTCTATCGTCTTCATATCTCACAGCTGCACTGTATAGGTGCGGCGAAGGTATCGAATTTTGAAGTAAAATGTCGTTTACTTGTGATAGAACCGACCGTTGACCTATTCCGCGCCTTCTACCACACAACGTGGTCGCATGGATGGGTATCCTTTGCGAAGCGCGCGGGAAAGCTTTAGTGCTATACCGAGAAGGTAGACTCCCTGAGGCATTGGAGGGAGTATTTTTTCTGGGTTGATGATGTGGTGTTTCCATCGCCCTTTGAGTTTTACACTCAAGACACGTTGCCGAGGGATGGGCACCCCGCACCCGGTTCCTATAGTTTGTCCGATGCGCAGACCATTGATGCCAACCGCATCCCCATTAACCCTTATCCGGAGGAGTTTTTAGTGCATGTGGGGTTGAGTCGCAGCTATTTCGGGGGTATGGACGAAGTGCCAACCTTGATTGATGAGGAAGGCCGGGGTGGGTGTTCATCCCTTTTGCTTCTACTAATTGTAAGTTTTTCTCTTATGCGCACGTTTAATAACTAATCTCTGCTTTTGCTGTTTGTTCCCATGTGCGCAGAAATGGATTTGTTTGTGGTAGTGAAGCTGGAGAAGCCAAAGCAGGTGACCGTTGGCGTGCGCCCTCTGAGAGAGAACGAGCAGCCGCTTTTGGAAGCGACCGCGAGTCATCTGACTGTGTTGGGGCCTGTTGGCCATGAAGACTCGCCGCCTCTCCAAGTTACGCCCGTGCAGAGCGTGGCACCAAATGTGGAGACTGCGCATGTGGAGGAGGCGCACGGCCGCACGCTGAATCTTCTGATAGTGTGGAAATACTGAAACTTGAGGAGGTGTTGAAGCCTGGGGAGGTAGCGCAGAATCTAAAGCGCAAAGGAGAGGCTGGTGGTAGTGGTACTTCCCAGAGGAGACGCTATCTCATTGGAGATGCAGAGTCGTCTGTGGAGGAGGAGACTTCCGCTCCTGGTACGGATAAGGAGGCTGCAAAGACTTCTCCGTTTATATAAGTGATCTACCTCATGCTATGTATTTTCGTTATTACTTGTTGTAATATGTTCTAACTGTTTTCTTCATTTATTGTAGCGACAATGCCGTGAAGGATGATGGGGCCTTCGTGGAGACGGTGATCCCTCCTCAGAATGAAAACAAGGAGGAGGGAGTAAAGGTAGATGAAGGCGTATCTGCGGAGCAACTAATGGTTGAGTTGGCTGCTACTACTGTGCATCAAACTGAGCTAGTGGCTCAGTTGAAGACGAGGTACGTCGGGGAGAGTAGCACTCTCGCCCAAAAAGATGAGGAGATAGTTGTTCTCCGTACGCAGCTGGCTGAAGCGCAGGCGGAAGTGGGGTCCTTCAAGGTGTACACGGATAAGGTCACGAATGAGAAGTTGACCGCAATGGCTGAGTTGGAGCAAGCGCGCGGACAACTTCATCAGTTCAGGGCCAACCTTACTTGGGCGGTAAGGTATCTTGAGGAGAAGAAGCAGGAGCACTTTGCGAACATTGCTGAGTTCAAGCTGCGTATGGAGAAGATTGTTCAGGCACAAGAGGAGAAGTTGCGTGGCCTGAGCATAGAGTATGATGAGGAGTTATACCCTCATTTGATGTCTACCATAGCTGAGCGCAGGTATGTCCTTTCATCTTTTTATGCAATGTTGCCTTTATTATTTTTGTTGCTATGTTTCTTTTAACACAAGTTGTCCTTGTTGATGTAGGTGGCTGATCAGTCATGGACTGCGCTTGGCCGCTATGGGTACCTTGGAGTCCCAAGAGGTGTTGGGGGCCTTTGGGAAAGTGGTGCAGTGCGCTGTGGAGCGTGGAAGGTCGCAAGCTATGGAGGAGCTCCATGAGGCCAAGGCGTTGAACGTGGCCTTGACTGAGGTGCCTGGCTATAACGCGAGTGCGTATGACGAGCTGGTACAGACTATGGAGGGGATGAAACTTCTTGAGCTGCCTCACATTGCACAGTTGGAGCGCGACCAGGATAACCCCATAAAGGTAATAATGGAGGGGTTGACCCTGGAGCGCCATATTTTGGAGGATGCCGAAGCGCAGCCGGACTACTTCCTCAAACTCGACGAGTCGCAGCTGCAGGTTCCTGTGTTTGCGCAGCTTCGCCACATGCTGAACCCATTTGCTCTTGATAAGGAGATTTCTCTGAAGGAGGTGTTGGAGCGCCACGCACAGAGAGCTGCCCAGAAAAAGGGCATTAAGGGTAAGGTCGTCCTATGCGGTGTAGGCACTGCACATATTCCCAGGTCTGATGGGGTTCCTGTGAGTGTAGCGACTGTGTCGCCTAAGGATGCCTTGCTCTTGAGAAAGGTTCAAGAGGCAGGAAGCTCCGCTGCACTGGAAGATAGCCCTGAGCATCGCCATAGTATATAGGCTGTTTTGTAACTTGTATATTTATTGTATAAATAACGAAGTGTATCTTTTTCATGTTATAGTAGTTGTCTTTTGTGTGTAAAAAGATTGAATAAGATACTCTTTTATGGTTAAATTAAGTAAGTGACTCAAGATAAATAAACTTGCTTTAATTTTTGTTGCGAAGTTTTGTTATTTGACCAAGAGTCTTGGCTCGTTATTTGCTAAGCTTCGTACAATGTACTTGATATTTGCGCATCCGTCGTGGGACGCGCAAGGTAAACTTACCTCGACGTCTCAGAAGTAAGGCGCTTAGCAAGGATGCGTGATCCAATGTTGATGGGTTTGCAACCCTCTTACTCAACGAGTGAATTAGTAGGTTTACTCATCCTTTATGCCTTCGTGGGTCTTAATTAGTGCATGCACGCCATGTAGGCAAAAATATAATATAACAATATTGACATATATAAGAATGTACGCAATAAAGTGAGATGCGTTATGGAGTTAGCTAGAAACCATAACATTTTATTGATACTTGCAAGTTTTTGAAAAAGTAAAAGACAATTCCTAAGAAAGAAAAGAAAAAACAAACACTTATTGGGCACATCCTAAAGTGCAAGGGTGTCTGTGTATGGGCCGTAGCCTTTCCTAAAGATAGCATCTTTTAAGATTGCAGATGTTCCAGGTGCGCGCTAGGTCGTGACCTTACATATCGCGTAGCCTGTATGCGCCATTGCCTAGCGCATCGGTGACCTCGTAGGGTCCTTCCCATTTGGGTCCGAGCTTGCCTGTGTCTTCTGCGTGGCTGGCATCATTGGCGCGGTATACAAAGTCTCCTGGCCTGAAGGAAGTGTGTTTGACCTTTGCATCATAATACTTCTTCATTTTTGCCTTAGCCTTTGCTTCGCGTATAGCTGCGCGTTCGCAACTTTCTTCCAGTAAATCCAAGTCTATGCGCCGCTCCTCGTCATTTGTTGTGACATTGACCTCTGTTGTTCGTATAGTTGGCATTCCTATCTCAGCTGGTATGACGGCTTCTGTTCCGTAGACAAGGGAGAATGGTGTGTCTCCAGTACTGGTTTTGATTGTAGTGCGATGCGCCCATAAGACATGCGATAATTCGTCCACCCACTTTCCTTTGTGCCTGTCAAGGCGCGCTTTTATTCCTTCACCTAGACTTGCGATTCGCGCGCTCAACTAAACCATTGGTTTGTGGGTGTTTTATTGTAGCGAAGTGTTGCGTGATGTTCAATAGCGCGCACCAATCTTTGAATGGGTTGTCGCAGAACTGCTTCCCATTGTCTGATATAATCTCTCCAGGTAGTCCGAAGCAACAGACGATGTTATCCTATACAAAGCGTTTGACCTGGTTGCCCGTGATACTCACCACTGCTTTTGCCTCGATCCACTTTGTGAAGTAGTCTATGGCTACGATGAGGAATTTTAGCCCTCCTGCTGGAACTGGAAAGGGTCCTGCGATGTCAATGCCCCACTTGTAGAATGGCCATGGTGAGGTAATGGGTGTTATCTCTTGTTGCGATTGGCGCGGAATTGGCCTGTGTACTTGGCAATTGCTGCACTTCTTTATCATATCGCGCGCATCGCGATGCATAGTTGGCAAATAATACCCTGATCGTAGAGTGCGCGCTACAACAGATCGCGGTCCTGAGTGCATGCTGCATGATCCAGCGTGGATTTCTTGGAGTACATAGTCTGCTTGAAGAGGTCCAACACATCGGAGCCAAGGTTGCAAGAAAGAATGTCGATAGAGCATGTTGTCTCGTAGTTCGAATCGCTGCGCTGTGCGCCGCACTCTTCGAGCGTCCTTATGATCTTGTGGTAAGACTCCCTTGCTAATGAATTCAATGATAGTTGTCATCCATGTAGGATCTTGTTCTTCTATCACTGTGGATACTTCCATATCTAAGATTGACTTGTTTTGTAAGCTTTCTACCAATACCTGTTTTGATAGGTGCGCAAAGCTTGTGGATGCAATCTTGCTGAGCGCATCCGCCTTCCTGTTGTCGCCTCTAGCTACTTGTTTTATTGTGAACTTATCAAAGTTCTTAATTAAGGACTTGGTCTTGTCCAGGTATTGGATCATGTGCTCATCCTTGGCTTCATATTCGCCTAGCACATGGTTAGCGACTAGCCGAGAATCTACGTTTGCCTCCAGGTTGCGTACACCCATTTGGATTGCAATACGCAGTCCAGCGAGTAGGGCTTCGTATTCTGCCTCATTGTTTGTGGCTGTGAATTCGAAGCGCAGCGCATAGGTGAATTCCATACCTTCTGGATTTGTAAGAATAAGGCCTGCGCCTGATCTATCCACACATGAGGATCAATCTGTGAACAGAATCCAGGGTTCCTGCAGATCTGTTTTGGTTGTTGAGATTGGACTGTCGGTATCTGGCTTCTCAACAATGAAATCGGCTAATATCTGTCCCTTGATTGCAGTGCGTGGTCTATACGAGATGTTGTATTCGTTTAACAAGACACTCCACTTTTGTAGCCGTCCTGATGCGTCAGGTTTAGAGATAACTTGTTTGATTGGCTGGTTTGTGATTACAGAAATTGGATGTGCTTGAAAGTATCTACGCAGTCTTTTAGCTGCGAATACTAGAGCTAAGACCAGCTTTTCCATAGCGCTGTAGTTAGTCTCTGTTTTCTTCAGTGCTTTGTTTACAAAGTATATGGGTGTCTGGACGTAGTTCCTATCTGTCAATAGTACTGCGCTAACTGCTCCATGGGTTGCAGATAAGTACATGATTAGCTCTTCCCCTGGTCGCGGTGCGACAAGTTTGGGAAGTACTGCTAAATGCTGTTTGAGCTGTTGGAAAGCTTCTTCTGCTTCCTCAGTCCAACGAAAGTCTCCCTTTTTGGTGCACTTTGTGAGTGTTTTAAAGAGAGGGAGTGATTTGTCTGCTGATTTAGATAAGAAACGGTTTAGCCCAGCTAGCTTTCCGTTTAATGACTGGACTTCCTTGAGTGTGCGCGGTGAGGGAAGATCGATAACAGCTTTTGTTTTTTCTGGGCAAGGTTTGATTCCATCGGGTTCTATTAAGTATCCGAGGAACATGCCTTCTGTTGCGCCAAAGGTGCACTTTTTGGGATTTGATTTCATGTTTATTTTTCCCAATGTTTTGAACGTTTCCTCGATGTAGCGCACCAATTCATCCTCTGTGTGGCTTTTGATGACAAGGTCGTCAACGTAGACCTCCAAGTTTCAACCTACCTGTTTCTCGAAAGCTGTATCCACCAATCGTTGGTATGTTGCGCCTGCGTTTTTTAGGCCAAAAGGCATTTTTGTGTAGCAGTAAACCCCTTGACTGGTGTGGAAAACTGTTTTTTCTTCATCCTCAACTGCCATCTGGATTTGATGATATCATTTGTATGCGTCTAGGAAGCATTTAAAAGGATATCCGCACAGGGATTCTACCTTCCAGTCTATTTCTGGCAGTGGATAACAGTCATGTGGACATGCTTTGTTAAGGTGTGTGAAGTCCACGCACATTCTCCAACTGCCATCGCTCTTCTTTACCATCACTGGTTAGAGAGCCAGTTGTGATAGTACACTTCGCGCATGATGCCTGCGTCTATGAGTTTGTGTACTTCTTCTAGAATAGCTTTTGCACGATCTGGGGCCTGGCCGCGCTTCTTCTGTCGTATTGGGGGATATCCTTGTCGGATTTGTAGCTTGTGCTCCGTGATAGAGCGTGGCACTCCGGTCATGTGTTTTGGTTCCCATGCAAAGATATCTAGGTTCTTTTGCAAGAGTGCGCACACGCCTGCTTTACCTTTGTCAGATAAAGATCCTCCAATCGAAACTTGTTGGTCCGGGTAATCGGGGTGAATAGCGACCTTTAGGTTTGGTGTTTTTTCTGTGCGTTGTTCTGGAATATTCTCCACCTCAGTGGTTAATACGTTGCATTCCTTTGGTGATACTGTTGTATTATAGAGGGTAACGACTCCTCCTTCCACTAGAAATTTGAGCATTCCATGTGCTGTGGATGGCACAGCGCGCATGGATGATATTCCAGGTCTCCCAATGATGCCATTGTATGGTGAGGGAGACTTGATGCCATTGTATGGAAATTTTTTGGATAACTGTCAAAAACACCAGACGGTACCTTCAATTACCAATGATACCCATAATTATATAAAGGTTATGTGGTGCAGTCTGTCTACAAAAACGGGTATAACCCAGCTCTTTTTCACATTTTCATTCCACCCAATCATATTTCTTTTAAAACATAATTCTAAAAAAGCGAAATAAGCAATATTTAATGTCTTTCTTATCATATTCAAAATCACCCACTTTTTTAATATATAAAATATAACGCTACCTAAACATGTTATCTAATTTTCTAATAAATTGATAGCCCAAAAAGACACAAGTTTTTTGCAAAAATAAGAAAAACCATACTCACTACAATCAAAAGAGAGTTTTGTGGGTGGTGATAATATTTGATTGGTTGAATAGTATACTGGCCTCACTTTTATTAAACTGTGTATTTTTTTTTTCTAGAGACAATAGTTTGGGTCGAAGAGAGTATAACTTTTCAGTAAGTTTTCCAAAAATATAACAAAATATGAAAATGAATAATAACATTATATCTATGTATCGCAAAGTAATTTTCCCTCGATAAAACGTAAAAAGTTTGATAAAATTTTAATTATTGCTGCTTTCTTTTCCCTATTTTTTGTAGATTAATAGTTTTGGCCTTACTAATTAATTAATTCTTTATTAAAAGTTTAAATAATAAATTTAAACTTAAGTAATATATTTCAGCTCGGTTAAACTAAGCTATCTGATTCTAGTAATTGACAAGTAGAGTGTGTTTAACGCAGAGTGTTTAAAAGCATTCGGGAGTAGTGAATGGTGAACGTTGAGCTTTGTAATTTCTAATGCTTTTCAAGCAACATATAGTTTTTTTCTTTTCTGGAGTGGAGTACCAATGAAGTTTGTTTTGCTTTAATTGTAACAGAATGCATCTCAATGTCACGCAAGTCCCTCAACGGGATATTGATGAAAATGATGTACATGACAAGCATTCAGAACCAACAAAATCTCCTGATTCTGGTTTGTTTAAATATATAACTAGTTTACCATGAAGTTTTAGTTTGACCTCATTGCATACACAATGTTGACTTCTGTCCAATCACTTTGAACAGATTGCATACTTGTGTGCTGACTTGCTTTCTAACATGTTGATTACTTGTTTATAGAGGTGACACCAAGTCCAGGAGAACTTAAAAAAGGGAAAAGGAAGTGGTTGCGGAGCTTTATAGGAATGTCAAGTGTTATTGGAGCATTAATCCTCGCTTATTCGTTTGCTGCACACGATAGTGAACATCAATCATCTGCAACCAGTAGTGATAAGAAACGACAAGTTGGTAAACGTTTGTGCTCGATCAGGATAATAAGGGTGGCAAGCACACATACAAATGAACAACACAACTTGTAGCTAGGTTCAAAAGTCATGATATTACTTGAGTTTCTTTTCTTCTTTTTTTTTAGGTCGAAAGTGATTATGATGTAATTACGCATTTTTCCTATGCACTCATTCCGTACAGCTGAAGTACTAATGGTAGTTTCTCCTCTTTCCACGTAGTTTGATTGTTGATAGTAATACGCAGATGTTAAGCTTGTGTGGTGAGCTATTTGTTTCTCCTCTTTCCGTACAGCTGAAGTACTAATTGTATCAAGCTTGTGTGGTGAGCTATTTGTTTTACTAATACGCAGATGTTAAGCTTGTGTGGTGAGCTATTTGTTTCTCCTCTTTCCGTACAGCTGAAGTACTAATTGTATCAAGCTTGTGTGGTGAGCTATTTGTTTTTACTAATATGCAGATGTTAAGTAACAATTTTCATCAATCATTATGAAATTGACGGGTCATTATAAAACTTACGGCAAAAGCCACAAATAACTAATGTACTTTTTTTAATCTAACATACTTTCAAAAGGAAAATAATTACCACCATTATACACCACCCATTTGACCATAACCACCATGCCACTGCCACCACCACCCACCGCCACTCACCACCACTACTCACCACCGCAACCCACTGCCTCCACCACCACGTGGTGGTGGTGGCATTGAGTGGCGGTGGTGGGTTGCGGTGGTGATGGTGGTGGCAGTGGTGGTGGGTTGCGGTGGTGGCAGTGGGTGGCGGTGGTGCGTGTTGGTGGTGGTGATTGTTGGCTGTGGTGGTAAGTTGTGGTAGGTGGCGGTGGTTATGTATTTGGGACTAACTAGGATTCGATCAGGTTCAACGTTCAAGTGGTTATTCATATTAGTAAAAGTTTGAAAGTAGAATAATAATAATTGATATTTTGAAAGTATATGTTAGTAATATTATATGAGTAAAGATTATTTGAGGACCAAACTTTTTTTACATACCAAGGGACTAATCTCCACCCTCCATCTTCCCTCCATCTTTATTTGATCTAATGGATGAGATTAATCCCAACAATTTAAAAAACTCACTTTCATCCTTTTTTTTTTCTTCAAATATTAATATCTTTCAAACCGTTAATCGTTAAGCGAAAAAAAAAAATATACCGTTACGACGAGCATTTAATTATCTTTCTATAGATAGGCTAATTGATATATTTTCGACAAAAAAATTTTTTTTCGTTTTTTTCACGTTTTTTTTTTCGTGGCCGAAAAAATCATATATGATATTACATATAATATCATATATGATATTACATATTATATGATATGTAATATCATATATGATATTATATGTAAAATCATATATGATATTGCATATCATATATGATATGCAATATCATATATGATATTACATATAATATCATATATGATATTATATGTAAAATCATATATGATATGCAATATCATATATGATATGCAATATCATATATGATTTTTTTTTCGGTCAGGAAAAATGTGAGAAAAACGATTTTTTTTTTTTTTTTAGAAAGTATATCAAAGTGCCCATCTATAGAAAGATAATTAAATGCCCGTCGCGATGGTGTAATTATTTTCGCTTAACGATTAACGGTTTAAGAGATATTTAAATTATAAAAAATGGGTGAAATAATAAAATCCTTTTAATCTCAACCATTGATTTCCTTTTTAGATGGATAGTGGGGATGAGTCCCTTGGTATGTGAGGAATGTTTGGTTTGTAATATAACTCGATCCATATTATATTAGCATAAATTGAAAAATATATTAGTAATTTGTGGCTTGTGCCCATATATAAAAGATTACTTAGAAACAAATGTTGCACCATCTTAGACAAAGGTGCCAAGCCGGCAATGCGTTATACAATAAAGATAAAAATTTCCAAAGTAAAACAATGCATATAAACAACAAAACCATTAAATAAAGAGTCGAGTTATATTACAAACCAAACATTCCTCATATACCAAGGGATTCATCCCCACCATCCATCTAAAAAGGAAATCAATGGTTGAGATTAAAATGATTTTATTATTTCACACATTTTTTATAATTTAAATATCTCTTAAACTGTTAATCGTTAAGCGAAAATAATTACACCATCGCGACGGATATTTAATTATCTTTCTATAGACGGGCACTTTGATATACTTTCGGAAAAAAAAAATCGTTTTTTTCACGTTTTTTTTTCCTGGCCGAAAAAAAAATCATATATGATATTACATATAATATCATATATGATATCATATATGATATTATATGTAAAATCATATATGATATATGATTTTACATATAATATCATATATGATATTATATGTAATATCATATATGATTTTTTCGGCCACGAAAAAAAAGTGAAAAAAACGAAAAAAAAAATTTTGTCGAAAATATATCAATTAGCCTATCTATAGAAAGATAATTAAATGATCGTCGTTACGGTATATATTTTTTTTTTTTTGCTTAACGATTAACGGTTTGAAAGATATTAATATTTGAAAAAAAAGGATGAAAGTGGGTTTTTTAAATTGTTGGGATTAATCTCATCCATTAGATCAAATAAAGATGGAGGGAAGATATAGGGTGGAGATTAGTCCCTTAGTATGTAAAAAAAGTTTGGTTATCTTTACTCATTAAATAAATACAAATATATACGCGTCTATTTTACTCATTGTCTTCTCCGAAGCACTTTTAATTTGGATATTACAAGTCTTCATATATAGGTGGAGACATTCAGTGTGTGTGATCAAGCAAAACTTCATCATGGCCAGCCATCATGATCGGAATCCATTCAGTCATGACGACGATATTAATCCTTTCTCTGTACGTATGCTTTCTTAGAGCAAATAAAAGCGTATACTTGTAACATACGTAGTATATGTAGTTTTTATATTGGTTAGAAAACTGATTAACATGGGTAGAAATTAAGATACGTACTTACATTTTTTTTTTTTTTAATGTTACAACATTGATAATTTTTTAACAACTAGAACCATAAATATCTTATACATGATGTTAGTAACTTACAAAGTTTTGTAGATTATACTTATTCGAAGTTGGATTGCAGAACCATCACAACATCCACGGGGTCACAACAAGCTCCAAGCTATCGCCTTTGTCTCATGAACCTGCACTCTATGGTCATGGTGGTGGGTATGGTGGCTCATCTATCGATTCTCTGGATACACCTGCGGTAATCTAGCTATATATAACCAAATAACATTGTTCAAGCTGTTATATAGGTGTTATAATTGTGTATAGGAGTTACAATATACAGTAATCTTTACAAACAGTAAATAAATGAATAACAGTATTCATGGTCTATAACTATAGAGTCGATAAATTTTGTCTCTAGTGTTAAATTATTGAATGTTTCGGTCAATGATCAACATTGTTTACTGATTTAAATTCTAATGACATATACACTTTTTTTTTTTTTTTTTTTTTTTTTTTTTAATTTAGTTCGAAAATGTTTTGTATGTAGAAACTAAAGAGAAAGCAAAAAGAGTTGGAAGCTAAGGAGGCGGAATTAAACAAGAGGGAAGAGGTAATTATCGACCTTCAGGGGCCCGAAAAAATAGAAGCAGGAGTGGGGTTTATCCCTAAGGAGAAAGGTTCGATGCTTGCATACTGTCCAATTGGATATGGGCTCGAATCACTAACTACTAACTCGCCGTTCAAAAAAATTATCTAAAGTTAAAACGAAATTAGTTAGAAAAACACTGTTTGACAAACAATCTGGAAGATAAATGATTTTGAAAAGCATGTTGAGCAATGAGCATTGTCATGCAAATCCCGAACCTCCATTAAACTCATGTATATCGCCGTTCAAAGAAATACTCATGTATATATAGTTTATAGAAATGAACATTTATGTGGTAAATCCTACATCTGTTATGGGATCTAGTCTTTGATCACCTTTATTAATTGGTTTCAATTTTTATTCAGATTGTCAGAAGAAAAGAGGAGGCTCTTGCAAGATGTATGTTCTTAATAACTTGTTACAATATGGTATTATAATTAGAAATAACAACAGTTTTTTTTTACTTGCTCTCTTCTCTTTCAGCTGGTGCTGTAATCGATAATAAGAACTGGCCGTCATGTTACCCCATTGTTCATCATGATATTGCTGGCGATATACCTGTTCATCTCCATCGAACTATGTATGTTGCATATGCAACATTATTAGGTATGTTAACAAGCTTCAACAGTATATTGCTACTCGATCAATGATGTAATAAAACCAAAAGTACAAAACAGAAGCTGATATGATTATATATATTAACATTTCTTCAGGGGTGCCAATCTCACTTTTCTGGAATCTTATAACGAGTATAGCAGTATTTGTGAGTGATGCAGGTTCGCTTTTGATCTCTATAGGCTTTTATTCAGGTTTATATATTAAAGTTATTAACAAATCACTTACTTTTTTCTTCAGTTGGAGTCTTTGTATTCTTTTCCGCCATCTACTTCTTGTTAGGTACTCCAGGAGCATTCTACTTTTGGTATCGTCCACTCTATCGTGCCTTTAGGTAAACATGTTTTCATAAAAAATATTTATTGACGCATTACAATAAACCAAATGACTCATTATAATTGTTATAGTGCTGAGTAACTTTCAGTTGATGAATCCTACATTTATGTTTCCTAAATTCTCTAAACAATTTTTACATATACAGGACTAATAATGGGACGAACTTTGGCTGTTTTTTCTTCAACTACGCTGTGAGTTGTGTATTTTCTTAATAACAATGAGTCGTATATTATCATCATAACAATGAGTTGTAACTCGCTTAAACTCCTGGCAGTATCACATAGTCTTCTTTTGCTTCGCGGCGATTGGTCCTCGTATACTATTTTCTGGATTACATTTTGCGTGAGTTCAATTCCTCAAGCTTTTTGACAATTTTATGTGTTTTCTTCTTCCCCATTAATTATTCAAAGTAGGAATTAACTTGATAATGGTTGGTGTTTCAGAGGGATACTGAATGCAGTGGGCCTTATGAATAAACATCCTGCACTTGGGGTAAAGTTTTAATTTCGTTAAATTTCTTACCTTACCAATTCTTGTTGTGCTAAAGGAGCTCATAACAGGTTTTATTTGTAGATTATGAGCTTCATTGGATTCGGATTCTTCACGATTGAGCTAGTTCTAAGCATATGGGTTATGCAACAAGTCTATAGACATTTTCGAACTAGTGGTCAAAAAGCTACAATATCAGTCGCACTTTGAGCTTCGAAAATTAAAATCAGACGGCGATAACAAGAGATCCACAATATTTGATGTGATGGTTTGTTTGTTTTTATATTTTTACTTAGAAGCCAATGTTATTGTATCCTATTAACAACTCGTTTTGTTAGAAAATCAATATATTTCTTTTTTGTAAAACATGTAAAAAAGACTTGTTTCATTTGATGTTTTTCATTAAAAATTCTAGGAACATATATTTCATTACTAAACTCTAGGTTTGGTTTTTTCTTAATTTTTTTGCATGGTTATAACAGAAACTCTGTTATCTTGGTACGCGTTGTTATGTTTTCTCAGTGTGATTTGGTAAAGAAATATATACCATTATTACTGATTACGGAGTATTTTTTATTTTTGTGAACAGCCACCATAAATTAATTTACTACATGTGAAAAAAATATATATAATGGTATATTTGAATAACATATGATGAGTGCATCTAAATATTCATTAAAAACCTATAACGATGTTTTTTGTCAAATTTACGGTGTTAATAAATTGGACCAAACCTGAAACGAACGTTTCACTTTTGGATCAACCCCAAAACTTTTTTAAAATTTGACTGAAAATGAAATACCTCGCAAACAATAAGGACCAGAAATGTTGTTAACTCTAATTATATAATATAAAACAATATCTATTTTCTCTAATATAGAACCGTTAGAAAACATGCCCCCATTTAAAGCGTCTAATTTTGTCATTTTAACACACTAATTTTGAGTTAACCACTTATTAAGAAAATGATCCATTTTTAGTCAAAGTTGGTGAGAGAAGCCTCTTACTTTTCAGTCGACAACACCTTCCATTGTAATCGCCCTTCATACCTAAAGTTCACAAACTCCTACCGATTATTCTAAGAACCTAAACCCAATATAATCATAAACCCTAATCTGACCTCATCATTAGAAAATCGCATGGTGGTTCAGCCTTCGCTTCATCCGCATATATTTATAGAAAATATATGGTTCTCACAATTCAAAAGAGTAAGTATCTTTATCTTTTGTACAACTTTTTTATTGTGATAAGAAAAAATCATCTATTTATTTTGTTGAGAACAAATCAAAAAATAAATTATCCTCCAAAAATCATTTATATCATTGGTATAATTCAATGATTTATAATTATTATTGTATAAGTATTAAGAATTTTTTTTAAAAAAAAATTAGGGAACGAAATATTCAATTTTTCAAAATTATTACCGGATAAACAAAAGAAATCTTTCATTTTTCTAATCCCTATAATCTTTGTGAAACCCTAATAGAATTTTTAGGGTTAACATGTTCTCAATTAAGCATGCATCCTGTAGAAATACTCGCATCGTTTACATTCTGTTTCATCATTGACCGTATCCCATTTCCAATCAATAGCACAAACTGGTATATGACTACCCCAAATGGTATTGTTTTGGTTAAGGACTTGGTTGCAAAGAAGGAAACACAAAACATTTGTGTTAAGATTGACATGCTATTGATAACATAAAATTATATAGTATATATATCTCACGTATTTTACTCATTATTACTGCTTTTATATAATATTTGGTACATAATTGCTTCCTATTTTCATAATAGGGCATTTATGAGCAGTAGAACGAAAAGATGCGGAAATTAGATCAATTTAGAAGAAAAGCTGGAAAACATGAAGAAAAGCTGGAAAACAAGGCACTACGGCATAGAGAGGCAAAATACTCTATGCATATAGTGAAGACTTTGGAGAAACTTCTTGACGTAGTGTACACGCCGTATTGAGGTATCCAGCTATACAAAGTAGAAGATTCAAAGACTTGTTGACCAGTCAGCCGACATAGATTCTACAGCGTAGACTACCACTTAGCTCTAAGCATGCGTAGCTAATGAAGTCTCAGAGGCATTTTTATTCGAGCTGTATAAGGCGTAGATGCTAACTTAGCCCTACGCCGGCCGTAAAGAGATTGAGGGCACCAAACACTATAAATATAGGCCCTAATTCAACCATTATGAATCATTCACTTCGAAAGTCAACTAGGGTTTCTTCAAAGATGAAAATCATCACTTCCAAGATGCAATCCAAGGGATAAGACACTATGTTTATCATTGGCATTGAATTAAACATCGTTTTTGCTGTTCAAACTATTATTCTCAGCTAAACACCTTGTGTGTTAGTCTTATTATGAAACTTTGATTAATTATGATATGACTTATTAGTTTGGTTAATGATTTTTCTAGATATCTTATATGCTTCATTATATCCTTGCGTTTTGGTATTAAGTGTGATCACTTAGTTAATGATTGGTTACTGATTAGGTGACCAACTAAACGGATGATCAATCCTTCTTAGTTGCAAAGTTAGGACGAATAACTTGACTTAGGTGAGATCAATTGATTAAAGTGACCTCTAATAGCCAATGTTATAAAAGGCGTGAGGCGTGGCGTGGCGGCATAGCCGCGCCTTAAGCCTTACGCGTCATGGCGAAGCCTTTGCGTTTTTTAAGACGTCACCAAAGCGGCAAAAAAATATTTATATATTTATATATTTATAATTTTAAATCATATTACTCGTACTATATTAAACATTTAGAGTACTACTTAATACCAAATAGCTCAAATTGCAAATACTAGTTCAAAATAGTTCAAAAAATAAAAATAAATAAATAAATAAAATAATAAATAAACTGGTTCAAAAAGTGGCGCCACATCTTATCAAAAGGCGCGCCCTTTCATGCATTTTCTCTCCTTATTTCATGCCTTTTTGCGTCACGCCTAGATTAGCCGCCAAGGTTCATTTTGTGGTGGCGAGGCCATGCCTCGTGCCTTGGCGACGCCTTTGCGACGCCTTGGCACGCCATTTAGAACATTGCTAATAGGAGTTTAATGCTAAGAAGTGGGAATGTTAGCATAAGACAAGTCATATAGAATAGTTAGCACTCTTTAGGACTAAAACCTAGTTATTGAATTGCTATTATTTGAGGATTGATTAGCTAAGATTTATAGGCTTAAATCTCAAGGAACAATGTTAGGTATAGGCAATGTTAAAAAAGGCGTGAGACATGGCGTGGCGGCATAGCCGCGCCTCAAGCCTTACGCACCATGGTGAAGCTTTTGCGTTTCTTAAGGCGTCACAAAAGCGGCAAAAAAATATTTATGTATTTATAATTTTAGATCATATTACTCGTACTATATTAAACATTTAGACCACTACATAATACCAAATAGCCCAAATTGCAAATACTAGTTCAAAATAATTCAAAATATATATATATATATATATATATATATATATATATATATATATATATATTTATATATATATAAAATAATAAATAACTGGTTCAAAAAGTGGTGTCACGCCTTACCAAAAGACGCGCCTTTTCTCGCCTTATTTCACGCCTTTTTACGCCACGCCTAGATCAGCTGCCAAGGTCCATTTCGTAGCGGCGATGCCACGCCTCGCGCCTTGGCGATGCCTTTTATGTGGCGGGCATAATAGCCGGTTTTCTGCAAAGCTGAAGGGATGTTCGTCGCTAGAGCAGCGTAGATGTGGCGTGCGTCTAACATAAAGACTCGTAAATAAACAAAAGTGCTTTTCGGGAGACAACTCAGGTGTTTTTCTTTGTTTTAAACTTACTTAATTTTTTATATATTTTTTTATTTTTTTTTTTTATTTTTTTTAAGGTTTGTGTTGCTTTCGAATGCTTTAGGATTTTGTTTTTATAAGTTAATGAGCTGCTACAGGAATGAAACAAGGCCAAGGTAAATAGTTTTTCCCTTTGGAAAACTTTTAACTACTGGTAAAATAGTAGTTGTGTGGCTTAACGGCATAAAGACTAAACCCCTATATGCCGTATAAGCCATGAAGTAAAAATCATTAAAATTGATCGTTGTTTATGGTGTAAAGGTTTCTTGACAAATACGTCGTAGATGAGTAATTTCACCAGTTTTTAACAGCTCAACATGTTTACAGCGTAGAAGCTTCATGCTCCTTACGCCGTAATAGGTATTTTTCCAAGATTTAAAATCCATTTTCTTTTTGCATTTTTAAGTCCTTTTTGATTTTATATTAATTTTAGTGTCTTTGATTATACTAGTTTATCCGTGATAATGTTTAGTTATATCCGCTTTACTTACTAAGCATTCGTGCTTACGATTTAATATTTCAATGTTTTGTAGGCTATGATGTTAATGTAAAGGCTTGGAATAAGGGTAAATGTTTGGTTATGCGAAAAGCTAGAAGATTGGTAAGAGCGTAAGAGCTTATGTAGATACCGAACTCAAGATCAATGTTGTACCCCCGCGAGTCATTTAATGTTTCGTAATGGGTAAACAAATGTCAAAATGTGTGTCAATATTGGTGTAATGAATTGGTGGTCATTCGGTATGCTAAAGTGTGTTTTAAGTATTAATGGGTAAAGTTAAAGGGGTGTTTGGCATAAGTTTGATTATGCCCATTTTGGGTTGTAAATGGGTCAAATGATTATGGAAACGTTTTAGTATGTTAAATTAATGATATTGGTTAAATTTGATGGACAAATGAAGTGGTATAAGTGGTTTGTAGTGTAAATGGGTCAAAACGAGTTTTGGCACAAAACCCGTTATTATACTTTTCTAGAGGGTCAACGGTAAATGTTCTTATAAGGAAATTTTAACTACGTTAGAATAATGATTTCTGGAAGGTTTGATGTAATACGGATGTGGTATGGGTCGTATATCATTAAAATGGGTCAAATGGCAAGATTTTAGGGTCTGCAGACTCCCAACCGGTGGTTGGAACTCTAGCCAGGGCGCTGGGACTTTTCTGTGAATGAATTAGATCCCAACCGTTGGTTGGGCATCCCAACCAGCGGTTGGAAGTCGATTTTCAGATTTTATCAATTTTCGTAAAATCATATCTTTTAAACCGTAAGTCGTCACAGGTGGTGCCACCCGGAGTTTTGAAGATAATTGAGTCTAGTTTCATTTAAAAATAGATTCAAGGTCTGAATATTTATAGATTTTTGTAAATGGTCAAAAGAGTAATAGAGTGTTCGTTAAAGTGAAGTCGTTTCTGCGTAAAAGTTTTTATTTTTGGTCAAAGCGGCCACAGGGTGTAACAACTTGGTATCAGAGCTTCAGTTTAAGTGAATTAGGTTTCCAATTTTGGTTGCCTAGTCTTAAACCACTCGTAGAAGCGTTGAACATACGTGTAAGAAATGAGGAAAGTAAATGTTAAGCTAGAAGAAGGAATGTGTGATGTGTCATGTGAACTTAAGTTAGTAAGTATGATGAAGGTGTATTATGTGTTAAAGTGTATGAGATGTAAGTCCATGGAGGACTTGAAGTGTTTAAGTGAATGGTTTACCATGCACTACGGTTAGTGCCGATGATTATATTGTGATTATATGAATGTATGTTAAAGTAACTGTAATGGAATATAAGTAGGAAGGATAAGTGGTATTAGAGATGGGCTAATAAGTAATATGTTGACAGTTAAAGAGTGAAGCGTAGTGATAATAAGTGTGCTAAAGTGTAAAGTAAGAAGTTAAGATGAAATTGACATACTAATGATTAAGTGTCTAATGACATGAAGGTTAAGGAATGATAGCATGTAATGATTATGATGTGTAAGGTATTAATGACCAACATATGGTTTTATTCTAATTAGTGGTAAATGAATGACGTTAATGTGGTATAGAGACGGGTTAATGGTAAGCTAAAGTATATGAGGATTAAGTGTGTACATAAATGTGTAATAAGGATAACGATGCTATGATATGTGGTAATGAAAGTAAGATTGGCTTGACACATTGATTACTAATTGTCTAACAATATAAAAGTAATAGAAGGGGACTAAAGTATAATGGTATGTAAAAGATAAGATAGAACAATATTGCCTAAATGCATAGATACTTAAAGAGATGAGTTAAGGAATGAGAATGAGAATGTGGAAAGCTAAGTGTGCGAGTGCAAACATAATGATATGTTGTGAAAACTAAACATGATAAGAATGTGTGTTAGGAATTAAACTAACAGTACAAACTGCTATTGTAATAGTTAAAATTGTTGAAGATAACACTAGTAGTACTAACTCACTTAGTACTAGTACAACTAGTTTGTACTACTTATGAGCTGAACACAAATTAATGAAGATATGCTTGGAGATAATTATAGAATAGATATTGTGTATTTCTTTTACATATAGATTGATATGAATAATGTATCAAAGTAGCTTGCTTGTACAGGACTTCTTGTGCTATAAAAGGAGGTCCTAGGTTAGAGTTGAATATACAATTTCTGATATACATAACTCATATATGTTTGTGAAAGCTTCAAGGTTGTAAACCCTAGTGATATTCTAGATCACTCATATTATCAATAATGTTAAAGCATTTGGTTATATTCTTGTTCATTGTTTACTATTCAATACAATACAACTGTTCCATTCAATCATATACAAAATCTTCTAAGTATTAGCTAGTAAATTCTGCATGCTAGTTAGTATATACTCAAAATATCACCAACACAATCAGTGTGTTTAGGTCCTCACAATGTGTAAATGATTTAAATGTGTAAGAAGAATGATGATGATAATGAATGTGTATTGAATTAACCTATGTAAGGTTTAAAATGTGAAAACGATTAATGCGGGTTAAGAATGTATGACATAATGAAGAGTGAAAACACATTGAAATGTGTAAATATAATAAGCAGGTTTCGTATACCCTATGATGTTTGTTCAAACTAAATAAATGAATGAGATAATGTGTGTGTTACAATGTTAATGACTTGGATCTGTGATTGAAATATGAAAGGTTAAAGATGGCATCCTTTGGGATGGTCGAGTTAATGATGATGAATGATGGTATCCTTCGGGATGACCGAGCTAATGAATTTTAAAGAATCCTACAGGATGAGTAAAAGATCCTTCGCGATAAAAAGTATTACCTTCATAGGCAAGGGGGTTGCCTAATTCCTTGGCATATAAAAATATCCCTAAACTGAACGTGGGAATGGTATGGATCCAAGTCTAAAACGTTAGAAGGCAATGTAGAGAAAAAAAGAAAGGAAAGATTTAAAAGCTAAACGTGTAATGGATAGGTACATGTGCTATGTCGGAAGTGTATAAGTAGGATGGTTTATGATTTCTTTATTTAAATGGATTGGGACGCCTTTTCATTTGAATAAAGAAGTTATGAATCGCCAAACCATGAGTTTGAATTTCTTTATTTATATTGTTTGGGACGCCTCTCCATGTAAATGAGGAAGTATGAATGAGTGGGCTTATGTGTTCCCGACATGGCATGAGTAGGGTGAAAGGGTAGAAACAAGAGTCTAGGACTAGCTATGGTCATAAGAAATAAGATAGGAGGATAGAAAATAAGTTGGATATCAACCTTAGGTGGGAGATGTCATGAGAACTTGTAACTTAGGAGCCTAGTGGGTAAAGTTGAAACGATTAAATGTTACAAATGGTTTGAACGTAATGTGAGAAAAGGCCGTAATGGTTATAATGTGAATGAAAATTATTGAAAGAAGTAGAGATAAAGAAACAATATAGTATAAATGTTAACGAAATAATGAGACGACTATGAAATGACTATGGAAGTATTAGTAATGTGATTGACTTATGTAAAAACAAGATTGGTGATTGTTTAAGTGACATGTAGTCCTTGACGGGAAAGCTAGAATGGAAGGAATTAGGAAGTCATAAGATATACATAGAAAGGGGTTAATAGTATGTTGTGCATGACATAATGACTAAGAAGGAATGCAGGATTAGAAGGTTAAGCGAGATATAGAGTGAGCTAAGAGTATGAGATGTGTATAGTGGGCCTTAATTTTCAAGATCACTTAGATCGTTGCAACCAAAAAGGGATGAAGAACGGAAAGTGCTAAGAACGGGAGTAAGATGGGACTAAGTTTAGGTTAGTTTAGACAAGAGATTTCGATGACGAAATCTAAATAAGGGGGATAGAATTGTAACACCCGTATCTCCCCACCTTAGATGGAATTGAGTAAGTTTTAACGTGATTGGCTACTCAATGAATGTAAGTTATAATCAAACCCGATAGTCAAAGATTGAGTACTTTGGCTATAGAAAATATTATGTGACACAACTAGAAAGGTAATAGACTTCAAGGACCTAAGTGCTAATATGCTGAATGTGCTAATTGTGCTAGTATGCTGAAAATGACTAGAGAGACCAATTATGCCAAAAGGCCAAAGTGGTGTTAAATAAATAAAGTTGTGTGGAAAATTCTAGAGATCTTCATATCTCTCTAGTGTGGTTAAATGTCCGGTTTTGGGAGAAGAAGAAAAGGGAGGGAAAATCTAGTATGGTGGTTGAGGAAGAAAAAGATGAAGACCTCATGTTCATAGCCTTTCCTATCAATGATCCACCACAAGTAAGTATCCCTAATCTTAAGTTAATGATAATTATGAGGTAGAAGTTTATGGGTTAAGTGGGTTTTTATCACATGATCAAAGTATGATCATATGATGATATAGAAAGGATGATGGGTAAGCTTTTAAGGGGTTATATAAACCCTTGTTGTTGATGATGTTGATTATGTATCAATAGGTTTGATAATGATGATGATGATGATGATGATGATGTAACAACCATGGTTTTAGCAGGTTAGTTAGACTGACAGTCTTGATTTATCTAACTTTGTTTGGTGTGATTTGGGTGGATATATGAATATATATGTGTTATTGCGTGTTATTGCGTGATTAGTATTTGAGTTAACACTAAATCCCTTTGTGTTAATGGTTATCATTGTGATTTTGGGAAATGTTGATTTTGGGAAAGTTCATTTTGATCGCCTTTGTGGTGTAGAAATGACTTATGTATATTTGGTGTTTTTGTGGTTTTGCGTAACGAGTCTTCGTTCAAGTATCTGAGCGTTAGTAAGTTATGGGAAGGTTGTTTTCATGGTATATGTTTATAGAGTGCGTGAAATTCTATTTTTGGAAACTTTATTTTGAAAATGATTATTTTCGGTTTGTCGTAAGATTAAGGTTTATTGCGAAAGACGTTAGGTTTCGTTATGGGAATACATAAAATATGAAAAGTATGAGGTTTTGAGTGTAATAAATAAATTTAATATATATATATATATATATATATATATATATATATATATATATATATATATATATATATATATATATATATATATATATATATATATATATATCTGTGTGTGTGTGTGTATAAAGGGGCGGCCGATTTAGGGGGTTTAGGGGGAAAAAGAAAACCAAATTTGATACCAAATACAACTCTAAGCCTTAAGGGTTATCCAAAATAATTATAAATACAAAATTAAAACTTCCCTACCCTTTCTTTTTGAATGTACGTTCGACCAAGGGGAGCAACAAGAGAGAAAAATTTAGGGTTTTGTTTTTGAAGCTAAAATCAAGATCAAGATATATTTTTAATACTAGTTTTCATGTAATTAATTAGTTATTGTTATAATTCATGTAATATTGATTATGATGGAATCTAGGGTTTATATACTTATGTAAATTAATGAAGTAAAACATGTTAGGATCATTAGTTGATAATAGTAGTGTAATTGGTTAAGGGAATTTAGTGTAAAACGCGTTGGATTATGCGTTAGGGTTTGGACAGAAAACTAGGGCTGTAAAGATGTGAGTGTAATTAACAAATGGTGAGGAGTTAGGTCACGCATTTTTTGTCAAAATTGAAGTTTAATGAAAGATCTTTCCAAAAAGTCTGGCCACGATTGATTTCAAAGTCGGGAAGTTAGTCTTTTGATTTTTCTTTGATAAGGTGTCAAAGCTGTTAAACCGGGACAGAATTTAGGTAAAAGTTTGATTGTGAATTGTGGGTGAAAAAGTGATATTAAGGTTAGCCCTTCTGGAATAGTTGAGTTTTAGGTTATCTTAGACTACCACGAAAAGGATTCGCGAAAAAAAGTTGTAGAAGTATTTTATTCTAATTAAAACTTTTTGGTGTGCATTCAGATCCGAATTCGGATAGTTGACAAGTTTGATTTTCTTGTGAGTACTTGTGTGTGTTATTAGTCCATGGCCTTCTGCGATTAGCTTGTATGCTTATGAGAGACCATGATAAATTTTTGGTGTGAGTTTTTGAGCTTTAATTTTTATTATTTCATGTGGGCGAATGTACCCTAAAATTCTGCGTTTTCTGATTTTAAAAGTGCAAGGGATTTAGTGAGTGTTAGGTTATGTGATGGTTAGTATGGGTTCTAGGAGATCCATGGTGTGTTATATGAGTCTCGGAAATACATCATATATATATTACATGGGTTATAGCTTTTAGCTTGTCCATGTGTAATGTGGATTTATTTTGTGTGTTATAGATTGTGATTTGTTTTTGTGGAAGCTGCAAGGTTTGAGGTGAGTTCATAGTCCCATATTTTTACTTTGTTTTAAACTTGGGATTGGAATAATGCTTGTCTTAAATGGTTTGGGTTACTGTGATTATGTGTGTGTCAAAGAGCTTGGACTTATAATGTTATCGTATGTATGCTATGTGTGATAATTATGTGGTGATGATTTGATTGTGAGATTATATGTGATTCATTTGGGGACCCATTTGATGCCAAGTTTTGTGTGGAGATATATACGTGATTCAATTGGGAGGATGCTTATCCTGTTGCTCGCTCATGCGACCTAATTGATGCCAATATGGGATCGGTGGACACGTTCTGTCCAAATGGTTGCCTTTGTGTGTGATGGTTGGTTTGTGAATACGCGTAGCTTATATGATAAGTATAATTTATTTGTACAGCTATGTTTTATAATCATAGTGAACTGGTTGCCTTGAGAGTGTATGTGTGTCTAAACCTATGAATCTCACCAACATCATGTTAACGTTTTAAGCATCATTTCCAGGTGAGCATTTTAAGGCCAAAGTTGAGGGCAGCAATTAGGCGAGACTTAGTTGCATATGAAGACTTTATTTATGTTTGGGATTTGACTTTATTTGGATTTGGTTGTGATACATTTATGTTTTTCGTTTGGTACTTTCATATCTATTGAAGATACCTTTTGGATTTTGGTTTGGTTATTTTATTTATCTTGGGGTATTGTTACAACACTTTGTGTTGGTACATTGCTCTATTTATGTGCATGTAGTTGTTCTCTATGTAGACACCAGGTGTTGTGATGATATCCATGAAGTTACTCCCTCGCATTTCCGCCGTGGCGAGGTGTGACAGATTGGTATCAAAGCCTTGGTTATAGAGAATGTGAATGGGTAAATGGTGAAGAAGTATGAGACGAAGGTAGCCGATAAAGAAGGCTTCACCACCAAGTACCCGGGTAGGTGTCCTCAGTTTTTAGAAGATAACGGGGTAGTTTGGGCTAGACCCCGAGGTTTGTATGATTTTGTGGATCGGGTGGATGAAGAGTTAAGAAATCGTAGAGATGATTTTGCAAGACATCCTTTACCATAAATTCAGGGAAATAGGAATGGATGGGTGAGTGAGGAGGAGGAAGTGGATTCGGATTTGGAGTCCACTGCGCGTACACCATTTTAAGTCTTAGATAGAACCCGAGCCGCGTACGACTTTGTTTTCAATGTTATGTTTTTAATGTTTTTATTGTTTTGTTGATTTCTGACGTTGATTGTATGTTGGAATGTGAATTCCTATGGATTTTGGGATTTATCCCATGTTTTAATGATAAGGCTTGGGCAAGTTTGAATATTTTTGGTGTGTATATTGTGTATATTATGGGAGTATAATTTGGTTAGTATTGATTGTGAGTTTATTGTTGTAAGATGTTACTATTGCTAGGTGTGGCGTTGGAAGCGAGTACACATGTGGAAGGATACATCTAAAATTATGGGTGACCAACACAATTATAAATGTATCACAACACATGTGGACTTATAGCCAATGTTACATTAAATCAATGGAGATATGCTTATGTGTGGTAATATTGAGTTTATTTTTGTTGTGTGTTATGGGTGTTCCATGTGATGGGAAGTAAATGATTAAGTATGATTACGAGAATTGTGGAATCTTGTGAATGGTCTCTAATGGTTCTATCCTGCGTGTTTAGGAAATGGCGCCAAAGAAACCAAGACGACCTATCACTAAGTCACCTATGAGTGGAGCTTACCGAACACCGAAGAAGTCCAAGAAGTCGACACCCATTATTGGGGATAGCAACCCTAACTTCCAGCAAATGATCAATCAACAGCTAGAAGCTTTAACGCCTGAGCTTGTGACTCAATTGAGTGCACAGATAGGCAGTGGAGCTCATCCTGATGGTGCTGGAAGTGGAGGAAGTGGAAATAATGGGTGTACTTATAAGGATTTTATGGCTTGTAAGCCCAAGGAATATGATGGAAAGGGTTGTGCGATTGCACTCACTCGATGGATAGAGAAAATGGAGTCGGTGATGGATATAAGTGGATGTAGTGAGGGCCAGAAAGTTAAGTATGCGGTTAGTTCCTTGGTTAACAAGGCGTTGACTTGGTGGAATACGCAACTTCAAGCTAGAGGATGAGTTGCGGCTTTGGGTATGATTTGGGAGGACTTCAAAGCCATAATGGTAGAGGAGGTTTGTCCAAGCAATGAAATGCAGAAATTGGAAGAAGAGTTGTGGAATCATACTATGGTTGGAGCTAATCATATGTGTACACTGACAAGTTTCATGAGTTAGCTAGGATGGTTCCTCATCTAGTAACTCCTGAATTGAAGCGTATTGAGAGGTATATCCGTGGGTTGGTTCCACAAATTCGCTCGATGGTTAGGGCTACTGAGCCGACGACGCTTCTAAGTGCCATTCAAAAAGCCGGGGCACTGTCAGATGAAGCGGTTAGGAGTGGAACACTTGCAAAGTCAGGAGAGAAGAAACGAGAGGAGGTTGATACTAATAAGACAGTTGGTTTTAGTGGTGACAATAGAAAAGCGAGAAAAGGGAAAGGGTTCGTAGCAACGGATCCTATAATGGCAGCAGTTATGTGGGAACAATTTCTACAGCTATTACTGGTAATAATGAGAAGAGGGGATATGTTGGTAATGCCCTAGATGTGCTAAGTGTAATGGCAGTCATCCTGGGAACGTTGCATGTAGTGTGTGCTTCAGGTGTGGCAAACCTGGGCACATTGCTAAGTATTGTCGAGTGGTGATTACTCAAGCGACTCCAATTAACTCGGTGGGTGCTGGGTTTAATCGCATGGCGTGCTATGAGTGTGGTAGTACCGATCATCTGCGCAACTGGTGTCCCAAACTTACTGGAGCGCTTGGACAGCCGGGGAATTAGCTGGCTATTGAAGGAGGACAAGGATAAGGGTTTAATAAGAATGCAGCTAAGGGAAAGAGGTTTACGATGAATGCAAGCGAGGCGCGCCAAGACCTGAACGTCGTTACTGGTACATTTTCTCTCAATGGTCATTATGCTACTACTTTATTTGATACGGGTTCAGATTATTGTTTTGCCACTACCGAATTTGCTAGAATATTGGGTGTTGAGTTTAGTGAACTTAGACCTAGTATTGTGATTGAAATAGCTAGTGGTAGGGAGATAGAAGTTGATAAGGTTATTCGTGAGTGTGTTATCGTGTTAGAGGGTGTTACGTTTAAGATTGACTTAATACCCTTAGGACATGGTAGTTTTGATGTGGTGATAGGGATGGATTGGTTGGCTAGGCATAAGGCTGAGGTAATATGCCATGAGAAGGTGGTTCGAATCCCATTAGAGGATGGTGGTGTGCTGCGAGTACAAGGAGAAAGTGTGGAGAAGAAATCAAAATCCCTTATGAGTGCGAAGTCTAGAGAACTCAAAGTGGGGGATATTCCAATAGTGTGCGAGTTTTCGGGCGTTTTTCTTGAGGATTTGTCCGGATTACCGCCGATACGACAGGTGGAGTTTCGTATTGAATTGATTCCTGGAGCAACACCTGTAGTGAAAGCTCCCTATTGATTGGCACCTACGGAGATGTAGGAGTTGGCTGCACAATTGAAAGAGCTCCAAGATAAGGGGTTTATTCGACCTAGTCATTCCCCGTGGGGAGCACCTGTTTTGTTCGTAAAGAAGAAGGATGGTTCGTTTAGAATGTGTATTGATTATCGAGAGTTGAACAAGTTAACGGTGAAGAATCGGTATCCTCTACCTAGAATTGATGATCTTTTCGACCATTTGCAGGGTGCTAGATTTTTCTCAAAGATAGATCTACGTTCTGGTTATCATCAGCTGAGGGTGCATGAGGAGGATATTCCCAAAACAGCTTTTAGAACTCGTTATGGACACTTTGAGTTCACAGTTATGCGATTTGGGTTGACTAATGCACCTGCGGTATTCAAGGATTTAATGAATCGTGTGTGTAGGCCCTATTTGGATAAATTTGTAATTGTGTTCATTGACGACATATTGATTTATTTCAAGACGAAGGAAGAGCATAGGAAACATCTGAGGTTGATACTTGGTTTGTTGGAGAGCGAGAGGTTGTACGCTAAGTTCTCTAAATGTGAGTTTTGGCTGCAAGAAGTGCATTTTCTTGGTCATGTAGTGAATAGTGAAGGCATACTTGTGGATCCTAGCAAGATAGAAGCTGTCAAGAATTGGAAGGCTCCTACGACACCTTCTGAGATACGCTCTTTCTTAGGACTGGTAGGATACTATAGGAGATTTATAGCAATTTTTTCAAAGATTGCTAAGCCTCTCACTATGTTGACTCAGAAGAATAAGAAGTATAAGTATGGAGATGAGCAAGAGGTGGCTTTACAGACACTAAAGGATAGTTTGTGCAATGCACCTATTCTGACATTACCTGATGGGCCAAATGATTTTGTGGTATATTGTGATGCGTCGAATCAAGGTTTTGCGTGTGTGTTAATGCAAAGAGGGAAAGTGATAGCTTATGCATCCCGACAACTCAAGATTCATGAGAAGAATTATACCACTCATGATCTAGAGCTTGGTGCGGTAGTATTTGCTCTCAAGAATTGCAGACATTATTTGTATGGTACGAAGAGTACGGTTTATACCGGTCATAAGAGTCTTCAGCATATTTTTACTTAGAAGGAGCTGAATATGCGCCAAAGAAGATGGATAGAGCTGTTAAGTGATTATGGCTGCGACATTCGCTATCATCCTGGAAAAGCGAATGTGGCTGATGCGTTGAGTAGAAAAGAAAGAATTAAGCCAAGACGTGTGCGAGCTATGAGCATAACATTGCAGTCGGGAATTAAGAGTAAGATATTGGCGGCACAAGAGGAAGCTCTCAAGGATGAGAACGTTGTGGCTGAAATGTTGCGTGGGTTAGATCAGCAGATGGAAATAAAGGAAGATGGTGGACTATATTTCTTGGATCGAATATGGGTTCCACTAGTGGGATATGTGAGAAAGTTAATCATGGATGAGGCTCATAAGACGAGATACTCGATTTATCCAGGGTCTGATAAAATGTATTATGATCTTAGAGATGCTTATTGGTGGCCGGGAATGAAGAGGGAGATAGTTGAGTATGTTAGTCAATGTTTAACTTGTTTGAAAGTTAAGGCTGAACATCAGAAACCCTCTGGATTGTTGCAGCAGCTGCCGATTCCTGAATGGAAATGGGATAATATCATTATGGATTTCATTACTAAATTGCCTCGCACAAGTAATGGACATGACACGATATGGGTCATTATGGACAGATTGACAAAGTATGCACATTTTATGGCCATTCGTGAAGATTACAAGATGGAGAAGCTGGCAAGGATTTATATTAATGAGATTGTGGCTAGGCATGGTGTGCATGTGTCTATAATTTCAGATCGGGATAGTAGGTTTACATTTCGGTTCTGGCAGTCGTTGCAAAAGGCTTTGAATACACGGTTGGATATGAGCACTGCTTATCATCCACAGACCGATGGGCAAAGTGAGCGGACGATTCAGACTTTGGAGGATTTGCTTCGTGCATGTGCTTTTGATTTTGGAGGAAGCTGGGATACTCATCTGCCTTTAGCTGAGTTTTCCTATAATAATGGACTTTAGTGTTGGGGATTTTATGATGCTGAAAGTGTCACCATGGAAGGGTGTTGTGCGTTTCGGTAATAAAGGCAAGTTAGCACCTAGATATGTTGGGCCATTTGAGATTACGGAGAGAATTGGACTTGTGGTATATCGTTTGAGATTGCCTGAGGAACTAAGTGGTGTGCATGATACGTTTCACGTATCTAATTTGAAGAAATGTTTGGCGGATGCTAGTTTGCATGTGCCACTAGATAAGATTAAGGTTAACAGAACACTTCAGTTTGTGGAGGAGCCTATTAAGATTATGGACCGAGAAGTCAAGAGCATGAAGCGTAGTAAGATTGCATTGAAAAAAGTACGATGGAATTCCAAACATGGTCCTGAGTTTACTTGGGAGCGTGAGGATCAAATGACAGCTAAGTATCCTAAGTTGTTTGCTGAGAAGTCTGACGAGACGAACTGTTAAATCTCAGGACGAGCTTTCCCTGAGTGGGGGATGATGTAACAACCGTGGTTTTAGCAGGTTAGTTAGACTGACAGTCTTAATTTATCTAACTTTGTTTGGTGTGATTTGGGTGGATATATAAATATATGTGTGTTATTGCGTGTTATTGTGTGATTAGTATTTGAGTTAGCACTAAATCCCTTTGCGTTAATGGTTGTCATTGTGATTTTGGGAAATGTTGATTTTTGGGAAAGTTCATTTTGATCGCCTTTGTGGTGTAGAAATGACTTATGTATATTTGGTGTTTTTGTGGTTTTGCGTAACGAGTCTTCGTTCAAGTATTTGAGCGTTAGTAAGTTACGGGAAGGTTGTTTTCATGAGATATGTTTATAGAGTGTGTGAAATTCTATTTTTGGAAACTTTATTTTGAAAATGATTATTTTCGGTTTGTCGTAAGATTAAGGTTTATCGCGAAAGACGTTAGGCTTCGTTATGGGAATATATAAAATATGAAAAGTATGAGGTTTTGAGTGTAATAAATAAATTTAATATATATATATATATATATATATATATATATATATATATATATATATATATATATATATATATATATATATATATATATATATATATATATATGGGTTAAAATTAAAAGTCCCTTATAATAAAAAGTGTAGGAAGGATTGTAAGGGCGACATGTCTCACCCCCATGCCACATCATATGACACATGTCACCCGACCCCCTACCCCCACCCCACCAACCCCCCCCCCCACCCCCCGAAATTTTTTTTTCCCGCCAAAAATTTTTTTTTCCCGCCAAATTTTTTAGTGCATCACAGTTATAAAGTTACTGCATCACAATTATAAAAGTTACTGCATCACAGTTTTAAATTTTAGTGCATTAAGGTTATAAGTTACTGCAGCATAGTTGATGCACTAAACTATTAACTATGATGCAGTAACTTATAATAAAGATGCACCAAAACTAAAAAAAGAATCGTATTTAATTGTGATTCAGTTGCATACATATATGATGCAGAAAACTTATGATAATGCAACTTATTATAACTATAATGCAGTAACTTTATAACCATGATGCAGTAACATTAAAACTATGAATGCAGTAACCGTGATGCAGTAAAATCATAATTGTGATGTAGTAAACGTGATGCAGTAATTTTTTTGATGGGAAAAAAAAATTTTGCCCAAAAAAAATTTTTTTTTGCCCAAAAAAATTTTTTTTTGGTGGGAAAATTTTTTTTTTTGGGGGGCGGGGGGCGGGGGGGGGGGGGGGGGGGGGGGGGTGACACGTGTCGTATGATGTGGCATGTGGGTGCCACATGTCACTCCCACAATCCTTCCTACATTTTTTATTATAAGGGCATTTTTAGAATAACCCCACCATATATATATATATATATATATATATATATATATATATATATATATATATATATATATATATATATATATATATAGGGTTCTAGAGAAAAGTGCATTTTGGTAGAAAAGTGAGAAAACTTAGATGCACTAAAATAAACATTGTGATGCACTGTTTTTTCTTTTAACTGTGATGCACAAAAATAAACATTGGTGCATCGCAGTTAAAAATTTTAGTGCAGCACAGTTATTTTCTCACTTTTCTAACGAAATGCACATTTCTCTTGAACCGAACACTATATATATATAAAGGGGGGGGGGGCGATTTAGGGGGTTTAGGGGGAAAAAGAAAACAAAATTTGATACCAAATACAACTCTAAGCCTTAAGGGTTATCCAAAATAATTATAAATACAAAATTAAAACTTCACTACCCTTTCTTTTTGAATGTACGGTCGACCAAGGGGAGCAACAAGAGAGAAAAATTTAGGGTTTGTTTTTGTAGCTAAAATCATGATCAAGGTATATTTTTAATACTAGTTTTCATGTAATTAATTAGTTATTGTTATAATTCATGTAATATTGATTATGATGGAATCTAGGGTTTATATACTTTTATAAATTAATGAAGCAAAACATGTTAGGATCATTAGTTGATAATAGTATGGTAATTGGTTAAGGGAATTGAGTGTAAAGATGTGAGGGTAATTAACAGATAGTGAGGAGTTAGGACAAGAATTTTTTTTTATCTAAATTGAATTTTAATGAAAGAGCTTTCCAAAAAGTCCAGCCACAATTGATTTAAAGGTCAGGAAGTTAGTCTTTTGATTTTTCTTTGATAAGGTGTCAAAGCTGTTAAACCGGGACAGAATTTGGGTAAAAGTTTGATAGTAAATTGTGGGTGAAAATTTGATATTAAGGTTATCCCTTTTGGAATAGTTGAGTTTTAGGCTATCTTAGACTACCACGAAAAGGATTCGCGATAAATAGTTATAGAAGTATTTTATTCTAATAAAAACTTTTTGGTGTGCGTTCAGATCCGAATTTGGATAGCTGACAAGTTTGATTTTCTTGCGAGTACTTGTGTGTGTTATTAGTCCATGGCCTTCTGGGATTAGCTTGTATGCTTATGAGAGACCATGGTGAATTTTTTGTGTGAGTTGTTGAGCTTTAATTGTTATTATTTCATGTGGGCGAATGTACCTTAAAATTCTGCATTTTCTGATTTTAAAAGTGCAAGGGATTTAGTGAGTGTTAGGTTATGGTGATGGTTAGTATGGGGTCTAGGAGATCCATGGTGGGTTATATGAGTCTTAGACATCAATCATATGTGTATTACATGGGTTATAGCTTTTAGTCTGACCATGTGTAATGTGGATTTATTTTGTGTGTTATTGTCACACCCCCAAAATCAGGTCCAGCGGAAGCATACATGTAGCTGGGGTGTAACTCAATTGGTATTACAACACAAGTTCAAAAATGGTTTTCACTTGAATCATTTAGAATAAAATAGTTTAATCAAAATGTTGAATTTACATTGTTAAAAGTAGTGCGGAAGTAGGCCCTTAAAATAGTTTAAAATGGTCTCCAAATGAATAATCAGAGTCTTCTATGACCATGCCATGCCCTGCCAAAACCTCCAATAGAGTGCCATTGCTTAATACCTGAAAATACATGCTAAAGTGTCAACACGAGGTTGGTGAGTTCATAGAGTCTTGTGAAAAAGAATTGTTATGCATATGAATGAAGATTTCCCAGCAAAGGCATCGTAAATCCACTCAGTTCCAATTCCCGCCATAAGAGACTTGTAACCTGTGTGTTTACGACCCACTACCAAATATGATTTGGTTTATGTAAACAAAAGTAATATGTGGACCAAGATTCAAAGATAAGTGGAATTTGATAAATACATTTGGCTACGTGACCAATTCATTCGGTTATGTTAACCATACATTTGGTTATGTGACTTCATTCCGTCATGTATGTACATAGTGGTAAAGCCGGTTCATTCGGTTAAGTGTGGATAATAATGGAAAAGGCTTGGGTCCAAAGGTAAAAAGATTAAGGGTGATGCAGATGAATATACACTACATTCGATTGAGTAACGAATTCATAATTGGAACAAATAAATGTTTGACTAAACATGTAGCATAATCAATTAAATCTAGTATACATTTAGATGAAAACGAGCATGTACTCTCCCCCAAAACAATTATAAAACAAGTGAAAATAGTAGGGGCTATGACTCACCTGAAGTGATGGTACAATGCGGTGAAATGATCGGAACAACAAGGCGCGAACACTAGCCGCAACCTAAATGAATGAATATGATCTACTTTAGATCATGAAATGATGTAGTGAATGTCCATGCACATGATACCTATACCACTCGTAACTTGAAAATACTTGTTATTGTCAAAGTAAGGTATTTTCCATACTTAGGAAAAATAAGTCTAACTAGACTTATAAAAACTAGTCGTAGGATATCGTATATAAAACGTTAGTGTTATATTCATCGCCTTGAAAACCTTGAAATAACGTCTAGTAGCCGTATAAATAAGCCTTGGGTCGTACGTACTTCATTAGTTAAGAATATAACTCTTGAACAAGAAATCTAGAAAATATAGTATTTAGTACATAGTTATATTATTTCTATTAGTGACTACTAATATATATATAGTTTTGATGATTTTAAAACGTGTATAACTTTGTCGTTTTAAGTTCATTTTCTTCGTTCTTTATATCCACGGGTTCGTCTTATTATGTACTAATATATTTTTGATAGCTCGGCTTCTCTAGGTTACGTCTAACGCCTCGGTTTGTCCGACAAAAATCGTCCAACAGCATGAAATTTTTAGAAAAAATAGTTTTCGTCGTTAAACTTGCAAAAATCATATCTCCTTCGTTATAAACTCGTTTTAATCCGTTCTTTCACCAAAAGTTTTGTTTTTGAAAGTAGTCTCTAAATCTTTGGTTAAAAATTTCCCCTGAGTTCCTGAGTTTTCCAGATTTTGCATTTTGGGCCAGTAGGTTCCTAGATAAGTTCTAAATTCATTTCCAATGTCCAAACTAGTTTCTAATCCACCCAAATCACTTCCAATCACCGCAAATCTAGTCTATTCCTACCATACACCTTCTTAAGGTGTCATGGGTTCTTAAACAACATCATCCATGTAGATCTAATAAGGGTTTCCATTTCTAGGGTTTCAAAGTTATAAATATACAAAAATGAGTGGTATAAACTAACATATGCATGTAATCTTGTAGAGAAATCATATGATCATAAAAATAACTTGAAGAAATTATGAAAAAGAGTTTGACAACTTACTTTGAAAGATTATAGAGCTTGGATGAGTAAAACCTAAGAAACCTTAAGTTTTTATTTCAAAACTCCAACAAGGATCACCAAATGAACTTAAATATAGCTTGATCTTGGAAAAATGGTGGATTTTGGTCTTTTTTTGATTTTGGGTCGTGGGTTTTGAGGTAGAGAGGAAGAGAGGAAAGTTTGCTTTTTGATCTTGTAAAAATGGGTTATGTTAAAGTCTTGGTGTTTTATAAATATCTAGTTTTTAGGGTAAACTTGTAATTAAGTTATCAAATGGAAGTAACCATGTGACATGTATGTATTTGAGGTAGTAAAGTGGTAGTTTACTTGCTATTTAATTTGTATCATTAGTTATTAGTGTATATAATGTGTTATGTTATAAGTTTTAGGTGCCGGGTTAACTAAAAATAAATCGTGAAGAGTTGAAATAAAATATGACGAAGTTAATCGGGACATAATAAAGTCATAAAAGTTGTGAAAATATATTGGGTACAAGTATTGGATGTTTGGATGATTATTGTTTAGTTTCCACGAAAACCGTCGTAATTACATTAAACTTACGTTATAAATTAAATAAATTTCCAAAATATCAGGTAAATAAATTTTATAATCTTTGTAATGTTGTAAGGGGTTTAAAAATATATCGGGACCATTGTGGGGATTGTTAGATATGTTAGTCATATTTATTAATCGTATGTTAACGTTTATTTAAAAATAAATATACGTAAAACGTTAAATATATCAGAAATATAAATACGAATATTCTACGAGTGGTATAGTATGCAAATGCTATTATAATGATATGTAGACTATTTCTAGTCCGTATGAAATGTCCCTAGTGATAAAGCATGAATTCGCACCTGAACCAATACGTTTACGCGAATTTAAATACCCGTAAACTAAATTTACGATGAAATGAGCAATCACATGAACAGTGTTTTCTTTCCGGAATGAATAGTGTTTTATGAATAGTAATATTTTTGAACGCTTCTCAGAATATCAAACTGACCTAAAAAATGATGAATAGTAAAATGATGAATAGTGTTTTGATGAATAGTGATTTATGAATTGTAAAATGTCGAAGTTTGAAAAATGACCTGAAATGGTGAGTTGTGACAGTCTTCCCCTCTAAAAGGAACTTCGTCCCGAAGTTCAGTTTGTGTTGGTCTCTGAAGTGGTATTGGTGAAAAGATGATAATGATATTTGAGTCGCATTGCGGTGATAAAAGATAGAACATTCATTATATCAGAATTCGTTAATAGTACATGAAACTTATACGATGGAACGTAGAATAAAACACAAAAGAAATACAACACTAGAGAGTTTAGGTTTCCATTTATATACAAGGCATGAGTTCTCTTTTTAAACATTGACATCGTTGTTGTTGTCCTGACGAGCTTCGCATTTCAACGAACTCTTCCTCCATTCTGGTTTTTCAACTCTGGGCATTCACTCTTGAAGTGTCCAATTACTCCACACTCATGGCAGGTTACCATGACTTTCTGATGCATTACGAAGGTGGGAGCCTTGCAATCCTTGGCTTTATGTCCGACCTTTTGGCAGTTTTCACATTAAGTGGGGCAAGGTCCTTTGTGATTAAACTGACACTTGTTGCACTTAGGTAAAGTACCTGCATATCCTTTCTTTTCACTTGGCTCCGCAAGGTAGGCCTTAACCACTTCATGTTGTTCGTTTGGCTGCCATACTTGATCGTCTCCTTGGTTGTCATCCCTTTTCCTCTTGTTTTCGTTGTTGTTGTGGTTGGTGTTGTTGTCAGTAGTTTCTCTCTTTGTTACCTGAGCCATAAGCTTTTGAGATATCCGGATAGCCTCTTTCATTGATTGGGGATCAAAAGAAATCACATCCCCTCGGATGCTTTCGGACAGTCCTTCAGTGAAGTTTTCCAACCTTTTCTCATCATCGGGAACCATAGTTGGGCATAACGCAGCCAACTCTTGAAACCTCCTAATGTAGGTCTCGATGTCATCACCTTTTTTTACCAACTCATAGAACTCCGTTTCCAACTTCTTCACCTCGGTACGAGGGCAAAATTTCTTAGTCATTAATTTCTTGAATTGCTCCCAGGTGAGCTTGTAGGCATTTTCCAATCCAATCAGTTGGGCATAAGAATTCCACCATGACATAGCTTCATCCAAAAGCATACCAGTAGCGAATTTTACCTTGCTGACATCAGGACAGCCGCACATGAGGAACACATTCTCAGTCTTTTCGAACCAGCGAATCAAAGCAACCGCTCCTTCAGTGCCCTTAAACTTGATGGGATCACTAATCTTAAAATCCTTCCAAGTGCATTCACGCCTATTATTGGATCGTTCATTCGTCCCTGTCGGTGAAGCGGTTTCAGTAGCCCTTGCAGCTACCTCAGCTCTCTCGATCTCTAGAGCTTCGGCTATACTATCCTTAACAAGTTTCCGAATAGCAGTTGGTGTCATAGTTGGAGTAGCTTTAACATTCCTTGGCGGCATAGCTCTTCAAAACAAGAAAAGAAGGGTGAAACATAAATAAGACGTTCCCTAGTAGTAGATGTTCGAGAGTGGATTGTCATAAAATGAAAGGTTTGAGGTCGTCATGATTAGTTAGCGTGGTTCGAGTGGTTTTGTGGTATCCTGAGATTTCTGTTGAGTTTTAAATGGTCATAATGTACCGAGGGATCCTCCTTATCAATGGTATGGAAAGTCTTTCCTAGGGGGGTCATTGATAATATCCACTTATCAATATTGGGAATAGTGAGTGACAAGTGACATCGGAATCCATAGAGTGTAAGCTAATTCCTTATATATATAGGGATGGGGAAAGGAAATGATAATGATTGTGAGAAGGGAAAAGACTGTGACAACTGTGACATAATGATATTGTGGTAAAAGGAAATACTGTGATGTAAGTGTATTGTGCATAAATCTGAAGATTCATGAGATGAAATGACCAGTCGACGTGCTTCCAATCGGTGATTCACGAAGTGATAAAAAGTATGAATGTTCTGACAACGAGGGTATACACACACATAAATGAAACATTTGGAAATTGAGTAGAGAATTCAATCCAGACAAAATTTTATTATAACCATTCTCAGTGTTGCAAAATTCAATTCTGAGTCGGATATAGGTGGTCAGCCTATGTCCTACTATCCCGGGTTGAATATAAATGACCAGTCTATATTCCATCAAGGTTCCATGAATTTTGAAATACTCAGCTCAGTTATACTAAGACTATGTCCTTCACAAATACCAAGACGTTCTGAAAGACTAAGGCAGGTGACCAACTCGAGGTCAAATGATGAAACTATGCAAGGAAAAACATAACGCGGTGACATATATGATACGTGAACATGCTTATATGAACGAAAATTATAGTAATCAACTAGAATAAGTGAATATAATATACCAGATAATGAGATACAAATCTCATTACCTATATCAGCAACTAACCACAAATGAGGCTTCAGCTTGGCAGGCAGGCACGTGACGGTCATAGGGTTAAGTTTTCGTGAAAGTAGCTATAGTCTAGGTTTTAAAAACACTTAGTTCGCTATAGCCAAAGCTCTGATGCCAATCTGTCACACCCCCAAAATCAGGTCCAGCGGAAGCATACATGTAGCTGGGGTGTAACTCAATTGGTATTACAACACAAGTTCAAAAATGGTTTTCACTTGAATCATTTAGAATAAAATAGTTTAATCAAAATGTTGAATTTACATTGTTAAAAGTAGTGCGGAAGTAGGCCCTTAAAAGAGTTTAAAATGGTCCCCAATAATCAGAGTCTTCTATGACCATGCCATGCCCTGCCAAAACCTCCAGTAGCGTGCCATTGCTTAATACCTGAAAATACATGCTAAAGTGTCAACACGAGGTTGGTGAGTTCATAGAGTCTTGTGAAAAAGAATTGTTATGCATATGAATGAAGATTTCCCAGCAAAGGCATCGTAAATCCACTCAGTTCAAGTCCCGCCATAAGAGACTTGTAACCTGTATGTTTACGACCCACTGCCAAATATGATTTGGTTTATGTAAACAAAAGTAATATGTGGACCAAGATTCAAAGATAAGTGGAATTCGACCAATACATTTGGCTACGTGACCAATTCATTCGGTTATGTACTTATGTTACCCATACATTTGGTTATGTGACCAATTCATTCAGTCATGTATGTACATAGTGGTAAAGGCGATTCATTCGGTTAAGTGTGCATAATAATGGAAAAGGCTTGGGTCCAAAGGTAAAAAGATTAAGGGTGATGCAGATGAATATACACTACATTCGATTGAGTAACGAATTCATAACTGGAACAAATAAATGTTTGACTAAACATGTAGCATAATCAATTAAATCAAGTATACATTTAGATGAAAACGAGCATGTATTCTCCCCCAAAACAATTATAAAACAAGTGAAAATAGTAGGGGCTATGACTCACCTGAAGTGATGATACAATGCGGTGAAATGATCGGGACAACAAGGCGCGAATACTAGCCGCAACCTAAATGAATGAATATGATCTACTTTAGATCATGAAATGATGTAGTGAATGTCCATGCACATGATACCTATACCACTCGTAACTTGAAAATACTTGTTATTGTCAAAGTAAGGTATTTTCCATACTTAGGAAAAATAAGTCTAACTAGACTTATAAAAACTAGTCGTAGGATATCGTATATAAAACGTTAGTGTTATATTCATCGCCTTGAAAACCTTGAAATAACGTCTAGCAGTCGTATAAATAAGCCTTGGGTCATACGTACTTCATTAGTTAAGAATATAAATCTTGAACAAGAATCTAGAAAATATAGTATTTAGTACGTAGTTATATTATTTCTGTTAGTGACTACTAATATATATATATATATATATATATATATATATATATATATATATATATATATATATATATATATATATATATATATATATATATATATATATATATATATATATAGTTTTGACGATTTTAAAACGTGTATAACTTTGTCGTTTTAAGTTCATTTTCTTCGTTATTTAGATCCACGGGTTCGTTTTAGTATGTACTAATATATTTTTGATAGCTCGGCTTCTCTAGGTTACGTCTAACGCCTCGGTTTGTCCGACGAAAATCGTCCAACAGCATGAAATTTTTAGAAAAAATAGTTTTCGTCGTTAAACTTGCAAAAATCATATCTCCTTCGTTATAAACCCGTTTTAATCCGTTCTTTTACCAAAAGTTTCGTTTTTAAAAGTAGTTTCTAAATCTTTGGTTAAAAATTTCCCCTGAGTTCCTGAGTTTTCCAGATTTTGCATTTTGGGACAGTAGGTTCCTAGATAAGTTCTAAACTCATTTTCAATGTTCCAAACTAGTTTCTAATCCACCCAAATCACTTCCAATCACCACAAATCTAGTCTATTTCTACCATACACCTTCTTAAGGTGTCATGGGCTTTTAAACAACATCATCCAAGTAGATCTAACAAGGGTTTCCATTTCTAGGGTTTCAAAGTTATAAATATACAAGAATGAGTGGTATAAACTAACATATGCATGTAATCTTGTATAGAAATCATATGATCATAAAATTAACTTGAAAAAATTATGAAAAAGAGTTTGACAGTTTACTTTGAAAGATTATAGAGCTTGGATGAGTAAACCTAAGAAACCTTGAGTTTTTATTTCAAAACTCCAACAAGGATCACCAAGTGAACTTAAATATAGCTTGATCTTGGAAAAATGGTGGATTTTGGTATTGTTTTGATTTTGGGTCGTGGGTTTTGAGGTAGAGAGGAAGAGAGGAAAGTTTGCTTTTTGATCTTGTAAAAATGGGTTATGTTAAAGTCTTGGTGTTTTATAAATATCTAGTTTTTAGGGTAAACTTGTAATTAAGTTATCAAATGGAAGTAACCATGTGACATGTATGTATTTGAGGTAGTAAAGTGGTAGTTTACTTGCTATTTAATTTGTATCATTAGTTATTAGTGTATATAATGTGTTATGTTATAAGTTTTAGGTACCGGGTTAACTAAAAATAAATCGTGACGAGTTGAAATAAAATATGACGAAGTTAATCGGGACATAATAAAGTCATAAAAGTTGTGAAAATATATTGGGTACAAGTATTGGGTGTTTGGATGATTATTGTTTAATTTCCAAGAAAACCGTCGTAATTATATTAAACTTACGTTATAAATTAAATAAATTTCCAAAATACCAGGTAAATGAATTTTATAATCTTTGTGATGTTGTAAGGGGTTTAAAAATATATCGGGACCATTGTGGGGATTGTTAGATATGTTAGTCATATTTATTAATCGTATGTTAACGTTTATTTAAAAATAAATATACGTAAAACGTTAAATATATCAGAAATATAAATATGAATATTTTACGAGTAGTATAGTATGCAAATGCTATTATGATGATATGTAGACTATTTCTAGTCCGTATGAAATGCCCCTAGTGATAAAGCATGAATTCGCACCTGAACCAATACGGTGTTTTCTTTCCGGAAATGAATAGTGTTTTGTGAATAGTAATATTTTTGAACGTTTCTCAGAAAATCAAAGTGACCTCAAAAATGATGAATAGTAAAATGATGAATAGTGTTTTGATGAATAGTGATTTATGAATTGTAAAATGTCAAAGTTTGGAAAATGACCTGAAATGGTGAGTTGTGACAGTTATAGAAATTGATTTGTTTTTGTGGAAGCTGCAAGGTTTGAGGTGAGTTCATAGTCCCATATTTTTACTTTGTTTTAAACTTGGGATGGGAATGATGCTTGTCTTAAATGGTTTGGGTTACTGTGATTATATGTGTGTCAAAGAGCTTGGACTTATAATGTTATCGTATGTATGCTATGTGTGATAATTATGCTGTGATGATTTGATTGTGAGATTATACGTGATTCATTTAGGGACCCATTTGATGCCAAGTTTTGTATGGAGATATATACGTGATTCAATTGGGAGGATGTTTATCCTGTTGCTCACGCATGCGACCTAATTGATGCCAATATGGGATCGGTGGACATGTTCCGTCCAAATGGTTGCCTTTGTGTGTGATGGTTGGTTTGTGAATACGCGTAGCTTATATGATAAGTATAATTTATTTGTACAGCTATGTTTTATAATCACAGTGAACTAGTTGCCTTGAAAGTGTATGTGTGTCTAAACCTATGAATCTCACCAACATTATGTTGACGTTTTAAGCACCATTTTCAGGTGAGCATTCTAAGGCCAAAGTTGAGGGCAGCAATTAGGCAAGACTTAGTTGCATATGGTGACTTTATTTATGTTTGGGATTTGACTTTATTTGGATTTGGTTGTGATACATTTATGTTTTTCGTTTGGTACTTTCATATCTATTGAAGATACCTTTTGGATTTTGGTTTGGTTATTTTATTTATCTTGGGGTATTGTTACAACACTTTGTGTTGGTACATTGCTCTATTTATGTGCATGTAGTTGTTCTTTATGTAGACACCAGGTGTTGTGATGATATCCATAAAGTTACACCCTTGCATTTCCGCCGTGGCGAGGTGTGACAGATTGGTATCAGAGCCTTGGTTATAGAGAATGTGAATGGGGAAATGGTGAAGAAGTATGAGACGAAGGTAGCTGATAAAGAAGGCTTCACCACCAAGTACCCGGGTAAGTGTCCTCAGTTTTTAGAAGATAACGGGGTAGTTTGGGCTAGACCCCGAGGTTTGTATGATTTTGTGGATCGGGTGGATGAAGAGTTAAGAAATCGTAGAGATGATTTTGCAAGATATCCACTACCATAAATTCAGGGAAATAGGAATGGATGGGTGAGTGAGGAGGAGGAAGTGGATTCGGATTTGGAGTCCACTGCGCGTACACCATTTTAATTCTTAGATAGAACCCGAGCCGCGTACGACTTTGTTTTCAATGTTATGTTTTTAATGTTTTTATTGTTTTGTTGATTTTTGACGTTGATTGTATGTTGGAATGTGAATTTCTAGTGATGATGATGATGTCCTTGATAAGCTTAACTTGGATTCAAGGTAAGTAAACCGGTTATATGTTAATGTTATATGGATTTCAATGCATTATATGTTATATGTTGTTGATATCAAGGTTATTGTATGACTTGATGTGTATGTATTATGTGTAAATAGATTGTAAGGATAGTTTGACATAACTAGCAAGGGAATGTTAGAATAGGTTGGATGTTGGTTAGAGAATGAATGGTGATGCTTAAGAGGTTTAAGGTATGTGCTTATGTTTAATGTTGTGAAAGAATAAATGGTTATAATGTGTAATGTATGAAGGATGTATAATGTTGAGTTATATCCGCTTTACTTACTAAGAATTTGTGCTTACGGTTTAATATTTCAATGTTTTGTACGTTATGATGTTAATGTAAAAGCTTGAAATAAGGGTAAATGCTTGGTTATTCGAAAGGCTAGAAGATTGGTAAGAGCGAAAGAGCTTAGGTAGATATCGAGCTCAAGATCAATGTTGTACCCCCGTGATTCATTAATGTTTTGTAATGGATAAACAAGTGTCAAAACGTTGTCAATATTGGTGTGATGAATTGGTGGTCATTTGGTTTGCTAAAGTGTGTTTTAAGTATTTATGGGTAAACTTAAAGGGGTGTTTGGCATAAGTTTGATTATACCCATTTTGGGTTGTAAACGGGTCTAACGATTATGGAAACGTTTAGTATGTTAAATTAATGTTGTTGGTTAAGTTTGGTGGGCCAATGAAGTGGTATGAGTGGTTTGTAGTGTAAATGGGTCGAAACGGGTTTTGGCACAAAACCCGTTATTATACTTTTCTAGAGGGTCAACGGTAAATGTTCTTATAAGGAAATGTTAATTACGTCATAATAATGATTTCTGGAAGGTTTGATGTAATACGGATTTGGTACGGGTCGTATATCATGAAAATGGGTCAAACGGCAAGATTTTAGGGTTTGCAGACTCCCAGCCGGCAGTTGGAACTCCAGCCGGGGCGGCTGCGACTTTTCTGTGAAGGAATTAGATCCCAACCGGTGGTTGGAAAGCGATTTTTAGATTTTGTCGATTTTCGTAGAATCGTATCTTTTAAACCGTAAGTCGTTACGGGTCGTGCCACCCGGCGTTATGAAGGTAATTGAGTCTAGTTTCATTTAAAAATATATCAAGGTCTGAATGTATATAGATTTTTGTAAATGGTTAAAAGAGTAACAGAGTGTCCGTTAAAGTAAAGTCGTTTCCGCGTAAAATTTTTTATTTTTGGTCATAGCGGCCACGGGGTGTAACAGTAATTATATGTTTTATAATTGTTATTCAGTATATAAAACCCAATAGTGACATCAGGTTTTACATACTAACATTTACATCTATTAGGATTAAAAGTGGTAATCTTATTTTATAATGGACTTGCAATAAGTTTACTAGTTAGTAACTAGCATAAGCTCAATATACACAGCCCATGGTGGTCTAACTCGTGTAATATGTAACTCTACAAACATTCTCCAAGTGTGGAGAGGCTCTAGAACTTCATTTTAACCTAATACATTAGTAACTAGTATAAGCTCAATATACACAGCCCATAGTAGCCCAACTCGTGTAATATGTAACTATATAAACATTCTCCAAGTGTGAAGAGGGTCTAGAACTTCATTTTGATCTAATACATCATAAGTTTTGCTCTACAATCTCTCTAGTTCTTTCTCTCTCTAGACTTTGGATAAAACACCTCATTGATCTTGATACTTTTGGGTGCCTACAATTCGTATCAGAGCTTGTACATGATGATGTATTGATTTTGGTGTCGAAAAACCAAAAACTTCTTGTTTTTGTTATAAATCGTAAGTTTTAAAATTTAGGAGAACTTTGTGCAAAATTTTTTGGTCAAAAGTATTAAGTTAACATTTTTACCACTCTTTTGATCTAATAGATAAGTTCTTAAAAAACAAGCATGGTCTCAAACGCAAAAATCACAAATTTTTACTAGTTTTTTTACGAAATAGTATACTTGTGCATTTTTGAGTAAAAAACGAGATTTAAAAGATAAACGCATTAAAGTTTGTGTTTTTATGTTAGATATGGACGTGTAGTATAGATCTTGAGTAGAAAAATGGGGTAGAAAACACTGGAAAATTAGTTTGAATAGTTTTCATGTGGCATAGTACAAGTTTTAGTTTTTCTCGATAGCATAGGATCTTCAATATTTCTCGGTACGTTCATAATTTTTCAATAGTGATTTGCATCAAATATTTTTTAGTGTAGTTAGACCTCCACTAACTAGGTGATGTGGTATCAAGAACTTTTATGAAAAACATAGGTCTTACGACAAATTTTGTCTTATGAGAACTTTACGCGAGTGACGTGTCATCGAGAACTTTTAGTGTAGTTGCACCTCCACTAACTAGGTGACGTGGCATCAAAACTTCTTTCTACAAGTAATTCTGGCCTTATGAAAACTTTTCCATCGAGAAACTTTCCAAATTTTCTAAGCAACGACCTTGGCATCGAAAAAAATATTTATCAAGAAATTTCTTAAACACCGAGAAAACTTTGTACTATCGAGAACTTGTTTCATATATATAAGACTTGAGAACCTCTCATCGAGAAAAAAATAGTGTTTTCACCAAGAAAAAACCTCATTTTTATAGAAAATGGATTTAACATCTCGAAACAAAGTCTATCAAGAAATTTTCTTACCCATCGAGAACACTTAAAACAATCGAGAAATTTTACATAAACCAAAATCAAATTACCATTGTCATTTTGAAAAATCCACGATCAAGTTTTATTCACACATCACAAAGGTATCTCACTTTTGTAACCTTTCTTTCTAACATATTCAGGGGTTATAAAAATGATACATGAGACCGATGTAGAAACTAGAGATACAATAGAAACAACGGAAGTTACAGAATATTATTTTTTGGATATGACTAATTCAAATGATTTAGGAAGTGACCAAACCCCATTTGCTACTTGTTAGCAGATGTTATGGGCTTGGCCCGATTTACTGTTTAGTTTGGCTTGTGTAACCCATTAGCATACTATATATATATTCATCACATTGAATGATATTCCATAAGGGAATATATATTCATCACATTGAATGATAGCAGTATTAAGTTTGTTACTCTAAAAATGAATCCTAATGGAGACAATGTGACATTTCTAAGATTTCGTGTCATTCATTTTAATAGTTTATTATTCAACTATTCTATTTTTAACTAATTAACTTCGTCGGAAGTTATCCGCGTACGTCATAACGCATTCAGTTCATTCAACCACTATTATACTACGCCTACTCTACATTTTCTATGCACCATTGTTTCCTTACAATCCTATTTTAAAAGTCATAATTAACTTTTTCCAATTTTACATAAACCTTGCAGCTTTTACGTTTTACACGATTTAAATTTATGTTTTAAAGTTTTAACAAAGTGAACCAACCCTAGACTATGATAATTTATATATTTTATGAATTTTTAAACTATTTCATGTTTACAAATGAGTTTTATACTTGTCGTGTCATTTGTATAGCTTACGTCACTTTTATCAAGAACCGGTGTCACCAAACGTGTTTTCGACTCACGGTTTCAGTTTTAACCACCTTTAAACACTCTGATAAACCCATGACTCAATTAATATATTAAAAGTAGTTACTTTAATAAGTTTTAACATTTTTACAAGTTTAGTATTTTTATGTTACCCGCTTTTACATTTCATGACTTAAAAACCTTACGTTTGCAATTACCGGGATCAAACTACACCCCGTAACCCAAAATTTAAACAAAAACAAGTCACTAGACCACCTCACCATGAGATGGCCGGTTTTGAAGAGGTTACCAAGCCACATGGCTTGGTGTGAGAGTATATAGCATATGGTAACTACACATGTCTCATCTCTTTGCACTATTCCTCCACTACTAGAGTTATAAGATAAAATACTTATAGTAACATGCAAAAGCTCATCCAAACTCTCTTTTCTCTCTATAGCAACGAAATAACACAGCTCCAAACTCCATTTTACTCCAATCTTTACCAAATATATTGATCTTAGATTGAAGGTAATTAGTTCTCTTGGTTAGCTCATGGTTTATTCCACTCAAAACATCATCAAATCTCTTCATTTCTTGATTTCTTTGGGAAGTTGTTTCAAGTTTTGATCAAGATGGTCTAGGGGCTGTGATTTTAAGATATTTTCAAGGGTAAATCAAGGGTATAAGTCTTGGGTAAAAGTGTTGAAGAAAGGGTGCAAGGGTTACTTGTTGGTGACTTTGAAAGTTCTTTGTTCCTTGTTTCTTGTAATTTTTCTTGTTCATCAACCATTGTAAGGAAACCAATCACTCCATTTTCATTCTATTTTTATTTTCACTACTGTAAATGTTATATTACTTGATGTATTTGAGCCTTATATAAATTATAATGCTTGGTTAGGCTTGGTACATAAGTTTAAACACTAGAAAACCCTAAAGGACTAGACATGCAAACTGTGAATCTGATTCAGGGGTAAAAACAGAATAAACTGATTTAATCAGTAAACATTGGAACTAAACTAAAAATATGTAGTTGTATCCCTATGTCTTGTGGTCATTTTTACGGGTATTTCATCGAATAACTCATTACGATGATTAAACTAGAATTATTTTCGTGAAACATGTCACATTCTGAGTAACAGATTTGAAACATGTATAAGTCATTTTTTTTTGTGAATAACCCACTGTTACTTAAAACATAAAAGTTTTAGATAACATCTTAACTTAAACGTGGCCGAAAACGGGGAACAAATCGGGTTAGTAAAACTCTAGATATCGCACTTTTCGTGAGACCATTGAAAATTTGAAAGCTGAATGGATTGGTTGTTTGGGTAAATGGACTGTTTTACTAAGGTTATGTAATTTTTGGCCAAGTGGGACCCACAAATCTCGTTAGTACAGAAGTAGACCTTTCCGGGGATATAAAGAACGAGACTTGTGGACTTACGGTTTGCAAATGGTAATTTTCTAAACATAGACAAGTTATTTAAATTTCTAACAGCACTAGGTATAAAATGAGTATAAAGTGTTTTACACTTTATAATGTTGGACCTTTAAAACATTTTGAACCCCCTAATATATTTTTGAACCCTTAGGCTTAAAGTGAACCTTTTTGAAAAAAAATAATAAAAAAACTTGACCCATGGACTAAATTTGAACCTTAGAATTAATTTGAACTTTTACATCATAATTGAACTTGGGGTCAAATGTAAGTTTCATACTTATATAAATGCAAGGGTACATTTTTGGATAATTTGTAAGTAATTAACTAAAACCTTGTGATGTATCTAGGGGTATTGTACCAAGCTTAAGTAAGATTATAATCTGTATATAACCAAAAGTACATCAATATCTATTTTCATAAACTAAGACAACGTATATTATTTAGGTTCATCGTAGAGCTTTTGCGGCTATTCCTTCACTTGCTTGTTCATTGCTATTTTCTTTGCTCTCGGTGAGTTCATAGCCTCGCTTTTACTTACTTCAATTGTTTTATAAACCTCGCGAGGGGGATACATGCTAGTTTTACAAACTGAATACAAGTAGTTTTTGGTATGCTTGACCCGATTACATGATTATAGACATTGAGTATTTCTTGCCAATTAAGTCCCCATCATGAACCGTTAATTCCGTAGGAAGCGCTAGTATTATGAATATGCATATTTGGCCTGGCGGGCCTGATCGGGTGAGTAGCGCTCATACATCAACGGTCACATAATATTGAGAGATTACGTGGTAAATGGCAAATCTTACCTTTTCGGGGCACTATTAAACTAGGTCAAGGTTCGGTTTCATGAGCTCAATGCTATAAATCTTTATTACCCGACTTGTATTTGTTACATGTCAACTTAATTATGGGTGTATAACAACGTAGCTCATCATATTTTAAACTGATTTATCTTGTATTCAACTGATTACTTATTAAACTCTATGAATTCACTCAACCTTTGTGTTGATTTTTAGCATGTTTTATCTCAGGTCCGTAAGTGACTTTCGGCTTGGATGGGCGGCGCAAGAAATGGATATCTACATGATGGCTCATGTTTAAATAAAAGTTTTCATTCGATAATGTTCTAAACTTTCAAAATTATGTATCTTTTAACTATGTTAAAAACTTTTGGGACCTTGTTGACTCTGATAAATTATCGAATGTTATGAACTTTTATTAAAAACGACTTTGTTTTAAAGTTGTTTACTATATTTATACAATATGACCAGTATATAACATCCCATGTCCCTTTCCGCTGCGTTCCTAAAATGGGGGTGTTATAAACAAGTTTGAACAAACCAAGGTTAATCATGATCAAGAACGTGCTTTCTTTGAATCATTAATCAACAATTGTCAAATTGACGTTGAGAAATACAACAAGGCCAATCGCGAAGTCAATACTATGAATGTGAAATTGACCACCGAGCTTGAGAGTTACAATGATAAATTAAAAAGTTTTGAAATCACTAATGAACATAAGTCAAAATTTAAAATTGGTAACAAAAATTCTCATGTAAAACAGAGACACTTGAATGATAAACTTGATGAACTTCAAGAAAAATCAAGTCTTTGAATGAAGAAATTTCTAATCTTCAAAACCAAATTTCAAAACAAACAACAACTTGCATCAATCTTGAAAAAGAACGGGATAAGTTGAAAAGTGATTTTCCAAAACGTGAAGATGAATTTCTTGATGAGATCGTAGACTCTAAAGATAAAATCAAATAATTGGAAAATATTATTATTAAAACGGTCAATCGATTCAAATGATCCACATGCTTACTCCTAAGCCAGGATCGTTTTATAATAATGCATACAAAATGGCTCTTGGTTATGAATACCCTTGTAATCTCAAGAAAGCTTAGAAGGAACAAAATTGTTTATACTATGGAAACATTTTTTTGAAGAACATGCTCCTCCCACTGTTTTTTATTCTGATGAGACCTTGAAATTTGCTACTGAGAGTAGATAAACAATGAAAGAGAAGCATTTTGAAATAAAACCAATTGACTACTCAAAGCTATAAACTTTATGAAGTTTTTGTTCCACAAAAATAAAAGTCTAAAGAACAAGTGTTTTCCTCAAAAGCTTTCAAAAGGACAAATGCTCAAACAAAGCTTCAAAACCATTTTTACAACCAAAGAAAGTTGACTCAAAAAATATTTTGAAAATGGAAGAGATGTCTTTGTTCCGAAAGGATTTCTAAATGATGCAAAAACCAAAATTGGGCAACTTTTAAAGACTATTGAAGCAAAACGTACTTTAACTATTAACACTTGGAGTTATAGCCTTGAAAAAAGTACAAGTCTCTTGATCCTCAAGAGTTTGAAGACAAGTGGTCGAAAATGATTGAATATAATAGCCTTGAAAAATGAGTGGTCATTCTCCCTATTTAATGATCGAATGCGTTGGGTGCCAATATATGAAGAAGTATTCTTTTGGGTAGGAATGTCTACAACTCAAAGGAGTAAAAGCATGGATGCTTTTTTTGATGGGTATGTTAATTCAAAAACCTCATTACGATAATTTGTTGAGTAATGTGACAACACATTAAAAAACAATAATGAGAAAGAAAACAAGGCTAATTTTGATACGCGTAATTCTTCATATAAGTTAATAACCGGATTTTATTTTCAAATACAGTTTCATGATAGCTACACAAGTTCCATGTTTAAGTTGTTTCAAGACGTATTGAGAGGTGCATTGTTTTCCAATTATTCATTGTTCAAAACACATGAACACAATATCTATATATCATGTCACATATATTGTGGAAGGGAAACATGGGCTCAAAAATATAGTCATGTATAATGTGAGTTATAATGTTGTTAGATGTGACTTCGAATACTCTTGTCATTTGTTTAAATTTAGAGGAATTGTTTGTAGGCATATGGTAAAAATTCTAGATGTTAAAGATCTTCCTTCACGTTATATTTTGTCTCGATGGAGGAAAGATGTGAAGCATAGGTACAACTTTTGTAACAAATTGCTATGACAATTTGAAGAGCGGAGAGCAAGTAAAAGAATTTGATCACTTGTGTACCAACTTTTGTGAAGCTGCAAATATTGTTGATTCTTTGGAAAAGTATGAATATTTGATGAAATGCTTAAATGAGGCAAAGAAAAGTTAATTGATGCTTCGAGTTGGGGTGTTTATCATGTTCCAGATTCAACTAAAAAGTTGTTGCCACCATCACAAGTACGTGGTAAAGGACGTCCACCAATGTAAAAGAAATCCACGGTAAAAAAAGTAATGGGAAAACAGAATAAGAAGAACGTATTGTTACATTAACGTTATATATTATTTTTAATCTATACTTGTTTGCTATAGTTTGTGATTAACTGATTAGCATATTTTAGGCAGCTCAAGGAAAGAAAGACAAACTACTTGCTAAAAGAGGTTCATCTATGTCAAATATGGTTCAGAAGGTAATTAGTTTAATTAATATTACAATAAAATTATATGTTAGATAGTCGTATTCGTTGTATTATGACATATTAATGTTAATTCAGTTGACATGGCAAACACTACTAGTGATAAACATCGAGCCATTTTCGTAAATGAAAATAGGCGTAATGAAGCCTTTGATGTTAATCAAAGCACAAGTGAGATGTAAAGGTATTAAATAATAACAATTTTTTCTCCTTTCGTTCACAAACACACTTTTGTTGTTAACTGTAATTTGTTTGATGATCATGAAGAGAATATATCTTTTTCCACGCAAAATTGGTTTTGTGGTCCGTCAAGTAATATGTTAGCTAGTTGATAGATATGTGGTGCCATGCTTTATGGCTTGCTGCTCAGTTTTATGTTATGGTTTGGCTAGCGTGTCTCTAATCTTTTTTTTTTTTTTTTTTTTTTTTTTTTTTTTTTTTTTTTTGCTATACTTGTGTCAGAGTTCAGTGTTCATTGAACTTCTTTGCAAAACAACATAAGAATTTATCTATTTTTGAGTGTAATGCTTGCAACTTGTGTGATTCTTCTATTTATATGTTATGCCTCTACATACACTGGTGTGAGATAGTAGGTTGCCAAGTTAAGTATTAGGTTCGTGCTTTTCTTTTTATAAATATCATTTACATATCTTAAGTGTTCCTTTTCTTTTTATAAAGGTCATTTACACATCTTTTTACTTGTAAAATTAAAGAAATTAGTTATGAAGGGTAGATTAGGAATTATATAATACGTGAGACTCTTGCTACAACCACAAATGTGTATACTACTTGTATGAATCCGTGAGCTCCCTCCATGAGTTCCCTCCCCTCACATGCGAGCTAGGGCAAAAACATTCACAATGGTGAGCCGTTCACTTTTCGGTTTTTATGAAAAAAGTGCACCCCCCCCCCCCCCCCCCCCCCAAACACTTTGCAAAATATATTAGTTTCTTGATAAGAAAAATAAAAACTTTCCCCACTATCATTTTATTTACCTATGAATACCTTTTAACTTTAACATTTTTAAACACAACTTCATATTATACTCTCTACCAATTTTTTAGATGCATGCAAAAAAACAAATAGGAAAATTGTGTTTTTATTTTCGTGTAATATTTTTATAATTTTTGTATTCCTTTTTCAATTTCGTATTATATTTTTTTTTTTTTCATATTTTACTTTGTAATTCTATTTATATGAATGAAAATTTAGATTATGAATGTCTAGGTGTTTAATTTAGGAATGTTTAGGTTTTTATTTCATATGTTTACGTTTTTAATTTATGAATAAAAAGTTTTAGCTTTTTAATAAATAGAAAAATTGGTTGACCGGTGAGGGATGGTGTAACCGATATGGGTGAAATGTGAGAGGGGTGAGTAAAAAGGTGGAGAGAGAAAGCTGAGCTGGCTCTCAAGTAGAAGGTGAGTGAGAATATTTTAGTATGACTGGATAAGAGTAATCTTATAAAAAAGATATCCACAAAATGAGTTGTTTTTGCTTTGACGGGTGCTTTTTGCTATACTTTCTCTTTTTTCTCTTTCATTAAACCAATCAAAACATAAAAAACTTATTATTATACCTATAATAAGTTGGATGAGTTTTTAAATTAGAAAAAAAATTGAAAGACCTAAAAAACATAAGAGTTAACTACATAAATGGTTCCTGTGGTTTGTCGGGTATTACGGATTCAGTCCATTTTTCAAATTCGTTACGGGTCCAGTCACTGTGGTTTTCACATGTTACGGATCTAGTCCATTTTGCCCAAATCTGTTAATTTTTGCTGTTAAATCAAATAAAATGACATAAATACCCTCATTTACATATTATTATTATTATTATTATTATTATTATTATTATTATTATTATTATTATTATTATTATTTACAAAATCTATTAACTACATCTTTTTCCTAATAAAACAAAACCCCTAGTGGGGACTTTTTTATTCAAATCATACCTTATTAAGTAATTTCTTTTTAGTTGTTATTTATTTTTTAAAGTATTCTCTTAATTAAAAGTCTAAACATTTCTTAATATGGCAAAAAACTTAAAAAAATCGGTTTTATAAGGAAAAAACTAAAAATACACATGTACTTCAGATTTATTACATGATAGTTTTGGGTGAAAAGTATAAAATTGAAAAAAAAAAACGGAACACAGAACATAGCCATACAAAAGTAAAACGAATAACAAACAAAACCACCACAAAACCGTAATCAAACATCATTGATCACAATTAACCCTACGACCAATTTTCTTCATAACACAAAGCCGTATTCAAATCTTGAAGTCATTGCATCCATCTTTTCAAACGATTGTGTGTTCAACAATCATGGTACGATTTTCTTTAGCTGATACATTAGATCGAATTTATAAAAACCCTAATTTGATTTGCTGTTTTTTTTTTCTGTTAATAAATTGAATTACTGTTAATTCGATTTGTCTATTGTTAATTCTTTTTAATTTAATTGCTAAATCTGAATTCAATTTGTGTATTCTTTTTTTTTAGCAGTTAATTCGATCGTTGTGGCTAAAGCTCATTCAATCTTGAGGTTTGTCTTTATACATTTGTTAATACATTTATGTAGTTTAATAAAAGATAGGGCTACATGGATGTTGTTATATTATTCAAAAACAGATTTGTGATAGCCTTAAGGGATGACAACTTTAATGTATCCTTTGTTTCATGACAAAAGTAGTTCTGAATGTATGCATAGTTTGACAAGAATGGCCTCACATGCCAAATAAATAGAAGGTGAAGAAGTGACTTATATAAGTAGTATTATCAATTTAAAAATTACTATATTCATATTGAATTTTCTAATGCAGTTTATGTATAATTATTTTAGGTAAAAAGTCTTAAACCCAATGTAACACAAAATAAGGTACCTTTTCCTGTCTTGATAAACTTGAATACTGTATTACGTTGGGTCATAGCAAAAACAAAGGTTGCAAAGGTACATTTACAGCCATTACTATTCTTATATATATATGATAAATTAATATAATAAGTTTTATAAAATATGAAATCAGTAATGACATTTTTCTTATTTTTTTAGGGTAGAAAAGCATTGCCTAAGAATTGTAAAGTCCAAAAGCTTGCTTTGCAGCATTGGCTTGAGGCGGTGAGTAGCTATATATGTTCATAATAATCTTTATTATTGAGTTGTTAATAGTGCATTTATAAATTATATACAGTTCCAAATATGTTATGCGCGTAAGTTGGAACCGAGGTTGACTAACTGTTGTGAGTTGTTTGTCAATAAGCACGAGGTATACATCTAATTTAAGGTTTGGTTCAATATTTTCTTGATTATTATTTATTTGTTGTTCCATTTTTTACTCCCTTGGATTGCTAATGATGCATACACTGAACTCAATCATCCCATATTAACGAGTGCATGTACGTCAATTATCTCCGATGTGCAACAACTTTGTGAAGATTAATTTTGAGTTGAGATGAAAGTAAGTTACGAGTTTTTGTTAAGTAGTTTTAATATGAAGTGTCAAAAGTAACATAACACAACTACCTATACGTTTGTATAAGTTTTAATGAAGTTAAAGACTGTTTCAGTTAAGTAAGTACTGTTTAATTTGACTTTCATGACCATCGCCCGTTAGCTGCACGAGATGAAATTATGATGTATGTTGTGGTTATTAGACAAGCCTAAGTGATAATTTTGTGAGTGGATAAGCTATACCTTCAGTTTAATGATAGATTTTGATGATATTAGTTAGTTACCAATTGTTATTAAGATTGAGCTATTGCAATGAATACTCGGTTTATGAATGGATAGGCGATTGGATTTATATGCCAATAACTAAGGATCTGGACATCTTAGAATTTGATGCAAATATAGTGTTATGTTCCATGTGAAATACTTTATCATGGCGCGAGCGTGGATGGATTAGAGGGCACCCTTTAAGTACAAGCAAGACGTTATTTGGTACATGAGCCACTTTCATATAAATAGGATAGTTATAAAGATTTTGTTTCTTCGCTTAAAGTTTTGCTCTTTAATGTGTTTTTGATGATGGTTTGATATTTAGGGTGGAAGAACACACTAAAAAGATAAATTCATAGTAGGTTGATGACTTTGTTATTCTATGTGTCTTAATGTAGTACTTTTAAAAAAGAATGTTGTAAAGACCAAAAGAGAGAGTAGAACTAAAAAGCAAGTTATGAATTTGATGGTACACATGTGGTTAACTAATTTGTGGCATTTAGGGGAAGTATTTTATTACATATAGGGATGAGCACGGTACCAGTCCCGTACCGAATTAGTGGTACCGATTTTTTTCCGAGCAAAATTAGTGGTACCGGTACCGTACCGAACGGGATTCGGATATCGGTACCGGGAAATCGGGTTTTTCCCTTTTTTTCGGGGATTTCCCGATTTGGTACCGGTCCCGTACTGAATTAGTGGTCCCGATTTTTTTTTCACCTTATTTCGTAGTCCCGGTACCGTACCGTATATCAAGAATCAGTACTGTTTCGGTACGGTACCGGTACGGTTTCGGTTCAGTTCTGGGATTCGGTTCGAAATGCTCATCCCTAATTACATAAATCATGAATTGTAAATTATGCAGAATATATACATGTGAGAATACATTTGAAAAAGGATAAAAAAAAGGTAGCCTAAATGCCAATGTACATACATTTCTAATATTGTTGTCTATTGTAATACCTTTAGCGTGATAGGATTACCTACACTATATACTTTGGAATAAGGTAGAACCAAACCAAGATTTCCAAAGGCTGGTCTGTGAAGGAGCCAACGTTCTTCCGACAAAGTTTTTGGAGGATACGTTTCGCAGTTCATATGGTATGGTTATTGACTTTCTCTCAACACGACATGGACTTTGAAGCATTTTAAGTTTCTATTATTAATTAAATATTTGCCATGTTATGCTGTAAAATTGTGAATATCAGAAAGTTAGATGAAGTTATAAGCTCCATCAATGGGTGGTGTATGGAGTGTGGCCTTTTTGGATTAGTTAGCATTTGACTTCTTTTCCATTTGTTCTTTCTGTAATTGTATCGTTCATTTAACTGTAAATCTTTTTATTAAGTTTTGCTGACTTTTTTCATTTGTTAATGATATCATCAGATTTCTGGAGTTGAGATTCTTTCTAGGGGAGTTCTCAGGTTTCAACTTACAAGTGTCTGAAGCAGAGGTCAACAATATATTCGTATGTTTTCTTATTAAAATGTAAGCATATAATCTTTATATTGCTCATTAAGTAATGATTCCGGCTATCATAAAAAAAATTTGCACATTATAATTTATGCTAAAATGTGTTGCTTTTGTGATTCAGTGGTGAGCCAACTACGGGTAAAACAAGACCAAAGACAATACTTCAACAACTAAACACCAAAAAGGGCCAAGTATTAGGCCAAGGGTTTTCTGCCTGTACATAGTTTTTCCTGCAAATTATATGCTATTTTATCTAATTTTAATGTCAATATTTGTCAGAGGTCGCATGCTTCAAGCTAAAAGAGATGTAGATACATTGCTAGCAATGGGCATTATGGAGGATGTTAGCATTGTTCCACAACCAGCAACAGAATCTGTTTCATAGTGTGGTATGAGTTTACTGTTTTAACCTTTACTTGAGCAACAATTGGTGATCCTTTTGGCAGTTGCCGTATCACACCTTATGGTTTTTCTATACTGTTGAAGAAGGTTAACATCATATCATACACATATCTGAACATAAATGATATATAGTTACCATATTTTTGAGAATCATGAGTTGATTGTTTAGCTAAAGAAGCAAAAGCAGTAGCCTGGATACGAGTCAATAATGAAGCGAGAACTCAATTACGACCTCTTCTAAAAGAGGTTAAGGACATAAACTATGCTAATTCAAAGCAAGTTTCCATTTGAAATATATGACTTTAGCTTTTCTATTGCTGATATTCTATTAATCATTAAATTTCTTGGTTTCAGGTTTTTTTTACAGAAAAGATGTTAAGGAAAGCTATTGACGACCTCCAAAAACGATATCAAGTATCTTTTGCAGATTTGCTTTGCATGTGTTATGTTTAAAGTCATTTTATAGAAAAGATTTGTTATAAGTTCAACAATGACAATTTATGTTTTAAATAGTTGCGTCTATCTTATAATTTGATTAGCCTTTTGGTTGCAATATTATGGCGTGAGTGTTTCTCATGTTACTCCTTTTACGGTATATGAGATTTGACATACTGTTACAGAATTCAAGTGTGGGAGTGTTGCACCTTTGAAATAAAATATCCTTGCTCAGCGGCCTAAAGGTTAGTACAACCCTATATATGGTCCTATGTGGAAATATATACACATTCTAACATTTATGAGATTACGCACACGAGTTACTCCGTGATGTACTGATGTGGATGCTAGAAATTAAAATGTGACTGCATGAATGAGCTCAATTGGTTAAATGCTTTTGTGACTACTAAAGATATAAAATGTTGCTATCTGTGACTCTAATGGTTTCTAAACTAAGCCAAACATTTTCTTAATCATGATTCCTTTATAGATTTTTAAAACAAAACCCATAACTTATTATTATTAAAAATTAATATAAAGGTTGATTATTAGCTTCAGGGTCATGAAATCAAGACTTGCCATGGTTTTAGTCGGCTTGAAAAGAATAAGCTTCGTGAATGGACTAAAGGGAGCATTAACGATATACTTATCTCTTTGGAGACTTTTCATCTAAAGAACATGTACCAAGATGTAATAAAACACGATCAACGATTTGATTACAACCGCATACATGCAATTGATATAATTCCTTCATTATGTGCAAGAGGTTATTGTAAGTTCAACTTAGAATTCAGCTTTAACTCAAGATATACTTTCATGGTTAACACAAACTATGTGATTGCTGCTCCTTTTTGGTTCAGATTTATCATATCACAACTATGTTATAGGAAGAGTATTTATAAGAAGATTGGGGTCTTTGAAAATATGGATATAAATGTTATAATCCTATCAAGAATTTGTGACTTGCGCATAAGAATATGAGTTCCCTTAAACTATTGGTGGTAATTTTGATTGAATTATTAGCTATAGTAAACAAAAACTCGTGGTGTAAACATAATAGACAATGGTCATTATTATTTGTGCACCAGGAAGATAAATTTTAGAAAACAATCATAATTTACGCATGATCAAATGGATACTTCATTCTTATATACGTACTTTGATGTGTTTTGTTTTTATATATTTCAAGGAAAAAAAAAAACCATACTTACGGAATTAAAAATATCAAATTCTACAAAATCCAACCACGGGTACTATGATATGCCAACAGCTATGCGGATTGTACATATAACAACTTATTCACATAAAATATTACATAGTTATTTTGCAATAAAACTTATCACAATCTTACATATGCTTACACCAGCTTTATAGGAATAGCCTTTACATGACGTTATTAAGCAGCGACTCACGATAAGTAGTCATTTTCTTCCAATTTCAAGTTTAAGTAATGATATATGAAAAAAAATATATATATATTATTAAAAGTACACAAATGTTCTCTAATTTATTAAATTAAATTATTCAAAAAATTAGAAAAAAGACCGCGCGTGCGCGGGCATTATAACTAGTATCTTATACAACATCATATTTTTTTTTAAACCTAATCCGAACACTTCGTCGTTTCCTTCTTCAACACCATATCTTCTACATCAACGCATCCACATCTTTATCAAACCTCAATTCAATTATCTTCTAATACCAAAACAAAACCCATAAAAAAACATCTTCCTTCAATCAAATACAAATTACACCAAAATACATAAAAAAAAAAAAAAAAAAAAAAAACCATAACCTGTTAATCTTATTCAACACATTAGTTCAACCACTTCAAAGAAAATCCATTCATCTTTTTTTTTTTTTAACAAGAACCGATCAAACAAAGTTATAAAGTATAATCATGAATATTCAAGCATAATAAACAAAGAAAATTATAGAACAAATATCCGATTGATTTGTGGGTTTCCAGATCTGGTTCGGATGGTGGTGACAGTGGCGTGGTGGCGGTCGGTGATGGCAAATCAGGTGGTGGCGGGTAACAAGTGGCGGGGTTGAATGGTGATTCTGTCGAAAATGGTAATGTTGATGTTGATGCTGATGGTGATGATGTACTTGGTGGTCAAACGGTGGTGAAGGGAGGTGGTTGACCGGAATCATAAAGAGGGGTGAGTGGCTGTGAAGTGGGAAAGAGATAGGAAGTAAGTATGTTGGTGAAGATAATAAATATAAGGGTGGGTGTGTTGAAAAGTAATATGAAAAGACCAAAATGCCCTTCTAATTAATAGTCAAACTTGGTCAAGTTAACAGAGTTATGTAAAATGGACTGGATCCGTAACATGTGGAAACCACAGTGACTGGACCCGTAATGAATTTGAAAAATGGACCGAATCTGTAATACTTGGTAAACCACAGGGACCATTTATGTAGTTAACTCAAAACATAACTAATTTGGTACCTTTAATATCAATGTCAAGTGTCCCGCTTAAAGAATTAGGTTTCTAATTAGTTATCCTAATTTAGTCCATATCAATCTCATTAAATAAACAAAAAGGTATAATAATCTTCAAAAGACAAGTGTATTCAATATTCTTGTCTTTTCAATATTTTTGTCTTGTCTTCTCTTCCACACACACTTTGCATATTTTCCAACTAGTTTTGCCCCTCATGACAGATCTTTTGCAACTAAACCAGTATTATTCGATCATGGATGTCCTAGAATCCAGCTCTTTATCATGGATATTCATCCCAGATCACCATCATCATCCATGGCTAGCAACTCTTTCATGGGTCACCTTCTTCTTTTTAACTTTTCTAGTTCCTGTTTTCTCTCACTTTATAGTATATGACTGCTCTGACTGTGGTATCAACAGTCGTCGTCCTTTCGACTGGATCGTGCAAGTTTCTATTTCGTTGTTTTCGACTTTATCTTACGTTAGTTTGTGGAGGTTTACTCGTAAGCATGGTTTAAGGCGGTTTTTGTTTCTTAATAAGTTGGATTGTGTTGGTGATCAAGTTCGAAAACGGTATACCGAGGAACTTCATGTATGTGTTTTTGTTATTGTTTTAACATTTTGATCAGTTTATGATTATCTCTTAGTGTTGTTTATGTTATTTTTATCATTGTAAGCTGGTTATGTTACTTTAGCAAAGTGGTGGGGGTGTGGGCTTATTAGACGTTTATATTATGCAAAATGTTATAATTAAGGAGTACTTATGTAAGAAAATAACCCAATAATGTTTTTCTTTCTATCAAGTAAGTTTAAATTAGACGATAACTGTTACATGGATTTGTTAATAGATCTTTCGAAAACTTTGGACTTGATCTTCCTCGACCATAAGTTTCCAAAGGACGTGTCACGAGATTTATGGTTAAAACAACAACTATACCTATTAAGTTTAGGTGAAAAGTTTTAATTTTAGGTCCATAAAGAGGTCAGTCACATGTTCTTTAATCACTGGATGTGAAAGATACCAAACCACACAATTTTAAAACCCTAAATAGGGACAGATGTTAAGGTATGCATATACTGAGTAGTATTAAAACTATATTAAAACTAGTTTGCTAATGTAACATATTAGAGTTGGCGACTATTGATTTTGCATGCTAGCTGCATCGAACTATATTAAAACTACTGAGTAGTATTAAAACTATATTTGATGTTAAGCCGTTAAGGTATGCATATACTGAGTAGATTAAAATTAAACTATATTAAAACTACTTTGCTAAACTTCACAAAATCACTGTAAATTTTGCATGCTAGCAGCATCGAACTATATTAAAACTATTTATTTGTAGTATTAGAGTTGGCGACTATTGATTTTATCTCGAAAGATTAGAGCTGAGTTCGATTCTTTGTAAGGATAAAGTAGGAAATCTTGTGGAGTAGATATATTCTTGTTTTTAAAACATAATTTTGTGATTTTGCAAATACCAATTCCGGCTTCTTTTTGTTGGGTTAATTGGGTTTGTTTGATTACCATATTTAAATACACTTTCGGCAACTTTCTGAAGTGTTTCTTTCATAGCGTTAACTCGTTTGATTATCTAACTAGCGATAAACTATAACCTGGATCAACCAAATCATAAGTAAAGGAGTCAAATTCGCCACAGTTATTATAAAACACCTCATTCTTGTTAGTTTGGGCAAAACTAACGTAAAAACTATTCTCACCTCATGCAGCGATCTACAATGTTTCTCTGCGCTTTTGTCCTGCCATGTTTTCTTGCCGATAGTGTTTACAACATATGGTGGTTCATCTCAGGGGGAACCGAAATACCATACTTTTACAACATCTACTTTAGTCATGCCATGGCATGCATGATACACTTGGCTTCTTGGTTATACCGGACATCACTATTCTTGCTTGTTTGTGCTCTTTTCAAACTCGTGTGTTCTCTACAAATACTTAGGCTTGAAGATTTTGCTCATGTGTTTGACAAACTATCTGATGTGGGTCCAATATTGGTGGAACACCTAACTATCAAAAGAAACCTCCGTGTTATAAGTCACAGGTTTCGCGCATTCATTATATTGACACTGATCCTGGTTACCGCAAGTCAGTTTGCTTCTTTGCTTGTGACAACTGTGGAGGGTTCGATTGTCAATACATCTACTACTGGAGAACTTGCAGTAATCCCTCTTTCTCTTCTCTTATATTTACATATTTATTGCTTGATTTTACCAATGTGTCTTAATTTTCAGTTAAGTTTACCGCTAGCGGTAAACGCCTTGCAAATCAACAATCAATAAATACCAGTTAAGTTCCTGCAAAGAAATGTGTATCACAGGTTGTATAGTTCACGTCTCGTGTATCAGTTGATTTATTCAGATAAAAATGTTGAATGATGCAGCTATGCTCCATTACACTTGTGTTTGGTCTATATATATGCCAACGGAGTGCAGCAAAGATCACACACAAAGCTCAATCCTTGACAAGCTTGGTGACCAAATGGCATATGTGTGCTACTATCAATTCCTTTGTTGACATGGACACCACTGATGAGACTCCAAAAGCTAATTTTACTCCACGAATGGTTGAGTTAGATTCAGAAGATGAAGTAGGAGATGGTGACGATGCACTAGACAATACAAAGTTCATTCCAGTCTATAGAAATACGATATCATACCAGCAAAGACAAGCTTTAGGTGAGTTTTATTCAACCCCTTAAGAACCTCTCAAGTAGACGCACAAAGCAAATTTGGTGATTTGGGTAATGGGTCAAAACGGGTCTGGTCAAAATGTGCAGAGTCTAGTACGGGTCAAGCTAAACGAAAAGCACTTCTATGACATTTTTGTTTTTTTTACTTTGGTAATATAATAGGGGTGTTAAATGTGGTACCAATAATTAGACTATCAAGTATATAATCTACTTAGAGCTGCATTCGACCGGTTTACATTTGAAGGATTTTTTTTTTTTTTTTTTTTTTTTTTTTTTTCTCTCTCTCTCCCTATTCTACCCAATTTGACCTACTGGAGATAAAATATAACCCCATTTGATCCATTTACTCATAAATGAATCCATATTGCTACCTCCACTTTGATGACTTGAAAACTTTGATTATTAGTTATAATTGATCGTTTGTTGCAGTGACATATTTTGAGAACAATGAAAGCGGGATCACGGTTTATGGGTTCATGTTAGATAGGGCATCTATAAACACCGTCTTTGCTATTCAATTGTCTCTCGCACTTTGGTTGTTGGATTATACGATTGGCTTTGCATGACCCTTCAACTCTTCAAGTTACTGACTTCTCAAACCCTCATACGTGGTTGTGTGTTGCAAACAAACCATTCTTTTGACAGAAACATGAAAATAACCTGCGTATTCTTTCAGTATCTAGAGTTTGTCTTTTCGGCATTATAGAAGAACGGTGGTTTTATTGCAAAGAATTGATCAAATACGATGGTTTGAAAAGCCATCACTTACTCCATTATCTTTCAAGGTATGTGCATATTGCTTATGTACAGTTTAATTTTTCTGGACTATCTTCGGCATTGGGATTATACGCAAGTTAGTTCATGTCTGTTGTCTTCGTAGGAGGTTGCAGCCATGTGTAGCTGAATTCATCAGTTATGAATTGTGTTATTTTATCATAAAATCCTGGACTTAATCTTGTTGTTTGTGGGTGCCTTTGTGCACAAGTGAGAAGATGCGAAGATATGATTGTGGATCTTGTTTGTCTAAAGGAATGAATAATGAGAGAACAAAAGGGAGACTAGAATTTAGAAGTCTAGAACATTGATATTTCAGCTTGGCATGTTTTATGAGGAACATTACAGTCTCACTTGTTAGTTGTGAATTCCGATCTTTCATGATCTTCGTGATTGGTACAACTCAAAAACTGATTATATCACAACTTCAGTCATTCATGTAGCGATGTGACATGCATATATGGGCATTTGGCGTTGTAGCATGTCTAAGGACGGAGCCAGGACCAAATATGACCGGGTGCACAAAAAAATTTGAACAGTAATACTAGAAACACATTTCGATGGACCGGGTGCATTTAAGATGACTTTAGGAAAAATCGATGTTCTTTTTATAAATTAAAACTATATCGAAAAAATCCATGGGGTGCCTGGGGCACCCGCGGAACCCCCTGCCTCCGTCCCTGCATGTCCATGTTCATTCGGATAGTGTGATTTTTGTGGTATTCAAATCACTTGTTATGGCATGCATACCATGACTCATTCATGCAGCCAATAGTGCCTAGGAAGGGTCTGGTCCATATGGATATCCCGGTTGTTCTCTACATTTACATATAACTATTTTTGTAATGAATACGATTGACTTGATAACATGATAACATGATATCAGAGGTAGTTAATGTTTTCTGTAAGTGACTAGCTACGTACAGGATCATAAGATTTGGTTTATCTTTGAAAAGTATTCAGCTTTTGAAGATGACAAGAAGTACCACATTTTACTTTTTGCAAGGGAATAATCATTGTTTAATACTTTAATGCTCAAATCCTCAAACTTTCAAAAAATTTCGCTAGGTTTTGAGTGTAAGCTTGTTTTTACCGGATACAACCATTTAAAAGGATTATAATGTGGAAGGGCAACATGTACTTCTAGTAATTTGGCATATGATATAGATTCTTTTGGTGTTCATTTTTATTAGTTTCAATTTATTTGGCTTGGTGCCTTGGTGATACATCTCCGGCAACATAACAGAGGTTTGGTGCTGGAAAGAATAATCAAGAAAGCTAGGATATTGGTTTTCTGTAGAAGTTACCACTGAAGCATATGAAGGCATTTCGTTCTTCTTGAATTTGCTTTATGTGAATTTATGCTGATATGGCTTATGTCGCGACACAGCTCTATAATCCCCCTTTGCTGCCAGACACCCACACGGCAATGCCTTTTTACAATGTTACGATTTCCAATTCACATAATTGCAGAAATTGTATTACTAGTTGATGCAACCTTTTAAATTTCTTTATTAAAAAATTAAGATTATCTTCTTACTAATAAAAACTCAACAGCTCTTTGTTGACAGTTCAGGGGCAATGTGTCATTGTTAGTTCTGAACCGTTTAAAATAGGGAAAAATCCCAAATTAAGTTAGCTTAGCTCATTTTTAAGTGTGTGTATAGAAAAGGCGTAACACCCAGAGCCTTTCTCTGCAGTGATTTGTGCAATAAAAGTGTTGTTTAATTCGTGTTTGATTGATTTAACATTAACATATTAATTATTTATTAAAACTTTATACAAACTAAAAGGCAAGTGGAGGAGATCAACTCCTGGTCCAAATTCATTTTTCAACATAGTAAAATTGTCGGACTGGTCTAGTTACCAAACCCCTTTGGGTCAATGCTTGATCTCCCTCATTTACAACAGTTTATATAGATTTCTATAAAAAGAGCAGTTACTATTAAATAGAACACAAAGAGTCCTTTAACGCTCAAATAATAAGTTGACGATGATATCAAAATGGGACTCACAATGATCGTGCTATGAAGCAAATTCATGTGTAATAAACTTGTATGATAAGGTATTTATATAATGTGACTACGCATAGCTAACCTAAATAAACTGCACGGTCAAAACTAACTCCCGAGTCAAAAACTCTAGGTTCGTCTTTGTTTTCTTCTATAGAAAGGATCCACCCAGGTCGTGTCTTCTTTCACTGCATTTTCCCATCGTTGTTTGAATATTTGAAGCTCAGTTGTTGATTGCCTTCTTATCTGGTATCGAATTTATATAACATTTACTTGCATTAGGACTACGTTAGACCCATACAAAAAAGAACATGTAAATGCTACAAATTTATGATCCATATATATAACTTGGTTATGTTTTCTCTGTGATGTGTCAATTGGGTTAACACGTTAAGCTAAACTGCTAAAGGACTTAACTTTCCAAAAACGGGTCAAATGGAACAAACGGTTTGAGAGTCATCCAAAGAACGCTCCTAAGTGGCTGTTAGATTATCTTGGTGATATTATAGTTTTTGTAATCATGTTTAGCACATAGTTGTTTACAAAACTAAAAAAATGTTAACGGGTTGACCAAAACTGACTAGGTCCGATGCAAACTGAATTAAAGATTACACATTTGACTTATTGCCATATCCACCCTAGATGCCATTTTGCCACCTCTAGAAAACGATGATCAAAGATAAAGTAATTATAAGGTCTTTTGGTGAAATTAGATGGTGTGCGTTCTGTTAGAGACAAGTTGAGTCAGTTCTAGCATAGAAACTAAATATGGACACCATAACAAAGTTAAATAAAATCAACTAAGAACCAACAAACAGAAATTTTCGAACCCTGATTCAGATTATTAGAGAATTTAGTGGCTTACCTCAGCTCGGACATCTACAGCAGGTTTCTGAAGAGAAGAGACACGATGAAACCATTAGAATTAAAAAAATAAACCAACAATGTCACAATCCAAAATATAAATAAATGGGAATAGAGTTTAAGTTAAATTTTTTTGCATAAAGGATGAAATGACAAGGTGGAATACCTTCAACAAATCCACATGATCAGTCTGCAAAAGAATATTTTCTAAGTTAATGAATAGAACTAGGTGAAAGTAGACCAACAATTCAACTGCATACACTAAGTGCGATGTAGCAGCCAAAAGCAAAGCATAACTGAGAGTAAAATAAAGACTGTAAAGTGGAAATGCATAACCTTTTTAGCAGAAGCGCCACCTAAAGTTTGTATTCCTTGGTGAACAATAAATTCACTATCAACAACTCCTACCTTCTTCGACCGGTTCCCCTTAAAAATACAAAGATTAGTCCAGATCAACAGGGAGCTCATTCCATTTTAAAACTATTACAAATTCAAAAATTCTAGAATGGAATTACTGCTAGAGTTTGCAAAATTCGTTAACCTGAATCGGAACCACAGTATATGATTGAGTATTCGGTTTGGAACCAGATCGAACTTTTCTATAGTTTTTCAAGATGCAATATTTCAAAGGACATCACAAATTTCTTAGGTAATTAATACACTGTATATCAAATCTAATTAAAAAAAAAAAAAAAAAAAAAAAAATACTATCAAAATAAGTAAAAGAGATAGAACATTGGGTTGACGGTTCTTCCCGGTTCCCAATATTTGTTTTTCTTGGTGCATTCAGCAATACACACAAAAGGGTTATTGATTGCATGATAACAAGAATTAGAAACATTATAAATTTTAGAGTAAATTGCATAAATCGTCCCTAAGGTTTGGCCAAATTGCAGGTTTCGTCCTAAATAGTTTGAAAGTGTACAGATCGTCCCTTTTTGAAAATTTTGGTCCCTTAGGGACGATCTATGCACTTTCAAAAGGGTTTCAAAGGGATGATCTATGCACTTTCAAACTATTTAGGAAGATAAATTTGATAGGATCTAAGAAGAATGGACTGGAAATAATAAGTTCCTTCTCATACAACACAGAGGAGAGGGTTCCAGTGACAAAAACCAGAGATTTAGACTGACCTGTGCACAATAGCCAAGTTTCATATCCATCCCCCATCCGTGAACAAGATCATTCTGGAAGTAAATAGAAATCTGTAAGGCTTATAAATGTATAAGGAGGAAAGCGAAAAAGGTGTTACAAGTTACCTGTATAAGATGCCAAGCACAATGCCAAGCAGCTCTGGAGAAAACTGGAGCCATTCCTTCTACAAACCTGCAAATTTGAAGAACCACAAAAAAACACTATCAAAATTATACTCTGACAAACAGACTTCGAAACATGTATTCTTTCCTTCTACATGTAACGATTTCAACCCATTTACATGGCGAGTGGATTTGGGTTATTTTCGGTTTCTAAAATGTGAAATGGGTTAAACTACAGTATCTAACTGTGAAGGAAACCGTTCAAAATGTAGGGCTGGCCAAATGGGTTAAAAGTGAACCAAAATGTAAACAAATGCAAAACCTGATAGATTAAACTATTAAAAACTAATTAGTTTATTGGTCTTATAAAATGAAGAATGTCCAACCCACCCTTACCCTCTGTTCCCCCATCACACACATTTTGTCACTCCTAATTCCACCAATTGACCCATATAGCTACCTACATGGCTATACTTGGTCGATTGAACCAATTCTAATAACTATTAACAATGCTTTTGTTACCCAGAACATGGTGGCCCCTCACTGTCATCTGAACACTTCACACTACCTCTGCTTTCATACACTCTCCTATAACAGAGAAAATGACATTAGCAACCAAAAAACAATATGAAATGGGAAAAAATTAGACAGCTTACTAGTAGCCAATTCATTCACCTATGAAATTTATTTGATCTCTTCCGTATTGTAATCCTATGATGTATATCAGTTGAATTTGGATCTAATGCTGGCTGTGATATCTCTAGCCCTTCAGTTTGAACAATATTCAAGTACCTGCAAATATGGAAAACACAAAATGACTACTCCATCGAGAGAACACACAGTCACAAACAATAAGACCAGAAATAGATAAATATTATGTTAGAGATAACCTGCCTTTTGGGATTAAAATGTTGGACTCCTAGGTCTTCATCCCAGAGAAATATATAATCATAAATGGACACAGCAGCAGGATGCAGAAATCGTTTTGCAAACCACCTAAAATATTATTAAATAAAGAGATTAGACAGTTGGTAACAAATAAATTTTATCTACAGTAGTCCTTTTCTCTTTCTACATTTTGTAACAGTTCATATCAGATCATAGGCAATGCCTGAATAACTGAATAAAGAAACAAAATAATTTAAAGTTTCACAGATTCAGATAGAGGTAGCAAAAAGGACATGTCTGGTAATCGGTTAAATACTTAAATGTGGTTCAGGTCAACACGGTTAATATCAAATGAGACAGGTTGCCAACAAATTTTGCCCAACTTTTGTTCCTTTGTAAATAACTAATGCGTAAATGATCTTACCACTTTGTTTGGTTGTGAGCTACAATATGTATGACCTTGTTATTCCACTCAAGATCCCGCCAGCCATCGACCTTTCCGTCATAATGGAATAAGATAACTGTAAAATTTTCTGCCAGAAACTGAAAAGGCTGATGTTAGCTCAACATAATTAACATAGCAAAATATCGTAAGTTATTCTGCACAATGAACAATAAACACCAATCAGTTGTTTTACCTTACGAACAATGGTATTAACATTACGCTTTTGTTTCAGGCCCACTGGAACTGCCAGCAAATTATGTGTACTGGAAACTTCGCCCTTCAATACATAAGAGTTTGGCATATTTAAAAACTTAACAATGCACACAAACAATGTTTTACACCACAAGAAATAACTATTCAAAGTATTACTAAGAAAAATCAACAAGAAACACAAATTTTTAAGGCCTCATTTTCAGTTTTTAACCAGGGCCTCCCAAAAGCTCGGGGATGGCCCTGGTATTAGAAACAACTATTTGAATGTAGTACTGAGAATAATCATCAAAAAGGTCGTGTCTAACCTTCGACTTTGAACTACTTGTTGACCATAAAGGCTTTAATTCCAAGTCAGATTTAGCTTCAATAATACCACGAGGTAAACCCTTTAAACTTGTGGAGGCTATTGCATATTCCTAAAAAATAGCACTGCACATTAGTTTCATGATATGATAATCCTCAAAACAAATATAGTCACACTTGCACATAGAGAGAGTAATTAAGCAGAATAGGATTTGAACATCTAACAGGATTTCATTGATCTCAAAATCTACCTTTGATGTGTAGAGTGCATCCAATCTTGAGTCCAGCTGATAAGGCAAATAATTAAAAAGGGCTCATATTAGTTAAAATGAGTATTGAAAAAACTCTGCCATACAAGAGATCCTTACAGAAACCTCGTATTACTTTTCAAATGAAGTGCTATAGGATCCCAAAAAAACTATATATTACCACATGATAAGAGATAATCAAATGCAATAGTGACACTTCATAAAACCAAAAAATGACACCGGTTTGATGCTTATGACAGCCAAGAACATGGTTTTCATGAAAGTCCAATATTAAGATATGCCAGAGTACCCATTCTCGGCATATAAATTATTTCTCGTTTGTAATTTATTTTGTGGTTGAAAAAAAGGTAAGAAACTATAGTAGCAAAGATGCAAACGAGCTTTTAACAAAAAAAACTCGATATCTAGTTCAGCACGAGCTCGTTCAAGCCGAGCTTGTATCAAGTTCAAGCTCATGAATCAAAAACAAGCACGTAATGTGCCGATCTCGAGCTCAACAGGGCTGAGCTCAAGCACATTTCAAGTCTTGTTTGATATGCAGGCGTATATATAGGTAAACTAGATGTGCAAAATGTTTGTATTATTGTGGAAGTTGTCTAAATTGGTTTTTTCACTTAGGATCAAGTTTTGTTGTAACTTTTATGGATATTCGGAATTAGTTATGTTATCAAAATCAACTTTCGTGCATATATTCAAGCTCTTTGAGCCAAGCTCGGGCCTGCATTGCAAAGGCTCGTCAAGCACAAGCTTAGCATAAAGTTTCGGGTACAAATGGCTCTCTTGGAGCCCTAGTTGAAACTTCAAAAAATTATCATTGTAAATTAAAAGGTGCAAGATTCATATACTAATTCAATAAATTGGAGTTTCTACCTCCGTTTGCAGATACTGATAATTTGTGGTTCTATATACAATATACAGCATTATGATACATGTGAGTCCCAAGAACGGTTTCATCTTGGTTACATAACCTCCCTGCATGTATAGAACCTGCATTATTAGGAAACATTATCAGGAATGTATAGTTGTAAAGTAACTGGAAATCTGTCTGAGAATGAAACTTACCCAATCAAAGTAGAGGTGTCTTTTGATCAATAGATTCCTCCATGATTTAGCTTCTCTCATCAACAGCTTCTGCTTATATACGTCTCATACCAAACTGCAGCTGGTAAAAAACGAAGGACGCATCAATAACTTGCCTTACGAAAAACAAAACAATGATCTCTATCACAAACCAAATACAAATTGACACCATAATGATAACAACGACTTGAGCATATTGTAATGTCCTTACTAGCCTTTTCCACATATTCTAACAGTAGCATTAAACAACTCATTTCAAAGAAAAGTTGGTCAGAAGCAATATCTAACATAAAGAAAAGAAAGAATGCCCCTATCCTGTACAAACCGCCAAAAAACACATCTTCCAGTTTGAACCAACTTAACTACTACCATAACTTTACATTTCAAAACCGCAGATTAATTAAACCAAATTAGATCATTTGTAGATGTTTGAATTGCTAAACAGTTGTCTAAAGCAAAACTAAGCAGACAGTTAATTAACACTAGAATGCTCTTTCAACCATGCTCGAGCATATAGTGAGGTGGGATGGTTAGGCTGACATCACACTCCAAATGGACGTCTTTAACGTTTCACTTAACAACATAAATATATCTAGCAGAGCAGATACATATCATACAACAGAAAACCAATATGCATAAAACTACTTCACCTTATAAAAATAAATAAATAAAAATAAAAATAAATAAATAAATAAATAAGCACCTTAAAAAACATGTTAATAATAAAAAAGGTAACCAAAATAAGACAGTGATCCGGGGTTTGAAACACACAATACGCTTAACACGATAAACAACAAGTGTAAATGCAAATCACGTGCATTGAACTCACAAATCTAACATCGCGTGTGTGTGTGAAAGAGAAATATAAAGACATATAACATATTAATTAAATATTCACCAAACACTTTTTTAGTTTTATTAACCCAAGGATTCTTCTTGAAAGAAAAGAAAGAAAAAAAATGAATAGATCTTATACAGAAATCGGAGATCGGAGAAATGTGGGTAGTAACCTGAAGCAGCAGGTGACTAAAACGGTTATTATTATTATTATTATTCCGCCGATGAGAGAGTGTGACTGAGTGTACTTGTTTAGAGCGGGGTATATTGCTTGTTGGCTTTGACTGTGTATGAGTGAGATTCTAGTGTCCGAATTTTGTCTTTATTTTTTTTATTCGACCACTTTTTAATGAGAGTAAATTACATAAATTGTCTTTAAAGTTTGGTCAAATTGCATGTTTCGTCCAGATGTTACGAAAGTGCAAGGATCGTACATGTGGGCCGGCTTTAAGGGAGTGCAAGAGGTGCAATTGCACATGACCACCGTTTAACGAGGGCCACAAAATTTCATGCACTTTATTATATGTATATACACAACATAAGCCTTCAGTTTAATTAGTTCACGCGCTAGTGATACATGTGTATTTTATATATGTGTTTAAGGGCCTCTTTTGTGGTGATGGCACGGGGCCACCGAAATCCATGAGACGGCCCTGCCTTTGGTGCAAGTATCAGAGACGATACTTGCACCAAAAGTTTCCTCAAAAAGGACGATACTTGCACCAAAAGTTTCCCCACAGGGACGATCCTTACACTTTCGTAACATCTGGGGACGAAACATGCAATTTGCTTTAAGGACGATTTATGCAATTTACTTTTTTAATAATTTAATCTTGTAATATTTGGTTCGATTTGATTCGTTTTTTTTTTTTTTTTTTTTTTTTTTTGAACGGCGGGTTAGATGTTAGTTGTTAGTTGTTGACTCGAGTTAGTGTCGCATCCTTGGGCAGAGATACCAACCGCGAGCCTCTCCTTAGGGGATAACCCCACTCCTATTCCCGATTCGCCTGATATCATTAGAGCTTGTGGTTCCCAAGTGAGGACTTCCCGGTCGGTCACCCAAACCGGTACTACTCTCACTTGGGCTCGCTTAACTACTTAAGCGGTTCGGCTTTTAGTTTCTTTTCGGTTTTGATTTATTCATCAAGGTTTGGTTTTTCAATGGTGAAAACTGCAATACATCATCAAAGAAAAAATAAATAAATAAATAAAAATAATAATAATAAGACACTAAAACAACATCTAGAAGATAATTTTTTGTGTCGTAAATTGATACGTGGGATTGCGCCCTCGCAACAGGTTTTACCTCTCAAGGGATCTTGAGAAGCTTGCAACCCCCACCAGGTAGTGTACCTGATCGTTATAGTATAGTATAGTGACAAGTACCGGGGGATTGATCGTTCAACTCAGGAATAGTGTCGCTAGGATTAGAAAACCTACTAAACTAGGTCTAGAGGTGAGGGATGATTCTTTTTATATTTTTTTATATTTTATGAAAGCAGGTAAAATCTCGGGTTTTGAAGGAGTGGGCGGAATTAGTTGCTAGCCAACTAACCCAATTAACGAAAGATGCAATCAAAATAAAATAACAGAAATGAAAATTAAACTAATATACTAATGTGGTGGAAACAATAATGAGAAAAGTTGTATTTACTTAGATTTCATTACTCCCTAGATATCTTTTACCAGTTGATTAGCTTGTTACAATTGCATGGATGACGGGTTATATTCCTTAATACTAGTCGTAGGGCCGTGTACAATATTCCCTAACTCTATAAGATCCTACTTCACTCCTATGTCGAGCCGACTAAAAGCTCCTAACATGGGATCATTAGAATTAACTTATGCATTAAATACAACCAAAAATCGTAGTACACCTCCGATCATGTTTCTTAAGACGTTCAAGCAAGTTACAAATGAAAGTCTGCCAGTTTTCTTAAGCCTAACATCGAATACAATCATCTGTAACAATTATAAACAAACAATCAACCAATAATCAACATCTAGGTTTCACTACATCTAAGCAAACACAATAAAAACCTAGCCTAACATGTTAAAAGAAAGATAAACATAAGATAGGATCAAACAATACATAGACATATTGAATGATTATTGAAGTACTTATCTTTATTCAAACATGGAAGAAAGAAGGGTTTGAAACCCCTTCAATATGCAGGAAATTCGACCTAGGGTTTGTGTTTAGTATTCCACAACTTGTTCCACACTTTACAATGAAAAATTGGAAAAATATATATAGACTAAGCATCCTGACGGCGTCATGTATTAGCCTCTGACGCCGTCACGTTATAATTTCCACATCCACCTCTTTTGCCACTCTTGACGCCGTCATGTGTTGTAGCTTGACGTCGTCATGTACTGTTCCAGCAAAGAATTTTGAGACTTTGCCGTTTTCTTCACTTTTATGCTCCAAAAACGTCCAAAATGCTTCCTTTTCCAGATTTCTCCTCAAAAGTACCTAAAATGACAAAAGAAACGATTTAGGGCAATATTTGATCAAATAATTACGAATTCGGGCTTAAATGACCCCTTAAAAGCGGTACACTTTTCACCTCATCAAATACCCTTACACTTAAGATTTGCTTGTCCTCAAGCAAATGCGCTTTTATTCTAATCAAAATACAAGTTAGGGGTCATTTAACACTAATATAAAAGTAATTACAACAAATAATCGTTCCACTAAAAACCAAAAACAAGCACGGAGGTCATACACTAGCACCTCACAAATAGTGTTTAGATACTCACATCTCTCGGGTGTAATAAAGTATATACCACAATATGGAAATGGAAAACATCTCTCACTACCTGTCATAGCAAATAGATTACCATAGGCTTGGGAAAGGATCAAACCTCCACCACTTGGCGTAAGCACCTAGGATAAACTATCAAAGAGGTCTTTTGAAGGGTTATAACATTAGGTGTAGGGATATGGAAAACACGGTTTTGTTGGATAAAAGCAATATTTACTGGTGGCGAGTTAATCATCTTGGTTAATTACATGTACAATATGGCGTTGCTAAGCTAAGACTAGACTCGACTTAAGCTAATAAATTGAAAATAACAAAAACTTAAAACAAACATAGAATGAAACGGGATGGTAGTCCGTATGTTTTTCTCTCATTTTTTTTTTTCTTTTTCTTGATTTTTTCGATTTGTTTTTATTTTTTTCTTTATTTATTTATTTATTTATTTTTTTGCATACACTTTTACTCTACCATCCAAAATAATACATCATAGGGAATGTACATTCCCCTTACACTTGAATTTTTACATACTTTACGATAAACTATTCTAATGACTCGAATCAAGATAATCAAAACACTTGGAGTACTTTTTAAGATTAACGCACATATGGGGGTAATAATTTGATGTTTTTCCCCATTACTCCATAACACTAGTACTTTACCCATGAGTCCCAATCATCCCAAAACAATATGTACAAGATATGACTCGACTTAGCAACCATGTAATCAATTAGATAATTAACTAAGGGTTTAAACAAATAACAATAATGCACTAAAGATGAGTGCATACAAGGAAGGCTAAGGCGATTTGGTTGCACATTTGGGTGGGTTGTAACAAATTCTTCCTTTAAGTAAGATGCTTAAAGTTAGAAACGAAAAGATAGGCTCGGAGGGGTGTACTTGGGGTATCGTGTACTAAAAATGAGTACAACGCAAAGGTGTGGGAAAATTAATTGACTTTACTAGTCAAGTAATATGACTTAAATAGTCAAGTAATTATGATACGGGTTTAAACACAAGGGTGATCCCAATGCCTCTTATCATGTAGTAAATCCTACTACACGAATGTAGTCTCACTAGCGGTCTCGGGGATGCATCACTAACGCAAGTTCTAGAATCTGAATGCTACTGGTACACTCATAAGCACTAATAATGAATGCTTTTTCTATCAAATCTAAAGGCGAACCTCACATATTTGGGTGGAAAATTTTTTAAGTGGTACGGTTTTGTGCTAGTCATACAACTCCTATCCATGAGGCGCTTGTTAAGGCTAAAGTTTCACTCCTAAATGTTGTAAAAACTTTTAAATTTGGCGCTAAAATTACACTAACAAGTATTTCTGTTAGTTTTATTACAGACATACTATCGAACAAACAAACTCAAGTGCAATTATATCCTATAAGGTATCATCATTTACCCTCCCCTTACACTTAGGATGAACATTGTCCCCAATGTTCAATTAAAGAATGTAAAAGTAAAGCAGGTAAAAGAATGAAAACAAATACTCCCCTGATTCGTTCGGTGTGGATAGTGTGTCAACAAGGTTAGATCTTCCTCCAAGAAAATGAACTTTGAAAGCTTCCCTCCAGAAATATAAACTATCTTCTTGTCATATATAACCTGTTAAACCTGAGAAAACAATCAAGGCAAACCTCGCGTAAAATCGACGGCAATCTATATATACTAACAAATCCTAGAAAAAATAGCATATATATCTTAATGTTGCTTTCTAAGATTTAAAGGGATATAATGCTTGTAGAATGAATGTTTGCAGATTTCCTGGAGTTTATAAAACTAAAGAATCAACAAAAACTTTAAGACTCCAGTTTAAACGAAACTCGCAAAATTTTTCAGAATTTTAGTACCTGACGCCGTCAGGTTGTAATTCCTGACGCCGTCAGAATGTTCCTGGAAAAATCTTATGTTAAGTTTCTGGAAAATTTCTGGAAAAACTTATGCCTTATTTCCTGGAAAATCCTGCAAAACATCATTATGACTCGATACAAGCATTTGACTCTAACAATTACTAATATACATGCTCATTTAATATTGTGGTGAATCATGATCATTTTCGTTCTTATAAACAAGTTTGGGTTTCCCTTACACTTAGCTTTTGCAAAATACCTTTATATGTAATTAAGACGAAGTTAAAAACAAAATAAAGCATTTTCACAAATTAGTTTGAAACATGATTTACCAACAATAAAAATAAAACATGCATACGGAAACAAATAAAATCAAACAAATAAAAACACATAAAACATGGGTTGCCTCCAGTGGCGCCATCCGTGGGACCCTACACTAAGAACTAGGATGACAAAACACAAAAACTCAAGCCAGCGGACTCCGCAGTTGGAAAAAACACACGGTGACTCCCAAAAGAGGAAGAACCAAGATCCAATCCCTAGACAGGCCTCTGGAACAACCAGTGCGCCTGGACATCAAGAAACGGGCTCAACTCTAATCCTCCCAACTATAGAGTTACCCATAAATACCACTCAGACCACCACGGTGGTCCCAAACACTGAGGAACTTCAGCGCACCCTCTTCAATACTCCCCACCAAACGACACCCATAGTGGACAACACTGTGCCGCCTGGCGCACCCAACCGAGATAGGGTGCCTAATGTGGAGGCAGAAATTCTTGCAGCGAAAGAGGACGCGCCTGATTTAACGTTAAGTAATTTTGTATCCCAAAAATTACGAAACCCTAACTACCCTCATGCAAGAAGAAGCATGGAGAAGGTCAAGTATGAGCCTGCAAGCCCGGCTCAACTTTGGTCCTGAATGCGAAACATCCCTACCACGCTACCAGAGGGGGGACGCGAAAATAATGAAAGACGTACCAATGTCCACGATAAACTGGGTACAACATCTGATTCGCAGTACTCAGACGAATATGAAGATGATGGAATGCGCACCAATGTCCACTCTAACCGAAGAATACAAGAAAGGCTTGGGCGACAACGCTCACTGAGCGACAGCTCTTCAAGGTCTGATAGCAGAAGGATCCAGGATAGACTGGGAAGACGGGCGCCTCCAAGTGAAATTCCTCCAAGCTCAGATTTTGAAGAAAAACGGCGCAAACGTTGTAAAAGAGACAACTATTCCTCGAGTGATTCCTCGGACAACGAGGACAAAGAAACAGGACATTGGAAGTCTAGAGGAAGACGTCGTAAAGAGGAAGATGAAGACATATCTCTTCCTTGGCGCCGCCAAAAGATTGATGCGTTCACACGGCGCATTAGTGACTACTCAGATGATAAGAAGAGGCGCATGCCCGCCAATGTGAAAACATATGATGGTACAGGTGACCCTGACGATCACCTAAAAATTTTCGAATCTGCCGCCACCATCGAAAATTGGCCACAACCTGTGTGGTGTCATATGCTTAGCTCTACCTTAGTAGGGAATGTGCGGACCTGGTTTAGTAAGCTTCCACGAAGAAGCATAAACGGGTTTGAAGAACTGCGAAAAGCATTCCGCTTAAATTTTACTCAGAGAAAGAAGTGCGCAAAGAACCCTGTTGAATTGGCCAGAGTAAAACAGCGCCAAGGGGAATCAACAAGCGCTTATATGGAGCGCTTTAAAGACGAATGCATACACGTCAAGGCATGTCCTGAAGTGCTAAAAATCTTGGGGTTCATGAATGGGATAAATAACCCAGAACTCATCAAAAAATTAAATGATAAGGTCCCCCAAACCTTTGATGAGTTAATGAAGCGCACAAGGTCCTTCATCCAAAGAGAAGCAGCAGATGCAGATAGTAAAAAGGCTACTCAAATTATAGGCAACAAGAACAGCCTAGGAGACAATCCAATGACCAGGGTAGCAATCGCAACAAAGGTTATCGCGGCCAGGGAAGTGGATGGGAAAATGACAAATATACCCCCCTCACGAAAACACCAAGGGAGATATTCGCAACAGAGGGCGCAAACTTCCCGAAGCCCCCACCAATGCGCACCCCAGAGGACCGGCGTATGGGGGAATGGATACTGCGAATACCATGGACAAAAGGGCCACACTACCAACGAGTGCGTCCAACTACGACAATCGATCGACAAGCTGGTAAAGGAAGGTAGAATGGACCACCTCGTTAAAAATATAAAAGAAGGAAAAGAAAAACCAAAGAATGGAGGCAAAAAGGAGATAGCCAAAGACAAGGCTGACACAATCTACATGATATAATCATGGCAGCGAAAAACTAGGCAAAAAGTCAGCCAAAAGTTCTCCTCTAATAATGAAATTTCCTTCCCAACTCTCGTTGCGGACAACGCAGTAATGGAGCCACTCACCATTGAAATACATACAGGGGACCACGATATTCACTGTATGTATGTAGACGGAGGGGCATCCGCAGATATCATGTACGAACATTGCTTCAAAAGGCTGCGACCAGAGACACAAAGTCAGCTGATCCCAGCCACGACATCGCTGACAGGATTCACAGGAGAAAAAATATGGCCCATGGGACAATTACGCCTACTCGTGGTCATAGGTAATGAGCAGCACTCTACGGCAGCTTGGATGAACTTTATGGTAATCAAGTCCCCCTCGCCATATAACGGCATCATCGGGAGACCTGGAATATCATCTATGCGCGCCGTACCGTCCACAGCGCATGGGATGCTCAAATTCCCAGTGGAAGGAGGCATTGTCACACTTTACAATACCGCTGTGCCACCAAAAGAGTGTAACACAGTAGCCAGTGAAGTGGAGAATCCCCCAGAACAACGCGCAGCCAAAATATAAAACTTAAAGGTTGCCATTCACCCAAATTACCCAGATCAGCAAATATCAATTGGAGGGTCACTATCTGACAAAGGCAGAGCAGCTGTGTGCGCACTATTGCAAAATAACCTAAACATCTTTGCATGGGAACCAAAGCACATGACTGGAGTGCTACGTTCTATTACGGAGCACAAGCTACAAATCCGAAAAGGATATCCTCCAATACGACAGAAAAAGCGCGGCCAGGCTCCAGATCGCGCAAAAGCCATCCTGGAAGAAGTACACAAACTTGTAGACGCAGGTATTATGCTCGAAGTCTACTATCACGACTGGCTCTCTAATCCAGTAATGGTAAAGAAGAGTGATGGCAGTTGGAGGATGTGCGTGGACTTCACTGACCTCAATAAAGCATGTCCACAGGACTGCTACCCACTGCCAGAGATAGACTGGAAGGTAGAATATCTGTGTGGATCGCAACCTGGAAGTTTACGTTGATGACCTTGTTATAAAGAGTCACACAGAGGAAGAATTGGTGCGCGACATTGAGGAGACGTTCAAAACACTGGAAAAAAATAAACATGAAGCTAAATCCCAAGAAGTGCACTTTTGGCGCTACAGAAGGCATGTTCCTCGGGTATTTAATAGAACCTGATGGCATCAAGCCTTGCCCAGAAAAGACAAAAGCTGTCATCGATCTCCCCTCACCGCGCACACTGAAAGAAGTCCAGTCATTAAACGGAAAGCTAGCTGGGCTAAACCGTTTTTTATCCATGTCAGCAGAAAAATCACTCCCTTTCTTTAAAACACTCACGAAGTGCACAAAAAAGGGAGACTTTCGTTGGACTGAGGAGGCAGAGGAAGCCTTCCAACAACTAAAACAGCGTCTTGCATCACTTCCCAAACTTGTCGCACCGCGACTAGGGGAAGAGTTGATCATGTACTTATCTGCAACCCATGGAGCAGTTAGTGCAGTACTATTGACAGATAGGAACTCCGCTCAAACACCCATATACTTTGTAAGCAAGGCAATGAAAAAGACAGAGACTAACTACAGCGCTATGGAAAAGCTGGTCCTAGCTCTAGTATTCGTATCTAAAAGACTGCGCAGATACTTTCAGGCGCACCCAATAGCTATAATCATGGACCAGCCCATCAAACAAGTTACCTCTAAACCTGACGCATCAGGATGGCTACAAAAGTGAAGTGTGTTGTTGAGTGAGTATAACATCTCGTATAGACCACGCACTGCAATCAAGGGGCAGATATTAGCCGTCTTTATTGTTGAGAAGCCAGATACCGATACTCTACCTTCAACAGGCAAGACAGAGTTACAAGAACCATGGGTTCTATTCACAGACGGATCCTCATGCATGGATGGATCAGGCGCAGGCCTTATCCTTACTAACCCAGAGGGGGTAGAATTCACCTACGCACTGCGCTTCGAATTCACAGCCACAAACAATGAGGCAGAATACGAAGCCCTACTCGCTGGACTGCGTATTGCAATTCAAATGGGTGTACGCAACCTAGAGGCAAATGTGGATTCCAGGCTAGTAGCTAACCACATGCTAAGTAAATATGAAGCCAAGGATGAACACATGATCCAATACCTTGAGAAAACCAAGTCTTTAATTCAGAGCTTTGATAGGTTTACAATCAAACAAGTACCTAGAGGAAAAAACAGGAAAGCTGACGCGCTTAGCAAGATCACATCTACAAACTTTGCGCATCTATCAAAAAAGGTATTGGTGGAAACTCTAAAAAACAAATCAATCTTGGAGATGGAAGTATCCACGGTAATAGAGGAACAGGATCCTACATGGATGACACCTATCATTGAATTTATAAGCAAAGGAATCTTACCACGAGATCAGAAGGACGCTCGAAGGGTGCGGCGCACAGCGCAGAGATTTGAACTTCGAGATGGCATCCTATACCGACGTTCATTCCTACAACCTTGGCTCCGATGTGTTGGACCTCTTCAAGCAGATTATGTACTCCGAGAAATTCACGCTGGATCATGTAGCATGCACTCAGGACCAGGGTCTGTAGTAGCGTGCGCCCTGCGATCGGGATACTATTGGCCTACTATGCACTGCGACGCACGGTACATGACAAAGAAATGCAGCGATTGCCAGGTCCACAGGCCAATTCCGCGCCGACCACAACAAGAGTTAACCCCCATCACCTCACCATGGCCATTCTATAAATGGGGCATTGACATCGCAGGCCCTTTCCCAGTTGCAGCGGGAGGGCTAAAATTCCTCACCATAGCCATAGACTATTTTACCAAGTGGATTGAGGCAAAAGCAATGGTGAGCATCACTGGCAACCAGGTAAAACGCTTCGTATGGGACAACATTGTGTGTCGCTTCAAACTACCTGGGGAAATTATTTCAGACAACGGAAAACAATTCTGTGACAACCCATTTAAAGATTGGTGCGTGCAATTAAACATCACACAACACTTTGCTTCAGTGAAACTGATGAGTGTTCAAACACTCATCGTTTTTGATATATTTAAACTGCCAAAACGCACAAAAACAATCAAAAAGATATCAAAATACTTAAATTATCTCAGGGATTGTGTTTTATGTGTTTTAAAAGCAAAATGTGCAAAAACAAAGAAAAAACGTACAAAGTTTGCAGTATTGGCAGTTTCAGTCCCCCAAGTTTCAAAACTTGTCAACTTTAGTCCCTATGCATTTATTTTGAAAGTAAAAGTCAACCCAAGGTTTTAAAAGTCAAAAATCACTAAATATTACACTTGGGTCACAAGTTTTCCAAAAATTACATGTTTAGTCCCTGAAAATCTAAAAATGGCAAATTAGGTCCCTGGGAAGTTTTGAAATTTTGAAAAATGGAAAATTGGCAAATTTGGTCCTTGTATTATTGGTATTGGCAAAAATTGGTCCTTATGGTTACTTTGGAGAAATTACCATTTCAGCCCCTCATCTTTTCCAAAATTACAAAAATGGTCCTTGTGCACCAATAGTTACCAACCGGACCCTTTAATACCAAAACCAAACCCAAAACCAAAACACTCCCTAACCCAGTCCACCTCCCAGCCCAACTTACCCGGCCCACTTTCATTTTAATAAAAACCCACGGGGTCAAATAGTCAACAAAGGGTCAAACGACCCTTTGACCTTCTTCTTCCCCCAACAAGACCGCCCAAAACCAGGGAGACTCACCTCCCCCCTCCTCATCTTTTTCCAACAAGAGCCCCCACAATTAATACCCACACCTAACAAACCCTCCACAATAAATTCTAACACCAACCCCCCACCAGAACCACTCAGAATTGCTCCATTGTTTTTTGGCGGGAAAATTCAATCCAATGGCTAGGATTGATCAAAGCTCAATTGAATGGATGAGATATGGTCAAGGGTCAACAAGGATACCACTAGGACTTTAAAAAATCAAAAGGAAGCCATGTGGGAGAAGAGAGGGCTTATTATTATTTCGTTATATATATTGTAGCTCTTACATGAGCCTTAGTGTGTAATCTTTTAGTTTTTTTATGTTTTTCAGTTTAATTTCAATGTATTGTAACTCTTATTATCAATGAAAATCTATTTTGAAGTTTGATTCTCAATTTCACTTTTCAAGTTCCATTTTAAATTTTCAAGTTCTAATTAAAGTCTCTAATGTGAGTACAAGTAATTCATAAGCTTATGTAAACTCAAAAACAAGGTTTTGAAAGCTTTATAAGCTTGTAAGATCATACTAAGCTTAGTTTTAAATATTTACTAAAAAACTAAGAAAAATCAAAAATAAATAAAAAAAATGGTGATCATATACTGAATGAGCTTGGAGCACAGTGTATTAAGGATGGCTGTGGGTTAGGAACCTCATGGGAGGGCATTAGGATTGGTTCTATTGTTCTTTGGTCCTTATTAGTTGGCTTGGAAGGCTTTGTAAGCTAAAAATCTCACATCTTTAGTATTAAGTAGTTCTAACTGTTTATTTAAGTTTATTTTAGTTAAACATTAGTAACTAGATCAGTTGTTATCATTTGTTTGAGTTTTATAATTGTCTGAATCAGAATCTCATAAATTATTGTTTTTAAAGGAGTGTTTGGTTGGTGTCTGTTGTACCATTCTACTTATATAATTGTGCAAGTCTGTGTTTCTACATGTTGCTTAGTTGAATACAAGCTCAGGGAAACAAGTTACTTGGTACCAAAGTTAGCAAAAGTCAAAATCACTCAAAAATAATCACCACAGTTAACTGTGGTGATTTTTCAAGCTCAAACCTCATCAAATCTTTTCATAAGTGAATGTTTTTATTTAAGTTACCTTTCATACAGCTTATCTTAACACTTTAAGCCACTAAATCAGCTGTCTAAGTTCATATAAGTCAAAACTTTCATTTTTCTGAAAAGTCAAAAGTACCAAACTCAGTTTTTTTTCCAAAATGGAATGAATTAAATTGAATTTTGTGTTGTGTTTGGAGGTCTGAAAATTGTTGTGTGTTAACTCTACCAGTTGAATTTGTGATTCCCAAGTTTGTTATATTTTTGTGAATTTTTCCTAAGGTCCAAAATGCCCTTGGAAGTAGCCTGCAGGGCAAGCTAGTTGCCCTGTCTCAGCAGACTCAGTTCACTCACCAACCTTTGGTGGTGTTTTGTGACTGACCCAGTGGGTCCCACACCTCATTCTTGGTACCATTCAACCCCCTCCTACCCAGGATCAAGGGTTGACCATTGATTTGACCTTTAGACTTGTGGACCCCACTTTGTTTGACCCCAAAAGCTTGTCCCTTTTTCTGCCTCAGAATCAAATAAGCAAGTGCTTATTTTGGTGTTTGAGCTTAGTTATTTAGCTTATTTGTGCATTACTTGCTTTAACTTGCTCATTGTACTTAATTGCATCTGTTTTCACCAAAGTGGACCCCACACAAGCTGATTTTGGCTTATTTCCACTTCTGGTCAATAAAAGTCAACTGTTGAGGCTATAAGCACTTGAAGTGCTTATTTCCTTGACCTCAGTCAAAGTCACTTCACAAAAGTTGTCTAATAAGTTGTAATAAGCATTTTAGAAAAAGAAAATCTCAAATAAGCCCACTTTAATAGAAGTGATAGCTTCTATTTAAGCCATTTGGCTTATTCATCAGCTTATTTATAAGTAAATTCCATTTTTACAATTTTCCTAGGCTTCTGGTGTGTAAAAACTATTTCTGTAATTTTTTCAGATTTTTCTTTTATCATTTAGTATTTTTCTTAATTAAAAATAGTTTTTAGTAATTATTAAATAGTTAATAATTAATAATAATTAATTAGTAAATCAGAAAAATATAAATTAAATTTTAAAATTAGTTTTTAGTTATTTTTAAGTTTTCCAAATTTTATTTTCACTTTTCTAGTGTAATTTAATAATTAATTAGAATTTAGGTTATTTTAAATAATTAAAAAGTAATTAATAATTAGTTAATAATTAGTAATAATTAATTAAATAGTCTTAAAAATATATTTTCATTTCTAAAATTAGTTTTATAGTATTTTAGACTTTTCTAAGTTCAATTTTTAATTTTCCAAGTTAATTTCACAATTATTTTTAATTTAGGTTAATTTAGTTAATTAAAAGTAATTAGAAAAATAGTATTTAATTAATAGTAATTATTAAATTAGTGTAAAAATTAGTTTTAAATTTCCAAAAATTTTCTATTATCATTAGGATTGTAAAAAGTAAATTTTCATACCAGTAGCCTTTCCAGATCACCGTATTCACGTTTTTGTACGTTTGTCCACGTCTTCGGCAAACATACGGTTTTAAGTTTTAGGTGATTTCTTCTCGATCTCAGTTCCCGTAACCATTCAAATAGCTTTCCTAAGCTATTTTTGTTAAATATCTCCAAATAATTTTCACAACAAACCCTTTTCTGTGAATAACACCCGATTACGAATACGCTAAAGTTACATTTCACACCTCAACGGGATTTAACGACCCGGTGATACCCTATATTACCCGGAGTATTGATCTAGGCTATTTGAATTTGTTGACCAATCTTTTGTCAATATAAGTTGGTGGTTTAGCCCCAATCAGAAACACCCACAAACCAATGGCTTGGTTGAACGCGTGAATCGCAGTCTAGGCGAAGGAATAAAAGCGCGCCTTGACAGACATAAAGGAAAATGGGTGGACGAATTGTCACATGTTTTATGGGCGCACCGCACGGAAATAAAAATAAACCATGCATACGGAAACAAATAAAATCAAACAAATAAAAATCAAAAAAATAAAAACACATAAAACATGGGTTGCCTCCAAAGAAGCGCTTTTCTTTATTAACGAGTCTTGTAGCTAGACTCAAGGTCATGGGCTATTACGTGACCTCGTCATTGGTCTCATTCTCTAGGTCATCCTCAATCTTATTTTTGTATTCCAGACCCGATTGTAAGTGTTCTTTATAAAGACCAACCACCTTTTTCTCAATTGCTCCTATAATTCTATTGGCCAAATTCCCTATCAACTTTATATTTTGGCCCTAGAGTTAAGCAATCCTTATAGAAAAGGCTCTTCTTCTCCCATACATAGTCCTTGCCCTTTTTCTTATCCTCGTCATTGATGTCCTCAAAAGCACCAATGTTATCCATATCAAATCGAGGCACAAAACGAAATTCCTTCATTCTATTAGGCATCCTATATGTACTTATACCCAATCGTACTATAATAATCTTGTTAAGATTATTATAGTACGCAGTCTCCTCCTTAGTGGGATATAGATTGAAATAATCATCTGGTTTCGGATCTATCTCCCCTTCCTCAAGTTCCTTCACATCCTCAATAACAACCTCAAAACCATTAGATCCTAGGTCCTTATTTGAATACAAGGCGGTCGTTAGGTCACTAAATGCATGATCGAGCTCAACATTAATCAACCTATTAAGTTCCCTAAGTTCCCTAATCTCATTCTCAATCTGTTCACGCAACAAAGCAACACCACTAAGGAAAGGGGTGGATTCGCGTTTTCCATAATGGCCAACGGAATAGTCAATGAATTTAATTTACTAACAAAGGCACGAAGAAAAAGATAGACTAAAGGAAACCTAAAAATGAAAATAAAAATCTTACTAGAAAGGAATCTAGCAAGTAGACCTAATAAAAAGAAATTCTAACCTAGACAATAACTATTCCCCGGGCTGCAGTGCCAAAACTATGATGTCGCCACACTCTTTTGTGAAAGTTGAGGAATAAATGTAAAGATAGATAATCCCCGGCAGCGGCGCCAAAAACTTGATACGTGGGATTGTGCCCTCGCAACAGGTTTTACCTCTCAAGGGATCTTGAGAAGCTTGCAACCCCCACCAGGCAGTGTACCTGATCGTTGTAGTATAGTAGAGTGACAAGTACCGGGGGATTGATCGTTCAACTCAGGAATAGTGTCGCTAGGATTAGAAAGCCTACTAAACTAGGTCTAGAGGTGAGGGATGATTCTTTTTGTATTTTTTTATATTTTATGAAAGAAAGTAAAATCTCGGGTTTTGAAGGAGTGGGCGGAATTAGTTGCTAGCCAACTAACCCAATTAACTAAAGATGCAATCAAAATAAAATAACAGAAATGAAAATTAAACTAATATACTAATGTGGTGGAAACAATAATGAGAAAAGTTGTGTTTACTTAGATTTCATTATTCCTTAGATATCTTTTACCGGTTGATTAGCTTGTTACAATTGCATGGATGACGGGTTATATTCCTTAATACTAGTCGTAGGGCCGTGTACAATATTCCCTAACTCTATAAGATCCTACTTCACTCCTATGTCGAGCCGACTAAAAGCTCCTAACATGGGATCATTAGAATTCACTTATGCATTAAATACAACCAAAAATCGTAGTACACCTCCGATCATGTTTCTTAAGACGTTCAAGCAAGTTATCAATGGAAGTCTGCCAGTTTTCTTAAGCCTAACATCGAATACAATCATCCGTAACAATTATAAACAAACAATCAACCAATAATCAACATCTAGGTTTCACTACATCTAAGCTAACACAATAAAAACCTAGCCTAACATGTTAAAAGAAAGATAAACATAAGATAGAATCAAACAATACCTAGACATATTGAATGATTATTGAAGTACTTATCTTTATTCAAACATGGAAGAAAGAAGGGTTTGAAACCCCTTCAATATGCAGGAAATTCGACCTAGGGTTTGTGTTTAGTATTCCACAACTTGTTCCACACTTTACAATGAAAAATTAGAAAAATATATATAGACTAAGCATCCTGATGGCGTCATGTATTAGCCTCTGACGCCGTCAACTCGCCGCCAAGCTGAAATTAATATTGCCTAGATCCACTTCTGACGTCGTCATGTAGAAATAATCTCTGGGCCGTCACTAGTATTTGGACCCTGACGGCCTTGGTGACGCCGTCAGGCCAATAACACTGGAAACACTCTGGGCCGTCACGTTATAATTTCCACATCCACCTCTTTTGCCACTCTTGACATCGTCATGTGTTGTAGCTTGACGTCATCAGGTGCTGTTCCACCACGGAATTTTGAGAGCAGGGTTGATGATTACCATAATCTTGATTTTTGATTTTTTTCTTTATTATTTTTTTTTGTATTTTTTGATTTTTCCGATCCTACACTGGTTTTAATGTTTCTAAAAGCTTTTATGAGCTTTCTGGGAGCTTACATGAACTTATGCATCCATATCATTAACTAGAAACAACAGCTAAGGGTGTGTTTGTTTTTGCCAAAAACATCTGAACCACATCTGACGTCTGACTAGTCAGACGCGGTCAGACGTTTTGGTTGTTTGTTTTTTTCCCGAGAGTCAGACGCAGTCAGATGTTGCATATCTTACTCGATCAGACTTGGTGATCATGTCTTACTCCCTCTTACCCATGCAAAATCGACATATCTCCAAAATATTCATCCTTCAAACCCTCTAAACCCTTGACTCACCCATCTCCAAAACCTTATTGATATATAATAAAGATTCGTGAGTTGGAACAGAAAATACAAAATAATAAAGATTCGTGAAGGGTTTTTAAAGGAGTAACGATCATGAAATTTTTGAGTCTGTTTCTTGATTTAACGATAAATAGAGTAGTGCTTTTGTGTTTGTAGCTTGAGAAGAGAAAAATACTGATAAGGATGGGGGCATGTGTTTGTAGAGATAAATTAGGGTTGTGAGGTTTAGGTTATTATCTTATAACCTTAGGTTTAGGGCTAGTTTTGAGTTGGAGTAATATTTTGGGCTTCATTGTCTTTAATCCGGATATTTTTGTTATTTAAAGTGGGCTGGATTTTTGTTTTTATGGTGAACTGTTTATGACTTCTTAGTTTAATAATTTTGAGTTGAGCTAAAGTAACATTGAATTTTGGTATTGCAATTTGAATTATATTCTCTTGTAAATTACTAAATTAGAATAAGATATGTAATAAGGTAATTTATTTAATTGTTAATTATTGTGTTAAATTTATTATAATTTATTTATTTTTCATGTTTACGAAAGTTACTTATTCATTGTATTGCTATAGTTTAATATATATTTAAAAAAGGGAAAATTAAAACCATTCAGACAATTATAAAAAAAACAAACAACAATTTTTCATTCAGATTCAGACATTATAGCCACATCTTACTAGTAAGATGTGGTAGTCAGATTCAGATGTGAAACATCTTAATGAAACAAACACACCCTAAGTCTTTTGAGATTTTTGAAATAAAAATGAAAATTGTATATACTGAAATTGGTACTGAACTTGAAATTAAACTTGAACAAAGTTTTCTTACAACTTAAATAAACTTGTACAATGCTTAAAAGCTTTAAGATTTAACTGAAATAATAAGCTATAATCTAAATGACACACTTAAACTAAAAATATACTACTCCTTGTCTTCAATGCCTCTCTCCCTTTTATAGTTGAAGTTTAGGGTTTGGGAACCCTTTCTGAGCAAATCCCACTAATTTCCTGAGCTGTTGGATGACTGAGACTCAATCTCAGCCCTTGGATCATTTTGGCGCCAAAACAGAAATAGAGCAATTTGCTCTGCTTTATACCAATTGGGGGGGGGGGGGGGGGGGGGGGTGAGCATTAATTGTAGTTGTCCTTGTTAGGTGTGTTAATACAAATATCGCCTAAAAACGTTATTTATATTTTACGATCTTTGCTAAGTTTTGTTAATGACAAAGTGTAAACTTTAGTTTCTAGTAAAACATAATTTTAGTTTAAAGACTTGCATAATTAGACATTTGCTACATTTACATTTCATATAAAACACAAAACTTTTTATATTTCTCTTTTAACATAACATTGTTTTTATTTCTTAAATAAGAAAGTGTCACATCACATCAATAAGCATTTATGGTAAGTTTGTGTGTTTGACTTACCATAACCTCTTACACATTTTTGGAAGCATTATCTTTGATTCAATGTGTATTTGACTAGAATTTAGTTGATGTGACTTTGGTTAGTTTGGAAAGATTTATTGCAAAACCTTCTGTCAGCCTGGCGGAACCCTGGAGGTACACGGGCGGAACCCATCTGAGGGTTCCGCCATATCCGCCAGACCTGCTAAAGGTTTTGCTATAAATACCAAGCCATTTATTTAAATTTAGTTTTTATCACTTCTCATTACATTTCACACACATACATTCATATCATTCATCTAACCCTATAACATTTCATTTTGATGTGAAGTTTCTTTTGTAGCAAAGAAGTTCACAAGTTCATATAAAGTTACAAGTATTCAACACAACGTTGCAAGACTTGTTAGCTTAGCATCGTGTAGACTTTGTGTAGTTTACACTTCATTAGATTGTGTGTTTTCAGTTGTGATCGGTTAGTATTTTAGGCCTTAAAATACGTAGTGATGGGAGTTGTTGTACCCTTGTAAAAGAACTAACGGGAGTGGTTGTACCCTTGAAAAAGAACTCGACACCTAGCTTAGTGTCGGTAATCGTGTAAGCGACGTGTAAGGTTTTCTCCGCCGGTGAAAGGAGCTTGTTGACTAGTGAAAGAAACTCTCGAGTTGGATACTCGGGGCGTGGATGTAGGGCAAGGAAAAAGAGTCCTTGTAGCCGAACCACGATAAATACTCGTGTTGTGGTTTGATCATTTCTTTCTTTATACTTGCATGTTATATATTGTCTTTGTGTTCATATCTTTGATTAAACGGAAAGTTTCAAAAGATAATTAAACGAAAAACCGGTAAAACTATTCAACCCCCTTCTAGTTTTCCACAATTGGCATCAAGAGCTACGTTACTCAAGCTTTTAAAATATATTGTGTTTTAAAACTTGAAACGATCCATGGATTTTGAAAATTACAAAGAAGGGCAATCTATGCAAAGACCACCACTTTTTGAAGCAAATAGTTTTATATATTGGAAAAACCGATTTGAAACTTACGTGAAATCTAAAGATATAGATTTATGGTATATAATCATTGATGGTGATAATATAGTTACAAATAGTAAAGATGAAGATCAAAAGAAATTAATTGCTAAATATAATGAAGCTAAAATGATGCTTTACAATGCTTTGCCTAAGAAAGAATATGAAAGAGTCTTTATGTGTAAAACCGCCAAAGAAATTTGGCAATCTTTAATAGTCACTCATCAAGGAAACTCACAAGTTAAGGATAACAAAATTGATCTTCTTGTTCAACAATATGAACAATTTGCTATTTCCGAAGATGAGACTATTGATAGTGCATTTGCTAGTGATACGTGGGAATCGCACTAGGCTTTACCTTTCGAGGGATCTCGAGAAGCTTACAACCCCCACCAGGCAGTGTACCTGATCGTTGTAGTATAGTATAGTGACAAGTACCGGGGGATTGATCGTTCAACTCAGGAATAGTGTCGCTGGGATTAGAAAGCCTAAAAACTAGGTCTAGAGGTGAGGGATGATTCTTTTTGTATTTTTATATTTTTTAAAAGCAATTAAAATCTCTGGTTTTTGGAAGAGTGGGCGGAATTAGTTGCTAGTCAACTAACCCAATAAACTAAGATGCAATCAAAATAAAATAACATAAATGAAAATAAAGCTAATTAAACTAGTGTGGTGTAAACAATGATAGGGAAAGTTGTGTTTACTTAGGTTTCATTACTTCCTAGATATCTTTTACAGGTTGATAGCTTGTTACAATTGCGTGGATGACGAGTCGTATTCCTTAATACTAGTCATAGGGTCGTGTACAATATTCCCTAACTCTATAGGATCCTACTTCACTCCTATGTCGAGCCATTAGAAGCTCCTAACATGGGATCATTAGAATTCTCCTACGCATTAAATACAACAGAAAATCATAGTACACCTCTGATCATGTTTCTTAAGACGTTCAAGCATGTTAGCAATGGAAATCTGCCAGTTTTCTTAAGCCTAACATCGAATACAATCATCCGTAACAACTATAAACAAACAATCAACCCATAATTAACATCTAGGTTTCACTACATCTAAGCAAACACACAAGAGATCTAGCCAAGCATGTTAAATTGAAGACAAGTGTAATATATATTCAAATAACACATAGACTTATTGATAGAATTGGAACAGTACTTATCTCAATTGAACATAAGAGGTTTCAAAGGGTAAAAACCCTTGAAAGAGCTGTGAAAATCGGACTAGGGTTTCTCTCCAAAGTTATACCCTAAAAGTTACACTTTAATGAATGAAAATTGCAAAACTATATATAGATTTTACAGGGTGACGACGTCAAGAAGGAAATTCTGACGCCGTCAACTCACTGCCCATAATGAAATCGGATTGCCTAGATCCACTTTTGACGCTGTCATGTGTAAAGTTACTCTGGGCCGTCACTAACATTTGGACCATGACGGCCTATGGTGATGCCGTCATGTCCCTAGTACAAAACTCTCTGGACCGTCACGGACTTTATCCACTTCCACCTCTTGCATTGCTCTTGACGCCGTCAGGTACTGTTCCCAGCAAGGAAAATTAAGATTTTGCCGTTTTCTTCACTTTTATGCTCCAAAAACGTCCAAAATGCTTCTTTTTCCAGAATTCACTCCAAAAGTACCTAAAATGACAAACGGAACGATTTAGGGCAATATTTGATCAAATAAATTTGAATCCGGGCTAAAATGACCCCCTAAAAACGGTTCATTTTTCGCCTCATCAGCTAGGTTTAACACTATTATTACTTCACTTAAAGCACTTGATGAATCTTTTTGTAGCAAGAATTTTGTCAGGAAATTCCTTAGAGCACTCCATCCGAAGTGGAGAGCAAAAGTGACGGCAATTGAAGAATCCAAGAATCTTTCAAGCATGTCACTTGACGAGCTAATTGGAAACCTCAAAATTCATGAAATGGTAATGGAAAAAGATTCAGAAATAGTTAAAGGCAAGAAAGAAAAGGTTAAGTCCATTGCCTTGAAAGCTAGAGTCCAATCAAGTGATGATGAAGAATCTAGTTCGGATAGTGATGATGAAGAATATGCCATGGCCGTTAGAGACTTCAAGAATTTCTTTCGTAGATGAGGGAAGTTTGTAAGGCAACCTAAAGATGACAAGAAAACCTTCCGAAAGGATCGTGATGATAGGAAAGGAAAGGTTGAAAGGAAATGCTTTAGGTGTGGAGACACAAGTCATCTCATAGGAGAATGTCCAAAACCACCCAAAAGCAAGTCTCAACAAGCTTTTGTGGGTGGTGCTTGGAGTGACTATGAAGAAGATGACGATGAGCCGAAGAATGATGAAATTGCTCTCATGGCTCACGACCCCAATGAGGTACTCTCCAACTCATCTTACTCTTCTATTGATGATGACACCTTACAAAAAGAATATAACAAACTTTGTGAATTAAGCTTAAAAATCATAAACAAAAATAATTTTTTGAAAACTAAAAAGGAGTTTTTAGAAAATGAAGTTTATGAGTTAAAAGAAAAAGCTAAGTGATTAGAAAAGAGTAAAGGTATTGACACATCGTGCAAATCATGTGAAGAGCTTAAACTCGAAATTGAGAAACTTAGAATTACTCGAGATTATCTAATAAAACAAACCACAAAGTTTAAGAAGTTCGATAAAAGTATTTCTTGTGCGGATGAAATTAAGAAACTTCAAAAGTCACCATTTGATAAAACAGGACTAGGTTTCATGAAACTAGAAACTTCGAAGAGTCAAATGAAACAAGAAAAGAAAGCACAAGAAACTAACAAAAATGCTACAGCAGCCCGCAGAACAGAGGAACCCAAAATAGGGTTCCGCCCGTTGAACCCAAAGGTTCCGCCGGGTCTGCAGCAGCAGTGATAACTTCCACGTCGGATCGTTCAAAATTTGTTAAAGTCACATATAAAAATGAAACAAAACCTGCTATTAAAACTGGGGTAGGACTTAGTAAAAATGAATTTAGAACTAGAACTACTCAACCGAGACCTAAGACTCCAATTCCCAAACGCCCATTTCCAAAGAGTAACTACAACACACGACCAAACTACCAACATGTTTGGAACCAAAACACTCCTGGACATTACCAAACTCCAAATTACATGTCATGGAACCCTTATGTTCTATTTCCATACTTCGATCAAGTTAATGGTATGCTTAACCAAAATGGACCCATGAGAAATTGGGGACCAAATGTTTGAGTGTTTTTCGTAAAATAGGTGTGCCTAAAAGTATGTTTGGAACCGGATGAATGGATTAAAGATAGCGGTTGTTCAAGGCACATGACGGGTAACAAAAGCCTCTTCTCAACTTATCACAAATGTGATGGAGGTAACGTTACGTTTGGTAGTAAAGCTAAGAGCAAAATCATCGGAAAAGGTACAATCTCTCATGACTCCCTTTTTATAGCTGATGTAGCTCATGTTGATAACTTAGGTTTTAATCTCCTTAGTATTAGTCAACTTTTCCGTAATAAGTATAACGTTCTTTTTAGTGAAAATGGAAGTAAAATACTTAAAGATGGCATAACCATAGCCAAGGGTGTCCTTAAGAACAACGTGTATGTCATGAAGATGGATCAAACATCTAGAGACAAACTTTGTCTTACTACATTAGATGAATCTTCAACTTTATGGCATAGACGTTTAGGACACGCTAACATGAGACTTATACAAAACCTCTCCTCCAAAGACCTAGTTCGAAACTTACCTAAGTTGAAATATGACCAACACTTTTGTGACACTTGCAAAGTCGGTAAACAAGTCCATAGTAGCCATAAGGCTAAAAACTTGGTTTCTACATCTAGGTGTCTAGAACTTTTGCATATGGATTTGTTCGGTCCATCCGCTATACAAAGTTATGGAGGTAACTTCTATACTTTGGTCATAGTAGATGATTACTCAAGATATACTTGGACAAAATTTTTGAAAAGTAAAAATGAAGCTTTTGATAAATTTGAGATTCTAAGTAAGAAAATTTAAAATCAAGTAGGGTCTAGTATTGTGTTTATTAGAACGGATCACAGTGGTGAATTTGATAATGAATTTCAATTTGGAAACTTTCGAGATAAAAATGGTATTACTCATAACTTTTCGGCTCCACGCACTCCTCAATCTAATGGTGTAGTAGAGCGTAAAAATCGGACCTTGCAAGAGATGAGTAGAACAATGCTTAATGAACAAAACATTCCACAAAAGTTTTGGTGTAACGCCGTTGACACATCAACGTACATTTTAAATCGAGTCTTAATTAGACCATTTTTGAATAAAACTCCTTATGAACTATATAAAGGTAAAAAGCCTACATTAGGATACTTTAGAGTGTTTGGGAGTAAATGCTTTATTCTTAACACCAAGGACTATCTCACCAAATTTGACCCAAAGTCTTATGAAGGTGTATTTCTTGGATATTCACAAAATAGTAAAGCTTACATTGTTTTAAACAAAGAAACCTTAAGAGTCGAGGAATCGTTGAACGTAACATTCGATGAGAGTCCACCTCCCTCTAAGACATCACCTTTGGTAGATGATGACTTAGTTGAAAGTCAAGCTATTGAAAATCAAGTGATCTTAGAAAATGACAAGGAGGATGAACCATTAAGCAAAGAAATTGTTAATGTTAAACAATCCAAAAGTCATCCATTAGATAATGTCATAGGAAAAATTAATGAAAGAACACTAAGATCTAAAGCCCAAAATGAAAGTAACGACTTTTGTTTCGTGTCAACCATTGAACCGAAAAACATTAATGAAGCCATAAATGATGAGTCTTGGGTAATAGCCATGCAAGAAGAGTTAAACCAATTTGTTAGAAATAATGTATGGACATTAGTTCCTCAACCAAGGAGTCAAACAATAATTGGAACAAAATGGGTTTTTCGTAATAAAATGGATGAAAATGGAATTGTGTCTAGAAACAAAGCTAGGCTAGTAGCACAATGGATGAAAGTGCCCTTAATATATCTAAAAATCCTTTTAACGGCTTTGAGATGAGTTGCTTCGGTTGCTAGGCTCGAGTCAATTAGAATCTTATTTGCATATGCATGTGGACACAATTTTAAACTCTTTCAAATGGACGTCAAAAGTGCATTCTTAAACGGGGTTATAAATGAAGAAGTGTATGTTGCTCGACCACCGAGCTTCATCAATTTTGGAAAACCTAATCATGTTTACAAACTTAAAAAGGCTCTTTAAAGACTTAAGCAAGCTCCAAAAGCATGATATGGTCGACTTAAAACCTTCCTAGTTGACCATAAGTATACCATGGGCTTAGTTGATAATACTCTCTTCACTAAGAAGAAAGATTCACATATTATCATAGTCCAAATCTATGTTGATGACATTATATTCGGATCAACTTGTCAAGAATTATGCGTTGATTTCTCAAAAATCATGCATGACGAGTTTGAAATGAGTATGATGGGAGAACTCAACTTTCTCCTAGGACTCCAAATTAAACAACTAGAAGATGGTATCTTCTTTAACCAATCTAAATATATTAAGGACATGCTTAAGAAATTTGGATTAGAAGATTCGAAACCAATCAAAACTCCCATGTCCACGGAAACAAAACTCACCAAGGATGAGGAAAGTGAATCCGTAGATAGCACTAAATATAGAGGTATGATTGGAAGTCTACTTTACCTAACGGCTAGTAGACCCGACATTATGTTTAGTGTTTGTCTATGTTCTCGTTTTCAAGAAGATCCTAAGATAACTCATCTCAAAGCCGTTAAAAGGATTTTTAGATATATTAAGGGCACTACACATTTAGGTTTATGGTATCCCAAAGGAACGGGAATAGACACCATAGTGTATGCCGACTCGGATCATGCCTGTGACTATGTTGATAGAAAAAGCACAAGTGGTACTTGTACTTTTGTTGGACATTGTCTCACCTCATGGTTCTCTAAGAAGCAAACGGCTCTCGCTATCTCAACAATGGAAGCCGAATACGTTTCGACCAAAAAGGCATGTCAACAAGCTCTTTGGATGAAGCAAGCTCTTGTCGACTACGGAATTCAACTTAACGACATCACCATTCTTTGTGACAACAAAGGAGCCATTGATCTTAGCAAAAATCTAGTTCAACATGCTCATACCAAACATATTGAAATCCGACATCATTTCCTTTGTGATAACGTGCAAAAAGGAAACATCTCAATTGAGAAAGTTTCTTCCGAAGACAACATAGCCGACATTTCACAAAACCTCTTAAACGAGAACCTTTTAACCTTCTTAGGCTAGGCTTAGGACTCATGGAACCTACATTGTAGTTCTTGACATTAGACAAAAATCACAAAAATCAAAACAAATCAAAATAAATCAATAAGACTTTTTCTCTGCAGTCGGCGGAACCCTCAGCCATAACGGGCGGAACCCTCTTTTTGGTTCCGCCGTATCCGCTGACCTGCAGAACTTTTTTTCTTAGTTTATATTAAACCAAACACCCATTATCTCATACCACCACTTCCAAACTACTACTATTCACTTTACCTTTCATCCATACCTACGAATTTTTGGTCCTCCTTTCATTTACATTGCTCATCAGTCATCATTGTAAGTATTCTAAACATGATTACACTCCTGATCTGAGTCTAGGAAGTCTATTTTTGCACAAAAACAAAAACTTGGGGTTATGCATTAACTTGAGCAACTCATGCATGAAATTAGGTGTTTAACAAAACGAATCATGTTTCCCATAGTTAGGAATTGCATTATTATAAGCTATTAACATGTTTACTAAAACACCCCATGTCAAATTCTTGCAAAAACTTCTGATAAATAGGACAAATATTTTTTTGTCTCACATTGTGAATAAAAAATCAAAACTTTATGTTCAAAAACATCACTTGCATAATGTCTCTTGAATGCTAAAGGGAATACATAACCAATATGTATTTTCAGGTACATTCAAACGAAGCGACATTGAACTAGGAGCGCTTGGGTTATCTTTTGTTGTATAACAAAACTTGCATTCTAAAACGTTTTTGAGCATCAAAATGAGTCAAGATAACCGCACCTCCACATCGTTTTCATATAGGCACACACTAGAACATCCACATTACAATAGTCGTTTACTTAGAGTAAAATGTGAAATTTTGTTTTTCTAGGAATCATCATGCCTCCTCTAACCCATTACGACCACAAGGAAACCATTAAGTACCTACCCAAACACCACAAAACCAAAGGTCTTACTCCAACTCAAATCGACGTTTTCAAAGCCTTAGAAAAATGATATGTCCATGAGGGTAGAACCATTGACCCATCCTTCATAGAAGGTACAAACCTACCTATGGAAATTGGAACCATCAACTTTGATTGTCTCCTAGAAATCAATGAGCCTATTTGTCCTAGGTTTATTTTAGAATTCTATGCATCCGTCACTCTCTCCACGGATGAGTATGGTCGCATGTCTATTAACTTTAGGGCTAGTAGTCATCAATACTCCTTCACTCTCGAGGAATTTGCTCAAATCCTAGGTGTCCCAAACCGTGGTACTTGCATCTACTCCGACAAGCATTCCCTCCCAACTCTTGACACACTCATTGACCGTATCTATCCCTATGATACCCCTCTTGTGTCCAAGGATGAACTCCGTGACCACCTCTTCATTAGGACCACCAACACTAGGAGAACACGTACGGGAAATGAGGTCGATAAGGACCCATATGGAATGGAACTAAATGAACTCAAGCCCCAATTCAAGAAATGGGAAGAACTCCTTAGAGCCAATGTCATTAGCACCATAGGAAACCGGGATCATATCAATCTTTGCCTTTGCTACATGCTCTACTCCTTGTCCGTTAGGCAACCCTTCAACCTTGCCTACTGCATGGCCAAGAGAATGGCCGACATTCCCGTGCAAGGCACAACGGCTATGCCGTATGGAATGCTCTTGACCCGTCTCTTTAGGTTCATCTTTCCCATTCCACCAACTCCTAGAGGTCTTCGCCTAGAATACTCTCTCATTCTACACACTTTAGTCCCACTAAGTGATAAGAGAGTCTACAAAGCCCAAGTAAAACGTCCTCATCCTCCTACCTCCTCATCATCATCCTCAATGACTGAAGATGAGACTTTGCCCAACTCTAGGCTCCCATCTCTAGAATACCTTTCCCAACTTCCGGATATTCCAAATCAGTTGGCGGAGTTCAAGCAAACAAAGGGGATGTTCAAAAATCGCGGGAGATTCCTTGGAAAGCTCAAGAACAAGATTGACCGTCAATGAGAGCGGGTGTGTAGGAGTGTTTGACACAAGGTGCTATTTGAACAATTTGGTTGTTTCAAACAATATGTGTTATGTATTTGTGTGTGATATTTGGTACAATTTGGAACATGTTTGAACTAACTATGATGCAGGACGACAACATTTGGCATGCTATCAAATTTTTAAGTTTATGAAAATTTCACTAAGTATAGTGAAATTCGCTAGCCCCCGGTCAAAGTCCAATGGTATGCGTGTTTACATGTCCAATTTTTGCATTTCCTAACCAGATATGAATTATATTTTTGTTTTTAGGAGTTTTCGAAAAATTTGAAAATCGTCTCGCGGGTCAAAAACGTGGACTGCCTCATTTTTCAGGCCTGGCGGATCTGGTGGCACCCTTAAATGGGTTCCGCCAGTGTATTTTTCTGGAATTCCAGAAATGGCCCAACGGATCAAACGGAACCCTCAGATGGGTTCCGCCTGTGTTATTTGAGGGTTCCGCCAGTGCACCTGCAATTTTTTTTATTTTCGACATTTCAACTTCCACTCAACAGCAAATCATCCTTTTTAGATAGAAACCCATTCTCTACTATTTGCTAAGCACATTAGGGTCTTTCTCATCCTCTAGAACTCATAGAAACCCATTTCTCGCCAAATTTCAAACTTAGCCATAACCACCTCAAGGAACCTTCACCTATAAAGGAAGGAACCCTTCCAAAGGTTCCTTGCAATCCGTGAAACATATACCTTCAACCAATTTGCCAAAACCACTAAGCACTTAGTGCAAATCTTTGTCTTCTTCCTTCACCATTTTCATTGGATTCACTTTCAATGATTTGACAACCCTCATTAACCTTCCAAATCATTAGCAACCTCCATTTTTGTATGGTTAAACATCAAATCCAAACAATCCTTCTCATACTTCTTCACCTCTATAAATTTAACCATCTTAGAACACCCTCAAATCACACCATCACCATCACAATCTCTGATCCTAAACCTCTAATTCACCATTTTAACAATGACAAAGTCAACCATCTCGACCCGTTCGGAGAACCGCACGTATAAGTGTCAAACCACTTTGGTCCAACCACACAATCAATTTCAGTTCCTCATCCTTGGATGAATTCTCCTCACCCATCAAAAATGAACACTTTCTAAACCTTGCATCTCCATCTCCATCACCCAAAGGACCTAATGAGCTCACTACTCCACCACCAACAAAATCACCCATTGACCCAACTCCACCAAGTGCACCAATCCAAACATCCAAAACTCCATCACCATCAACACTACCTAAACTTGAACCAATGGAGTTATTTGGGTCTCCTCCAACATCACTACATCCTTTTGTACAAGATTTCAATGATCTTCCACCAAGATCAACAAATCCACCACCTTTGACAAATCAAAACCTAAGGCCATTCCTTGACCAAAATGAGCCTTTTGTCCACAACCAACCACCACAACAAGAGTACCACCACCCAAAACCATTGTTGTTTCACCCTATCTTCAATGACATCCATGGTCCTCTATATGGAGAACCTAACTTTGAAAACCATGATCACCCAATTTCACCACATTCTCAATCCCAATCCTTTAAGTCTTTCTTTCCTTCTTATGAGGAAATTCAAAGCATGATTGAAAATCACCTACATTAAGCTATGGAATTTCAAAAAACCTTGCTTGACTCCATACCAAACCCATCCTCCAATCAAGAACCCAAAACCAACCCACCACCACCACCATCATCAAACGACCCGTTTCCACCCACTCATAACCATGTTTGCTCACAATGTGAGCAAATGCTCAAACAAGGTGAAAGCATCAAGATGTTGCTTCACCAATTTCAAAATGAAACCCGTTTTGCTATACAACATATCATAGAGCGTTTGGATGCTCTTTCCCACCCAAACCAATCCTAGACCAAGTTTGGAGGCCTTTTGCCCCATTTAGGAAATGTGTTGAAATACTTCTACTTATAGAAGTACGATTTTCTTTTTCTTTTATTTCTTGGTTATTTTTTATCTTTTATTTTATTTTTAGAAGTAGGAGGATATTTTCATTTCTTGTCTTTGACTTTTAAAAGTCAAATTTTACTTGAAATGACATCTTTTACTACTTTCTTATTTGCATTGTTGGTTGATCATATATGAGTTGTCATTGTGGTTGCTTATATTCTCATATGTGTGGTGCCTACAAGTTTGATTTTGTGTCATTATCACCAACTAACCATTTTTTTGTAGGTTCAAAATCCATGTTTCCCATCTTGGCACTCCTTTTAGGGGGAGTATCGACCAAGGGGGAGCAAGTGCATAGTTCCGTTTCGCTACTCTTCTTTTTGTTTCGACAAAGAGGAGGAGAATGATATATACACTTATAAACTTAAAATGATTTTCATCACTTAAGTAAAACAAGTTTAATATAACATTTTTTTAAGTCTTAAACACTAAAATTTTGTGAGTTACTTAAAAACAAAGTTTATGTTTTGTCATCAACAAAAAGGGGGAGATTGTTAATACAAATATCGCCTAAAAACGTTATTTATATTTTACGATCTTTGCTAAGTTTTGTTAACGACAAAGTGTAAACTTTAGTTTCTAGTAAAACATAATTTTAGTTTAAAGACTTGCATAATTAGACATTTGCTACATTTACATTTCATATAAAACACAACACTTTTTATATTTCTCTTTAACATAACATTGTTTTTATTTCTTAAATAAGAAAGTGTCACATCACATCAATAAGCATTTATGGTAAGTTTGTGTGTTTGACTTACCATAACCTCTTACACATTTTTGGAAGCATTCTCTTTGATTTAATGTGTATTTGACTAGAATTTAGTTGATGTGACTTTGGTTGGTTTGGAAAGATTTATTGCAAAACCTTCTGTCAGCCTGGCGGAACCCTGGAGGTACACGGGCGGAACCCATCTGAGGGTTCCGCCGTATCCGCCAGACCTGCTGAAGGTTTTGCTATAAATACCAAGCCATTTGTTTGAATTTAGTTTTTATCACTTCTCATTACGTTTCACACACATACATTCATATCATTCATCTAACCCTTTAACATTTCATTTTGATGTGAAGTTTCTTTTGTAGCAAAGAAGTTCACAAGTTTATATAAAGTTACAAGTATTCAACACAACGTTGCAAGACTTGTTAGCTTAGCATCGTGTAGACTTTGTGTAGTTTACACTTCATTAGATTGTGTGTTTTCAGTTGTGATCGGTTAGTATTTTAGGCCTTAAAATACATAGTGTGACGGAGTTGGTATGTGTTAATTCACATACCATTTAATGGCCAAATACCGACCCAAATAGACTATTTACACTAACAAATGCCAAAGAAATGTGTATTTTTATGTTTGTGAACATGCAGGTACGGATTTATCACAAAAAGACAAAAATCATGCAAAAATCAGAAAAACGGGCACGAGAGTGGGAGATGGTCAAATAGTCAAAGCTGGGATCCAAAAGTCAACATAAGTCCTTCATATATTCAAGATTGGCAGAATGAGTCCTTGGAAGTTATTTTGCAAAAGCGACATTTTTAGCCCTTGAAGTTTCAGCAAACTACACAAACGGTCCTTGATATAAATTCTGAAATTTCAAAGTAATAAATATTACAAGCCTGGTCCAATCATATATTAACGAAAGTCCAATCCAATGCTACAATCCGGTCCACAATACCAAATGGTCAAAGATATCAAACCGGGTCAAACGGTCAATGAAGTGGGTCAAAGTAATAAAATATTAACCCGCCCTTTTATTTTTCCCCAAATCCCATTTTACCCAGGTACCCATGAACCCTAACCCCCAATTCAATTAATTACCGTGATTAAGGGCAAGGTAGTCAAATCAATCATGCTTCTAGAATGTCAGTGATGTCAGACGTGTCAGGATATCTAAAAGAAGCACACGGGGGCTAACGTGGCAAAAGACCATTGGTTGGAACACGTCACTAATTTGATCAAAGGGCTTGTATTTGATTGGAAATGATTGAGAGAGATCCAAGGGTGCTCAAAGGACATCAACAAGCACAATTCACACGGATTGCCAGCTTGGCAATCCGTGAACCCTCACCTCACCACTCCTATATATAAATGCTTGTATTAGCTTATTAGGTGTGGAGTGATAGAATAGCGAAGCTCTGCCAAATTTCCTTCTTGTATTAGTTTAATTCTCAATTGTAGTGTAATCCTTTATTTTAATGAACTTCAGTTTTTAATTTCCAAGCAATTTAACTTACTGTTTTTAGTATAGTTATATAGTTTTATCTCTTTTAATCCAGTAATCTCTTAGATTTATAAAAATATTGTTTACTTTTTCAGTCAAATTTATTGTCATCTTTAAATCAGTTTTTAGAAATTCATAAAACAGAAAATAAATAGTAACTCATTTGAAGAGTAATTTTCAATTAAGCTTGTTTGTAGCTTCTTACATCTCATTTTAGCTCTACATATCTTTAGTGAGAGTTAATATTGTTTCATAATTCAAGAGCTTGTTGGTCAACGAAATTCAACAGTGGTCAATTGTTATGATAATTGGTGATAGATTGATAGATTGAGATAAACAGGGATGATCTCAGCCTATCTTAAAGATAGGCAACTGTGGAAAACTCTCTGTTCATGCTGAGAGTGTATTGTAAGTTTCATTTTGAATTTTATAAAAGCATTTGATATTAGATCTGTCTTAAATTTGAGTATTATGTGTTACTGTTGATTATTGTAATTTTTGATTGTTGATTTAGGATCTTATAGTGTTAGCATTGCTGTATTGATGTTTGATTTGGTGGTTTGAGTTTATTTGCATTTATTCTTAGTGATAGCAGGATATATAGAGGTGTTTGGATGTAACTGTTGCTGTGTAATGTAGTTGTTTGATCACTGATTTTCTGTCTCAGATTAGTTTACTTAGGATAGTAATAGATATCTAAAACATAATAATAGTAGGTTAAATTCATAAAAAGTCAAAGTTAGGTTAATGTTTAATTAGCTGTTAGTATAAATTCAAATCAGTTAGTGAGCTTGTTATGATAGTTGTACTTTAGTTAAAAGAAGCTTAATCCAGTATAATATCAGCTTAATATAACAATTAGGAATAGATTAGATTGATTGAAATTGGTTATAGTCAACTAGTTTAGGTTTCTAGAAAGTCAACTGTTTCTAGAGTGTTGTTGCTGTTAGCTGCTGTACTAGAGACTTTTTAGAGTAGCTTATTGTAGATTTAGAGTAGTTAATTAGTTATTGTTAATTCTCAGTAGTTCAAAGTTTGATTTGCCCCACATAATATCATAAAATTGAGCTTATTAGAGTGCTTAAATGGGTCCTGCTAATTAGGGGTTTGAGCATGTTTACTGTTTGGAGTATATAGGCTGCTAGAGCTTAAATGAGCTTGTGATTGTGTGTAATTGTTACTGCTGAATTGTCTTAGCTGTAATTTAGCTATTTCAATCATTTCTAGGTGCTTGCTTATTCTGATTCTTATTCTGCTCATGCTTTAGCTATTTGTATAACTGCTTATTACTTGCATCTAGTTTTTCTGTGTGATCTTTCATCATTTTTGAGCATAATTGAGTCTTTTGTATCATATTACATCTGTGTTTGAAGTTTGGATAAGTTTTGTGGCAAGTGCTTATAAATAAGCACTTGCCATAAGATGTTTTCTGTCCAAAAAGCCCTTCTGCTTTTCATTTTCATTTCAAAATTTTTCTGCAATCTTTCCATATTATTTTAGATTTTCTGTAATTTTTCCAGAATGGTTTACTAATTTTCTTAATATTTCTTAGCTTTTAATCAATTTTTAATACTTTTAAATAAACAAAAATCCATAAAAAATCAGAAAAAGCTTTTAAAAATACAAAAATATTTTAGATAATTCTTTTATAATATTTTAGATTTTTCAGATTAGATTTTATAATTTTCTCATTATTTTTCACATTTTCTTTTATTTTTAATCACTTTTTTTAATTTCAAAAATAGAAAATAAATCATAGAAAATAAATAAAAAGCCAAAAAAATATTTTTCTTTTTCTCAAAATTCTTTTTAATAGTTTAAGATTTTTAGAAACTTGTTTCACATTTGTAGGATCATTTTTAGTATAAAAGTCGCGTTTTATTTTGTACGTTACGTTTAAATTTCACGTTTGCATTTCCGTTTTCTAATTTTAGATCTTTGTGCATATATAGCTTGTACTCTTTGCATAATTCACTATTCCTTTTCATATTTTTAATTTCACAATCACTTCTCACTATTCACTTTTCACTACACGATTCCCAATTCGATTATTCGAAATTCCATTCGAACCTTCATTGGGAGAACGACCCGGGAAATACTTTCCTAAGTATTTCTTTGGAAAATAAATATATACTATAATTGACACGCATCAGGAGTTGTTGTACCCTTGTAAAAGAACTAACGGGAGTGGTTGTACCCTTGTAAAAGAACTCGACATCTAGCTTAGTGTCGGTAATCGTGTAAGCGACGTGTAAGGTTTTCTCCGCCGGTGAAAGGAGCTTGTTGACTAGTGAAAGAAACTCTCGAGTTGGATACTCGGGGCGTGGACGTAGGGCAAGGAAAAAGAGTCCTTGTAGCCGAACCACGATAAATACTCGTGTTGTGGTTTGATCGTTTCTTTCTTTATACTTGCATGTTATATATTGTATTTGTGTTCATATCTTTGATTAAACGAAAAGTTTCAAAAGATAATTTAACAAAAAACCGGTAAAACTATTCAACCCCCCTTCTAGTTTTCCACAAGGTGGGTAGTGGTTTGGACGGTTGACGGGATGGTGATGGTGGGGGTCCGAAGTGATGGGATGCTGCAAGTTGGGGAAGAGAGGGAAGGAGGGGTGGTGGTGTTGGTTTGACTGCGTTTGACCAAGGGTCAAACGTTTGACCCTGGTTTGTATTAAAAAGGGTATGGGGTGTTGGATTTGGGCTTGTGGGGGACTTGGGTCTGGGATCAGTTGTGGATTAGGGTGCATTGGGTTTGGATTTTGGGTGTTGGATTGGATTTAATAATACAAAGGGTCCGTTTGATTTGGTATTAGTAACAAGGACCAATTTTGTAACTTTTGGATTTTTGAGGGGCTGAGTTTGGCATTCTTCCAAAGATATATAAGGGACTATTCTTGCCATACTTGAATAACAAAAGGACCATAATTCCCTTTTTCCACTTTTGAACACCCATGGACCAAATCTGCCAACTTTGTAAACTCCAGAGACCAAACATGTAATTTTACCAACTTTTCACCCTAGGACCATTCCTGCCAAAGATGAGTAGCACAAGGACCAAAATTGATTTATTTCAAAGTTTTTACATCCCAGGGACCATTTTTGTCAATTTTGCAAAGTGCAGGGACTAAACTTGTAATTTTATGAAACTTCACACCAAAGGACTAAATATGTTTATTTGTGATTTCAGAAGGACCTTTGGTGATTTTTCTTCCAAAATAAATGCTCAAGGACTAGATTTGACAAGTTTTGAAAGTTAAGGGACTTAAACTGCCAATTATGCAAACTTTATTCATTTTTCATCTGTTTTTAATCATTTTGCATCTGAAACATATAAAACACAATCCTGGGATATTTTCAGTATTTTGATGCATATTTGAGTGTTTTTGAATGTTTTGGCAGTTTAGATATGACAAAAATGATGAGTATTTGCATACTCATCACTTTGCCGTTTTCTTCACTTTTATGCTCCAAAAACGTCCAAAATGCTTCCTTTTCTAGATTTCTCCTCAAAAGTACCTAAAATGACAAAATGAACGATTTAGGGCAATATTTGATCAAATAATTACGAATTCGGGCTTAAATGACCCCTTAAAAGCGGTACACTTTTCGCCTCATCATAAATTCACACAATAATGATAATGAAAACAAAATTACCATGAGAAATTGTAGACGAGAAGTGTTTATGTGTCCTAAATGACACTTTCAAAAAGCAATCGAAACAAGAGCGTTTGAAGATTATATGTGTTTTATTGGTTTGGGTTTTTTCGATTTTTTATGCTAAAAGCAAACCGAACCATAAACTTCGGTTTCTTCATAATCAAAAACCAAACCATTGGTTTCCGTCTCTCGGTCTTTCTCAGCTTAGGGTTGATTTTAAAATTTTTTGCACATCTTTTGATGAAATCAGAAGGAAAATGACAATTGTATTATCAAATTCACTAAACAATTAAGATTACAAAACATTATATCAAAAATAAACTAACCTAACCATAGCAACTAAGCGGGCCAACTGGCTTGTGGTTCTTTATTATCTAACATCCACTCTTAAACACATAATGTTGCAGCAGTAAATATTGAGAGTTTTCCCAATAGAAAATTAACTAAAATTGATAAACAAACAAAAAACGGAGTGCCATAGAGTGCAAACTCAGTGCTAGAGTAGTCTCAATCCGATGTAATCCAAATTGTAACAAGGCGACAACAATCAAGTCTTAAACAAATGGACCAAAGTCATTGCAAAAGCAAAATCAGAGTAGAGCAACATAATTATGGAGATGAACGAGAGTAGATTCAGGCAGACAGATGCAGAAAGAGCAGATTTACGTAGATAAAACTAGACATAAGAGATCAGGGTGAAATCAGACATACAGAGATGGAGACAGTGGGGGAGCCAGGGGGTGCTCGGCCCCCTCCAACATGCTCAATCGCTTTGCTATTTATCTTATAAAATTTAAACCTATGACCCAACTATAAGCAAATGACCCTCCTAACCTTTAGATGTCAAAGAATTAAGAGAAGTTTGATACCATTTCATGCACAATGTTTTCATCTAACATTTTTTTATTTGTTATCAATGTGTTTTCTGAACAAAATTTTAAGTTAAATTACTTTGTTAGCTTGAGAAAAAAAATTCGCCCCCCTTATTCTTAATTCCTAGCTCCGTCCCTGCAGACATATGTGTAACCAACAGAATCAGAGCAAAACCAGGCAGAACCAACAAATATAGATGCGGAACAAAAACAAGTTGTTGATGTTGAGATGTAACACATAACTGCTCAAGACGTAGTCGGATTAGTTAAGACTAAAGCATCAACATCACCATAATCCATTATAACCCAAACAAACATAACCCTGATTACCAAATACCAATATTGATATTAATACCAATGCAAAACCTAATTTACTAACAAACACTTCCTGCCATTTATTTTATTTTATTTTTATATTTTTGCGTCAACAGTAGCTTCCAAAAGAAACCATTATTCTCCATCCTTATTATATGCATCTGATTTAATTTTGTAACAACCAACCCACTAAATTCATCAACCAATCAAAGCTTAACAATCAATTCAATCAGCCGATTGTACAAAAGTGTGTCCACATGTGGTGTTTAATGAACTGACGGCGAAAGACGTACCATCGTTGATGATGAATCATTAATACCAACAATTACACACTGAATATACGAATATCAAACACCAGATATATACGAATTCCTGGCTCTTGATATCATGTAGAAATTAGAGGAAAAATGACAAATATATTATCATATTCACTAAAGATTACAAAACAATATATACAAAATAAACTAAGCTACTCTAGCAACTAAGCGGGCCAAACTCAATGGGCTTATGGGCTTTTATTATTTAACACTTTTTTTCTTTCTCTTTTTTAATAGCAACTAGCTATCTTAGAAATTCTACACCACAACTATCTCACATGTCCTAACACGTTATTGATATACTATATACTAACCTTACCTCTAATTCTCATTCTTACCACCAATATGATAGCTACAAATTACCTTTATCTCATTGGTTATGCTATGCATCTGCACAAAATATGAATATTGGTTGTTAGTGGTGACAGATAAGAAAAAACATGTGTGATATTAGCGGTCGATATTCAGTTTACAGAAAAACTAAAAATGCTCAAATGATAGTTAGGATTATTTTTATTTTAAGAGCCAAACGTGTATCTTCTGGACTTAGACGATCACAAAAGTATAGGATAATTGTTATTCAAAATAATTAACGAGTACTAACATCATAGATATTCATTTAATTCTATCCCTAACAGCCATAATTAATTTAAGAGAAACTAGCATGGTACCCGCACACTGCGGCAGCAGGTATCCGATGACTAATTTTGTGGCGAGCAAATAATTTTCATTTATACCGCCCGTTGCAGCGAGGCTGATTTGTAGCCGACGTATGTTTTCTTTTTCTTTTTTTATTGTAGGTTTTTGTTTCTTAAATTTTATGATATTTTATTATGCATTTGTTTTTTTAAATCCTTAGATGATTTGTTATTGTTATTTGTGGATTTGTTATTGTATTGTTATTGTTATACTTTTTATTGCTAAAATTTGTACCGTTTTAGTGTTTTTTTTCCTTTTCAATAGTCTATTCTTGTTGTTATACTCAATGTTACAAGACCAAATAATCGCAGCCCAAAAAGTGTTAGCTCCAAAGCTATCCACCAGCAGCCCAGTATCAAAACGACATCAAATGGTACCATTATCGAACGCCTTTTAGTGTTTTGTATAATGGTTGTTAAAACAAACTAAATTATCAATTCGATTATATTCATTTCACATGTTGTAAGAGGAATGTGAGTTCTTTTATTCATATACACATAGACTAACTGTTATATCTCAGGTCCACACAAAATAAACTCACGGTCCCAATATCATCTCAGTCAACAAACTACAAGAACCAAACTACAACTGATCAATCCCATCACACACAAACAATAAGACTCGAAATGAGAAAAAAAAAATAATAATAAAAAATGAGGAAGAAGAAGAAGATCTAAGTTATGTGTTTTCGGATCCAATATCAGCACTTAAAAAAATGGCTAAAAAGCCCAGCCCATTATGGCACACCCTAAACACAAGGGATATATATTAGTCACAACTTACCCTAATTATTCGCAGTCACCACATCACTTTCTTCTCAACAAAAACAACAAATTCCTTCTTATTTCTCCTTAACACAAAATGCAGTCAAGCATACATTTTCCCTTTCATTTCAATCCCAGCAACCACCTAACTCATCAATAAGCTTACAACCGAGAGCCTCTTTCTTTCTTATCAAACCACAACGAAACACACACTCCCATTTTTTCTTCCTCCTACCTTATAACTCTATAACACACGAGCACAACACCTTCCTTATATCTCCAAATGAAACGCATCACCTCCAAAATACAAGCAGCCACATCATACACGAAACACATGAACAAAACACCACCTTAGCACATAGCTTAGAAAGAAGAGATACGACATATCTTCAAGACCTTGTAACAAGGTCTCGGGTGTGTTTTTATTTAATACTTCAAGATCTTTGACGTGTTTGTGGATAAATCTTTTAAAGATTTGTGATAATCACTTTAAAATATATAACTTAGATCTTGTATTTTTCCCCTCATTTCGAGTCTTGCATTGTTTGTGTATAATGGGATTGACGAGTTGTAGTTTGGTTCTTGTAGTTTGTTAACTAAGATATATTGGGACTGTGAGTTTATTTTGATGGAGACAAAAGTTCAAATGGTTGTTGTGCGTTGGGTGGAGTTTCTTATACCCGACATATGATTGTGTGTTATAAGTCAATTAAAGACATTTAATTTTCGTGTGTATGCAAGAAGCTATTGAAATTGGTTTTTACAAGTCAATTAAAGACATTTAGAGCACTCAGTATCGTGTTTAAAAACACATCAAATGCTCAAATGAATACCAATAACGTGCCATCGGTGGTACTGAGCAACACGCCATCATCACGCCAAAAAGGTTTGAGCTGGTAGACTGGCTCACACCAATAGGAGAAAGAGCCCATTTTTTTTCGCTTGTATTGTCCACATTCAACGTATAAAAAAGGTAACGGTTCAAAAATTTTAAAAATCAAATGGTGTAAAAAAAAAGGTAAAAGTTATAAAATCAAAAGCCCATTTGTAACACCCCCAAAATACCGCAGCGGAAGACTGTGTCACTGGGGTGCTACTTCATAATACAAAGTACAAGTTATAGAAAACGAACTCTAAATGAGACGTTTTGAAAAGTTACCATTCGATTTATGAATTCAAAGTTACAAACATGAGATTCCAGAGTATGATACATAAATGTATACAAAATGTTGAATGGTAAATGATAAAAGCGTAAGTCTTCAGAATATGCAGCTTGACTCTAAGTTCCATGCACTAGCTATCGCCTTACTAACCTGAGATAAACATGCTAAAGTGTCAACACAAAGGTTGGTGAGTTCATAGAGTTTGTCTTAAAACAGTTGAAAAAGCCTTAAAGAATGTTCACACAGCAAAGGCATCGTGAATCCACTCAGTTACAAGTCCCGCCATAAGAGACTTGTAACCTGTGTGTTCACAACCCACTGCTACAATATATAGTATGATAAAGACATGTATAAGTTCATCAAGACAATTAAGCAATTAGTCGTGAGTCTACTCTTCATCTCCGAAGACCTCACATTTATGATGTATCCAACATTCGCAAATGTTAGGATGTATCAAAGACAACTGGGAGTCAATTCCCAAAGACAACTGGGAGCCACTTCCCAAAGACAACTGGGAGTCAATTCCCAAAGACAACTACTAGTCAATAAATAGAATAACGCAATTAAGTATAACGCAGTCATGTATGTAAGCAATCAAGTATAACACAGTCAAGTATAGACGTTTTGAGTATTTGTACAAGTAAGCAAGTAGTTGAGCATGTATCCCCCCCCCAGGAGTTAAAACAAGTACGAAAAGAGTAGGGGCTATGACTCACCTTAAGTCTATGTAGTGAGTAATGAAAATGGTAGTCGAATGGCGAAAGTCTCTAAGAGCAGCCTATAATAGAACGTTGCGACTTAGGTTTGGAGTAACGTCTAAGTATATGAAGAATTGCCAATATATGTCTTGCATAATGTTCATGATGTAGTACTTTAGTATAATGTGTAAGTCTTTGAATATAATTGGCTATGAAACATGTATAGGTTGTAAATCTCTTACTACCGTTCGGGCCGACATAATTCAGAAGTCATGGAGTAAACGTTCGAGGAGCCAGGACACTTTAATTCGTAAATCCACAACTCATCTCGACGGCTTACTCAATGAACTCCTCACATGAGGCTCCCTACTATTGTAGTATTTGATAACATATATATAAGTTTTGATCTTTAAAAGTTATATGGTCTTTAGCCGTGGCTTTGCCGTGACCTTGGTCAGTGTTACCATGGTCTTGAGACTCAACCTTGGCTTTAGCCATGGTTGTGGTCTCGGCTTTAGGTCATTAGACCTCTTGGTCTCATCTAATTATAATGATTATTTAGTAACTTTGGTCTAAAAATGGGCTGTTAAGAATTTGAAGAAATTTATCACTCAGAAAGCGTTTTCAGGGTTCGAGCTTCTTTATTCCTGAACGAAAACGTCGTTCCGGACAACTTTCGTGTTTTAACTTTTTGATGAATCGGACCAGAAGTGGGACTTTCAAAATCATAATTTGATCAGAATGCTATTTAGGCAGATTTGCCGTTTTGGTTTCGCTAACTTCAAATGGTCATAACTTTTGACTCGTGTACTCGTTTTGGGTGATTCAAATTGCTATGTTTTCCTTTTTAAGTCCTATTTAACAGTAAGTAAGTGTCAAATATCAAAGTTATACTATTGTGGTCCTGGTTTTCCATAAAAATCACTAGTTTGCTTGTTTACTTGTCATAAGTTAACATATGTATACCAATACTTGTTTTATCCATTTTTAAACATCATGAACACAATACAAAGACCATATATAGCATGAAAGAAACATAATAAGCATGAAATGATATTGAGCAAGAAAGTGTATAAGGGTTTGCTTACAACTTTTGGCTTTCTAAAGAAAGGAAGTCAAGTATGAACTAGGACACTAAACCTATGCTTGTAAACCCTTTACCATAACTCTTGTAACCCTTGCTAGCCTTGATCTAACCCTTGTGAAAACCATTTAACTTCAGCCCTAGTAACCTTGTGTAGCTCTTAATTCAACCATGGAATCACCAAACAAACTTAAGAACTAGGTAGAGAATACTAAGACCTTGAACTTTGTAGTGTAACTTGTATATTGAAGATCAAAGGATCATGGTGCTAGGTACATATGTTGTGGCGTTTTATTTATGAAGAAATGATGGAATGAGCTCTCTATTTATAGCATGAAGAGGAGGTTAGGAAGCTTACTAGGAAACTTACAACACTTGGAGACCAAGGTTAACTTGGAGCCAAAGTTGTAATTAAGTAAAGAATCAATGGTCAAAATTTAACCACAAGTGTGAACCCTCCCCCCCCTAGTGGCGGTTTGAATGAGGATAAGGTGACTAGATGATGACTCTTGGTCTTTGGATGATAATATCCTAAGTATGTAGCTAGTTTTGGACCCGTAAATTGCTAACCGTAAGTTTTTAGGCCACGAAACGTAAAACCGGGTATCCTAAAAATATGAAACTTATAAATATGGTTAAACATGTCAATATAGTCCATAATAAAATATAAAATGAGTGGTAGGTTCTATCGGGTGCGAAAACCCTGCTAAAAACTGGAAACACGGGTCTAAAACGCGCAATTCGCGTAAAACGCTGAACTGAAAAACGTAAAATTCCGAAACTTTTGGAATTGTCCTAAAATGAGAGAAAATCATATTTCTATTGTTTATAATGTTTTATGGACATATCGGGATGCTAGAAGGACGTTTAAACCTAAAAGTAAATCTCAGACACGGCTTTGTGATTTTTGCAGAAATGATCCGACGAGCGTCAAACTCTCGGATTATCGTTAAAATAGTTTAACTTACGAGAATATGAAATAAAAATTTCTGAGATGAATAGTGAAAAGTGAATAGTAAAAAGTGAATAGTAAAGTGAATAGTAAAAAGTGAATAGTGAAATTTTCGGGAATAAAAGTTAACCTGAAATTGCGAATTGTTACAGTCTGTACCCCTTAAGGAGAACTTCGTCCCGAAGTTCAGTTGATGTTAACTACTTACGATGTGTCTAAGAGAATTCGGGATCTCTAATATAGTGGTGTTCACTCTGATTTGTCTAAGATTCTGGTTAAGGAGTTGTATCGGCTACAATTAAGCCCACTTATTTATAACACATTACTTACATAAAGAAGCGTCCAAATTTATGTAAGTAAGGGATCATAAACTCATGGTTCGGTGATTTACAATTTCTTTATTTAACTGAAGAGGCGTCCCAATCCATTTAAATAAGGAGATTCTAAAACATCCTACTTAAGAATTTCCGACACAAAATCCGCCTTCTGAGGCCGATAGTAAGATAATCAAGCCATCAAATCCCTAAAGCTAAGCAATAATATTATTTAACTCAAATCTTGTGTCTAATCAAACAAGAACTGTCACAAGATCAAGTTAACTAATTAGTTATTACTGAGCTCCATGTTTTTAATGACTCGACGAATCTCTGGGGCTCCTTATAATACTAAAGTCACATCATCTAACAGCGTGGAACTAAACCAACAACTACCAAAAAGCGTATGTGTATGTATTGTGCGTAAGGCAAATAAAGAGGAAGGTCCCAACGTATATGACAGTTATAGTCTAGGCACTAAATGCAACCTAGTTCTCTATAACCAAGGCTCTGGTACCAATCTGTAACACCCCCAAAATACCGCAGCGGAAGACTGTGTCACTGGGGTGCTACTTCATAATACAAAGTACAAGTTATAGAAAACGAACTCTAAATGAGACGTTTTGAAAAGTTACCATTCGATTTATGAATTCAAAGTTACAAACATGAGATTCCAGAGTATGATACATAAATGTATACAAAATGTTGAATGGTAAATGATAAAAGCGTAAGTCTTCAGAATATGCAGCTTGACTCTAAGTTCCATGCACTAGCTATCGCCTTACTAACCTGAGATAAACATGCTAAAGTGTCAACACAAAGGTTGGTGAGTTCATAGAGTTTGTCTTAAAACAGTTGAAAAAGCCTTAAAGAATGTTCACACAGCAAAGGCATCGTGAATCCACTCAGTTACAAGTCCCGCCATAAGAGACTTGTAACCTGTGTGTTCACAACCCACTGCTACAATATATAGTATGATAAAGACATGTATAAGTTCATCAAGACAATTAAGCAATTAGTCGTGAGTCTACTCTTCATCTCCGAAGACCTCACATTTATGATGTATCCAACATTCGCAAATGTTAGGATGTATCAAAGACAACTGGGAGTCAATTCCCAAAGACAACTGGGAGCCACTTCCCAAAGACAACTGGGAGTCAATTCCCAAAGACAACTACTAGTCAATAAATAGAATAACGCAATTAAGTATAACGCAGTCATGTATGTAAGCAATCAAGTATAACACAGTCAAGTATAGACGTTTTGAGTATTTGTACAAGTAAGCAAGTAGTTGAGCATGTATCCCCCCCAGGAGTTAAAACAAGTACGAAAAGAGTAGGGGCTATGACTCACCTTAAGTCTATGTAGTGAGTAATGAAAATGGTAGTCGAATCGTGAAAGTCTCTAAGAGCAGCCTATAATAGAACGTTGCGACTTAGGTTTGGAGTAACGTCTAAGTATACGAAGAATTGCCAATATATGTCTTGCATAATGTTCATGATGTAGTACTTTAGTATAATGTGTAAGTCTTTGAATATAATTGGCTATGAAACATGTATAGGTTGTAAATCTCTTACTACCGTTCGGGCCGACATAATTCAGAAGTCATGGAGTAAACGTTCGAGGAGCCAGGACACTTTAATTCGTAAATCCACAACTCGTCTCGACGGCTTACTCAATGAACTCCTCACATGAGGCTCCCTACTATTGTAGTATTTGATAACATATATATAAGTTTTGATCTTTAAAAGTTATATGGTCTTTAGCCGTGGCTTTGCCGTGACCTTGGTCACTGTTACCATGGTCTTGAGACTCAACCTTGGCTTTAGCCATGGTTGTGGTCTCGGCTTTAGGTCATTAGACCTCTTGGTCTCATCTAATTATAATGATTATTTAGTAACTTTGGTCTAAAAATGGGCTGTTAAGAATTTGAAGAAATTTATCACTCAGAAAGCGTTTTCAGGGTTCGAACTTCTTTGTTCCTGAACGAAAACGTCGTTCCGGACAACTTTCGTGTTTTAACTTTTTGATGAATCGGACCAGAAGTGGGACTTTCAAAATCATAATTTGATCAGAATGCTATTTAGGCAGATTTGCCGTTTTGGTTTCGCTAACTTCAAATGGTCATAACTTTTGACTCGTGTACTCGTTTTGGGTGATTCAAATTGCTATGTTTTCCTTTTTAAGTCCTATTTAACAGTAAGTAAGTGTCAAATATCAAAGTTATACTATTGTGGTCGTGGTTTTCCATAAAAATCACTAGTTTGCTTGTTTACTTGTCATAAGTTAACATATGTATACCAATACTTGTTTTATCCATTTTTAAACATCATGAACACAATACAAAGACCATATATAGCATGAAAGAAACATAATAAGCATGAAATGATATTGAGCAAGAAAGTGTATAAGGGTTTGCTTACAACTTTTGGCTTTCTAAAGAAAGGAAGTCAAGTATGAACTAGGACACTAAACCTATGCTTGTAAACCCTTTACCATAACTCTTGTAACCCTTGCTAGCCTTGATCTAACCCTTGTGAAAACCATTTAACTTCAGCCCTAGTAACCTTGTGTAGCTCTTAATTCAACCATGGAATCACCAAACAAACTTAAGAACTAGGTAGAGAATACTAAGACCTTGAACTTTGTAGTGTAACTTGTATATTGAAGATCAAAGGATCATGGTGCTAGGTACATATGTTGTGGCGTTTTATTTATGAAGAAATGATGGAATGAGCTCGCTATTTATAGCATGAAGAGGAGGTTAGGAAGCTTACTAGGAAACTTACAACACTTGGAGACCAAGGTTAACTTGGAGCCAAAGTTGTAATTAAGTAAAGAATCAATGGTCAAAATTTAACCACAAGTGTGAACCCTCCCCCCCTAGTGGTGGTTTGAATGAGGATAAGGTGACTAGATGATGACTCTTGGTCTTTGGATGATAATATCCTAAGTATGTAGCTAGTTTTGGACCCGTAAATTGCTAACCGTAAGTTTTTAGGCCACGAAACGTAAAACCGGGTATCCTAAAAATATGAAACTTATAAATATGGTTAAACATGTCAATATAGTCCATAATAAAATATAAAATGAGTGGTAGGTTCTATCGGGTGCGAAAACCCTGCTAAAAACTGGAAACACGGGTCTAAAACGCGCAATTCGCGTAAAACGCTGAACTGAAAAACGTAAAATTCCGAAACTTTTGGAATTGTCCTAAAATGAGAGAAAATCATATTTCTATTGTTTATAATGTTTTATGGACATATCGGGATGCTAGAAGGACGTTTAAACCTAAAAGTAAATCTCGGACACGGCTTTGTGATTTTTGCAGAAATGATCCGACGAGCGTCAAACTCTCGGATTATCGTTAAAATAGTTTAACTTACGAGAATATGAAATAAAAATTTCTGAGATGAATAGTGAAAAGTGAATAGTAAAAAGTGAATAGTAAAAGTGAATAGTAAAAAGTGAATAGTGAAATTTTCGGGAATAAAAGTTAACCTGAAATTGCGAATTGTTACACCATTTTTCACCTATAAATATCCCATTTTATACTAAACAAATTACTTACATTTAAGCTAAATCACAATTTCAATACACTTTCTTTTTACAAAAATCATGGCTTGTAATCTCCCACACAGTGTCGAAGAAGTTAATGACGACATTCAGAAACTAATTGACAACATAACTATCGGAGGGAAAAACTTTACGAGGTATCCGAGTTGTTTAGCAATGCAAGTAGCTTGAAATATGATCTGAGGAAACAGTATGACAATTGTGTTGAGGCAACATTGTCAAAGATCTCCTAATATTTTAATGATGACAAATAAAACTTCAAAACACATAAAATAATAAACGGTAGCCAAAATTCCCCGAACTCCATACCTGTTCCTGACGCGTCACCCACGCGTTGACGCGTGGCTGACGCGCCAGGCTTCTGTATGGTTCAGGACGAATTTTGAAAGTCGGCTTTTCCTTTACCCGACAAATGTGTATCTTTCAATACATGTATGAATATGCTATGTGCTTAATTGAGAACACTCGAAACGAGTTTTGGGATTAGAGAGATCCAACTTTTGAAACACCCATTTACGGGAAAACACCAACTCATGTTTTCTAACTGTTGCCTCTAGCCAAGGCTTTTCTAAACTTAGGGAGCTTATATATTTCACATAAAAGCATCCATATGCTCATATCTCTTGCTTACGTATTCTCTAATCACGTAACGGGTTTACTCCCTTATTGGTCAAACTAAGTCAAAGGTCACTTTGCGTAAACGCATCCTTTCCCGCTTGGGATATGCTTTACATCAAGGCAAAGCACTTAACTTGTTTGTACCAAGGTGTTAGTTGAGTACGTCGAGTCGTGGAAAGTCACGAGTTATGAAACTATGGATTCTCGACGTGTGTTACTTGGACTTATAAGTAACCAATGATTTTCTCAAGTCATAATCTTAATTGTCTAAACCTTATTTTCTTAATGTCAATTAGATTATTTCTTAATCTCTTCTTAATTACCTTCTTAATCACAAGAGACAAAGCCTCCAAACAACCCAACATCTTCTAAATATTCCCTTACACCTCTTACACATTTATACCTTTTTGACTCCCACACTTTCCCACACAATATTCCTTTATTACAATATTACCTCTACTTTATACATTCCCCATATACACTTTTTCTACACACACTACTTACACGCACAACTCACATACACATACCTTCTCATTCAAAATACACACATTTCACTCACATACACTTCTTCACATACACTAGGCTCCCCATCTAATCACTCTTACATTATTCCTTACACATTCAACACATTCTTACACTCATCATATCCAACTAACATATTCCTTACACCACAACAACTTTATTTTCAAATTTACACACACTACTCACAACCATCTCACTCTCTACACATACTAGGCTCCCCATCACATCCAACTCTTACATATTCCCTTACACACTCTTACACAATCCGACTCATCTCTTATATTCCTTACACACTCTTCATCATAACCATCCATTTCTCTGCAACACATCTCAACCATCCATTTCTCCTTCCTCCCCAAGAAATGAAATATTCTTTGGAATATGCTTCTCTTAACCCAACCATGGTTCACTTCTAACCAAACTATGGTTAGTTCCCAACTCACTTCATTCTTACCTAACTATGGTTAACTCTTAACCACACCAAGGATGGAACGTTCCCTTGGATACACCCTTTAACCTAACCATGGTTCACCTTCTAACCTAACCATGGTTTATTCCCTATACACTTCTTTCTAAACCTAACCATGGTTACTTCTTAACCTAACCTCTCTCGCTCTTCTCTATAGAGGAATATCCAATGGCATATTCTCTTATCTATTATGCCATGTGAGGAATAACCTTTCTACCCCTACCAAATTACCCTTTCTACTCTTCTACCCTTGGTATTTGGTTTTCTAATAAACACTTCACAAAACATTTTCAAAATTGGCTATTTGAGTTGGTAAACTTAGATTGATTAATGTTAAGGTTTAGTGTGAAGTACAATTAGGGGTTTAGCAAGGTTAGGTATTTACAAGACCAAAACTCAACATTTGGGAAAAATGTTACAGAGCCTCTGGCGCGTCACCCACGTGTTGACACGTGGGCAACGCGCCGGGCTCAGTAAATTTTTCCCAAGTTTGGGTCTTGGCCTATAAATACCCCCTTACCTCTTGTATTCCTCACTCCTTGCCATTACTCTTTCTCTCTACATTCTTTCTCTCTAATTCTCTAATTCTATCTCTTGTGTTCTTAGTTAAACACACTAACATCTTTGGAAGAACACATCTCCTTGCAAGGGAAGAATCTCAAGAACTTAATCCACTCTTGTGATTGTGTCGAGGGTCTTCTTATCTTTACCCTTTCTATTACAATCGAGTCTCTAGGTTAGGTTAGGACTTGGCTGAACAAACAATCTTTCATTTATTCAATTGTTTGTAAGGGAAGTCTTGTGTCTTGGTGAGCAAGCCTAGATCATTGGGGATCTAGTTGGGGTTTGATACTTCCGGTGGGAAGTCTTAGTAGTAGTCTTGGTGACCCATAGGTGAAGTCGAATCGCGAGATTATTTTGGGTGGTTTCTGAGGGCAGAATACCATTGGGGAGTAACTTCTTTGTGAGCATCGATATTGGTGAATATCGGTGGAGTGAATTGTAACACCCCCATTTTTCACTGATCGCAGCGGATTAAGTGTTTGGGGTATTACTCATGGAAACAAAGACAAGATAATAGAAAACGACTCGAAAAGAGACGTTTTAGAAAAAGGTGTTATCATTCATTTATTTATCAGAGTTTTACAGTAAAAGATATACTTTTACCAAAAGAGAGGTCCCAAAAGATACGTTTTAAGGCAAAACTGATGAATGATAAATATTCTAGACATCCTCATATCCAGTACTTCTCCGTGCCAGGGTTCCTAAAGAGCTCATTTACCTAGGATAACATGATTAAAAGTCAACATGAATGTTGAGTGAGAGTCATAGGTTTAAGTAGTTAGGGTGTGTGAATACAAGTTCCACAGGGTTTAGCTTAAACCCTATGTGTGGAAAAGTTTAGTGATAGCTGGTGTATTGCACTAAGCTCATAGACCACACGTTAACAATCCGGGTCATGGGGGCTGCAGACCCAGCCATGAGGGGATGGGAAGGATAACTTGCCAAAGTTAATCCTTCAGTGAGGGTTCAAATATAATACTTATTGGTACTCTCTCCAGTGAGAGATAGTACCAACGGGAGTTGTCAAACTCCAATAGATCTATCTATTATATTCGCGTTCACTTGTGTAAAATATCACAAGCGATTAGATTCATGAATTTTGTTGTGTAGGGGTGGCAGATAGTTTACTCGTGCAACAACTAAAGAAAAAGACTTGTATTCGATGTAAATCATGTATCCCCCTCACAGGGTTGTAAAGCATTTAAAAGTGAGGCTATGAAAACTCACCTGGGTCTAAGGTAAGTAGGGTAGGGTTTAGACAGCTTACTAAGTATCTTGGGGTAGTGTAGGTGGGTGTATCTCTATTGAGCTATGTTGTTATTAAGTTTTAGTTACAGCATAACACCGTTTGGGCCATTATAATTCAAAAGTACATGCAATAATCGTTTGAGGAGCCAGGGCACTTTAATTCGTAAATCCAGCAAACTCGTCAAAACAAAATATCCACATGGTACTCCTCACATGAAGCTCCCTAGTATTGTGTTATGTTTCTAACTCAAAAATAGGTTTTTATATATCATATGAAAATATTCATTTAAACCTTTTAAGTTTATGTATTTACATTTTCTACTCTAAACTTATAAACTTATAACATTTAGGCATATAACTTTCTATATTTTACATAACTAATCCCTATACTTATATATTTAAGAGAAATGACAAAAATAGTCCTTAAACTACACTAGCTTTTAATAATTACCCTTTTTACCCTTAACTTTATAATATTTGCAAATTTAGTCCTTTTAAGTTTTTACTACATTTTTCTTAATCTTTTATGGTTTTAAACTTTGCAAAGTGGGTCCTTCTACTTATAACTATCAAGTAATGTCAAAAACAGTCCTTATACTTTATAGTTTCAGAATTTTACAATATATACCCCTATACATGTAAACTATATTCTAATGATATTTTTAAGTTTCTTAGCTTATGATTAGTTAATATATGTCTAACTAATTCACATAAACCAGATTATAGCACATAATATAGCAATTTAGCATATAAACACCTAATTATCTATTTCTAGGGTTTCAAATAGAAAACTTCTAAAATAAAATGGTCAAGGCTATCCTATGGTTTCTAATGCATGTTCTAAGTGTCCTAGGTCTGTTCTAAAGCTATTAGATTCAAAGTTGAGGCTTACCTAGGTTGTGGGAAGGGTAACGAGGCTAGTTAGTGTTTTTTTGACCAAAACTCAACTCGACAAGGCTCAAGAGCTTCGCTACTAGACTTATAAGGGTTCTAAGGGCCTTATAATACAGAAATGTATAGGTAAAGAAGAGAGGGAAGGTGTGAGGAGGTATGGTGTGGTTTCGTGGGGTATTTATAGGGTACGAAGGAGTAGCGAGCAAGCAAAGGTGAGCTAGTTGTCGAGGAGGGGGGAGGCCGAGTCATGGAAGCTAAGGGGTGTGGTGGAGGACCTAATGGGTGACTAAGTGAGCTACATGGTAGCTAGGGGGCGCCATAGGCCGGTTGTGGCCATGGTGAGCCGTGAGGGTGAAGGTGGTGAAAAGTAGGTGATCCACCTACTTGATTGGGTGCTTAGAGCTGCTAGGATGCTATATTAGTATTAGGGAGGTGCTAGGGTGGTTTCTTGGTTGATTTTAGGTGCTAAAGTGTCTAGGTTTAAGTTTTAGGTTTTGGTTTGACCTAGTTTTGTATAGTTTGTGATTTGATCCTAGCCTAGGGTTTAGTGCCTAATTCAGGGTGATATGGGTGTCTAATGACTAATATGAAGTCCCAGGAGACTTATACTAAGTGGTGATAACTTATGGTAAAGATTTGGGATAATTTAGACCTAGTTTCAAGAAGTTATGACCTAATTAGGGTTTTATGCTTAAGAGACTTGTACCTAGGTTCTAGAGGGTTGTACTATGATCTAGGGAGTCTAATATATCCTAAGGTAACTAACATAACTCATACCTAAGCCTTAAACACTTTCAAGTTAGTTCAGATAACCATTTAGGGTTTTAAAGCTAATCGGGAACACATAGGTGCATTTTGGGTATTCTAATGAGTATTGTGTATTAGAGTGATAGTTTACTTAGTGAAAATGTGTTTGTAACCTTGACTTGACATACCTAGATGTTTACATCAAGTAAACATAGTGGTAGTTGGCATAGGTGGATACATGAGCTTGTCTAGAGGTTAGTTAGGCAATAGTAGTATAGCAAAGCAAAAATTTTACTCGGGAAATAGCTTTAGGCATTTCTATCCTATATTGTGCTTAGTGAGGGCCTAAGTTAAGTCAGTGAGGCATTTCTAACCTAAAGGGAGTTAGTAGGGAAGTTAGTCGGTTGTTATAGTCTCCCATCCTAAAAGAAAATCTCGTCCCGAGATTTAACTAGGGTTAGTGGGTGTGGGTGAGAATAGGTGGGGATATTTAGCATGGATTTGATCCTATCTTTCCCAAGTATACTCTGGTCCTCTTTTAGAGTCCCAGCGTACCTTAACGATAGGAATCCGGCGGTGTTTTAGATTTTTGACCTCTCGGTCCATGATTTCGATTGGTTCTTCTATGAAATTGAGCTTATCATCCAACTGAAGCTCTTTCATAGGTATGATGAGTGATTCATCCGATAAACACTTCTTAAGGTTGGAGACGTGAAATGTGTCGTGTATATTACCTAGTTCATCTGGCAACTCAAGTCGGTATGCCACCGGACCAATTCGTTCTAAAACCTTAAATGGTCTGATGTATCTCGGATTAAGCTTTTTCCTTGCTTTCCAAGACGAAAGACACCTTTCCTAGGTGAAACCTTCAACATAACCTTATCTCCGACTTGAAATTCTAAAGGCTTACGTCTTATATCGGCATAACTCTTTTGTTGATCCTTCGCAGATTGTAAGCGTTGTCAGATTTGAACTATTTTCTCATTAGTTTCATGGATTATCTCTGGACCCGTAAGTTGCGCTTCTCCAACTTTGGCCCAGCAGACAGGGGATCTGCACTTACGTCCATAAAGTGCTTCATACGGTGCTGCCTTAATACTATTGAGATAACTATTGTTATACGAGAATTCGATCAACGGTAAGTGTTTCTCCCATCCTTTACCAAAATCTATCACACATGCTCGAAGCATATCCTCGAGTGTTTGGATAGTGCTTTCACTTTGACCGTCGGTCTGCGGATGATATGTCGTACTCATGTCTATCTGAGTACCTAGGGCTTTTGGCATAGATTGCCAAAATCTTGACGTGAATCGAGAGTCACGATCAGATATGATAGATACTGGCACTCCATGTCGGGAAACTATTTCCTTGAGGTACAACCTAGCAAGGGTTTCCATATCATCCGTTTCTCGTATAGGAATGAAATTAGCTGATTTCGTAAGGCGATCAACTATTACCCAAATAGTACCATGCTCGTTGGATGTTCTACGAAGTTTAGTGATAAAATCCATCGTAATTCTTTCCCAATTCCAAATGGGAATTCAGACTGTACCAATAGCCCGAATGGCTTTTGACATTCAGCCTTTACTCTAGAACATGTTAAACACTTGCCCACATATCTAGCAATGGATGCTTTCATGTCAGGCCACCAATAGTGTTTCTTCAGATCCTGGTACATCTTATCAGAACCCGGATGGATGGAGTATTTAGATTTGTGGGACTCGTGCATTATTAAGTTCCTTAAGTTACCATAATATGGTAACCATCTCCTATTCTTAATGCAACGAGTTCCGTCTGAACGTATCTCAAAAGCCTTATTCATCCCTCGTAATCTTTCCATTTTAAGATTTTCCTTTTTGAGGGCTTCATTTTGGGCTTTGAGTATTCGAGAAGGTAAATCCGAAAGGAGAGTCATTACTAATGACCTAACTCTAATCGGTTTGATTCGTTCCTTTCGGCTCAAAGCATCTGCTACTACGTTAGCTTTGCCAGGGTGGTAACGAATCTCACAATCGTAATCAGCGAGAAGTTCTATCCAACGACGTTGTCTCATGTTCAACTCTTTTTGATCGGTGAAAACCGTACATTTCATGCCATACAGATAATGTCTCCATATTCTTAGAGCGAACACTACTGCTCCTAATTCTAGATCGTGTGTAGTATAGTTTTCCTCATGCAATTTAAGTTGTCGTGATGCATAAGCTATAACCTTATTTCTTTGCATCAATACTGCTCCAAGACCTCGATGCGAAGCATTAAAGTAAATAATGAAATCGTTGTTACCCTCGAGTAATGCTAAGATAGGAGCTTCACACAACTTTCTCTTCAAAAGTTGGAAAACTATCTCTTGGTCTTTTTCCCAGTCAAACTTCCTGTTTTTCTGGGTTAGTTCCGTCAAAGGTTTTGCTATTTTTGAAAATCCCTCAATAAACCTTCGATAATAACCTGCGAGTCCTAAGAATTGTCATATTTCGGTAGGATTTGTAGTATACAGCCAATTCTTAACTGCTTCGATTTTTGCTGGATCGACATGAAGTCCTAGTTTATATATCAAGTGTCCGAGAAATTGCACAACACTAATCCAGAACTCACACTTAGAGAAATTTGCATAAAGTTTCTCCGTCTTAAGCAGATCTAGGATTATTCTCAAGTGTTGAGCATGCTCTTCCTCGTTATGAGAATAGATAAGGATATCATCTATGAACACTATGACAAATTTATCCAAGTATGGTTTACACACCCGGTTCATGAGGTCCATGAAAACCGCTGGTGTGTTTGTCAAACCAAATGGCATAACTTGAAATTCATAGTGCCCATACCTTGTTCTGAAAGCGGTTTTAGAGATATCCTTTTCCCTCACTCTCAGTTGATGATAACCGGATCGTAAGTCGATATTCGAATATACGCTTGATCCTTGAAGTTGATCAAATAAGTCATCAATCCTGGGTAATGGGTATCGATTCTTGATAGTAAGTTTGTTCAATCCACGATAATTGATACACATTCTCATAGAGCCGTCTTTCTTCTTTACAAATAATACAGGGGCTCCCCAGGGTGATGTAATTGGGCGTATGAAACCTCGATCGACTAATTCCTGGAGTTGTTCAGAGAGTTCCTTCATCTCTGAAGGGGCTAACCTATAGGGGGCTTGAGCTATAGGTGCCGCTCCGGAAATTAAATCGATTTGAAATTCTATCTGACGGATGGGAGGTAAGCCAGGTATATCCTTAGGAAAAACCTCTGGGTATTCCTTGACTATAGGGATCTCATCCAGTTGTTTTTCATCTGGCTTAGTCTCCATTACTTGAATAATGAAGACTTGACAACCTCGTGATGTGTATCGTTCCATTTTGATACATGAAATGAAGTTAAGTCGGGTTTTACTTCGATCTCCTCGGATAGTTAAAGTCTCACCGTTGATAGGTAGATGGATGATTTTCTCATCACAAAGAATCTTAGCTTGATTCTTGGACAACCAATCCATTCCCACAACAACGTCAAAAACTACCGAGTCTAATAGGTATGAGATTGATTTCGAAAGGGTGGTTGAGTAAGGTTAGTGTACAACCCTTGATAATGGTGTTAGTACTAACTAAGTTTCTGTCGGCCATTTCTATCTCATAGTCGGTATCTAAAGCTATGGGTTTGGTCCTATGTCTAGAGGCAAAAGGTATAGATACGAAACTCCTATCGGCTCCTAAATCAAATAGAACTCTAACTAAGTGTTGGTTTAAGAGAAACTTACCTGTGACTACGCTCGGATCCTGTAGATCGTTCCTATCCCTCAACATATATGCTCTTCCCTGGGCACCATCAATATTTTTCTTTGGACATCTACTTGCATAGTGTCCCTTTTCTCCCAAGCGTGACAAATGACCGTTACTGGTTGCAGATTACCACCAGTAGCTGGTCCTTTGTGCTTGCAATCCTTTGGCTGATGGCCCACCTTGGTACATGTATCACATTTAATAGAACAAGGCCCTGTATGATGCCAATTGCACCTCTTACACAGAGGGGCTTTTCCAGCATAACCACTTCCCTTATTTGGAGTGGCTACATATGCTCTGGCAGTCTCTTACCTTGGTTGAGGATAGGGGTTGGTACGATTATTTCCATAGGTGTTACGGGTACTACCGAAAGCTCTCCCATCGTGGAACTTTCGTTTATTATCATTGGGCACTGGCACAGAGTTGTGCTTTGTTACTTGATCCATTAACCTCAAAGTGATGTTAATGCCTTCCTCTAAGGTTTGTGGCCTTGAGGCAGTAACATTCCCTTCGATACTCCGGGGCAAACCTCTGATGAAACTTCTATTGTCTTTTCAACAGTTGGCACCATTGTAGGACATAAAGTTGCCAACTCTTGAAATCTCCTAATATAAGTTTTAACATCGTTCCCTTTCACAGTCAAGTTATAAAATTCATCCACCATTTTTTTGACTTCCGTTCGAGGGCAGTATTTCTTAATCATAAGTTTCTTAAATTCAACCCAAGATAACTTGTATGCCTCTTCTATTCCTATGGGTTGGGCATACGAGTTCCACCAAGATAACACTTCCTCAGTAAGCATACCAGTCGCAAACTTAACCCTACAATCCTGAGTACAGTTACTATGGGAAAATACCGATTCACATATCTGTAACCAGTGAATCAATCCTATGGCCCCTTCTGTCCCCTTGAAATTGAAGGGCTGACAGCTCATAAATTTCTTGTAGTTACTCTTCTTCACTACAGGAATTTTGAGGTTTCTAGCCATGTTTACATTCCTAGCATCTAGTGCCGCAGTTACACTATCAGCAACTAGTTGCCGAATGTCTTCCTGAGACATGGCGGGAGTAATAGGAGTAGCGGGAGTATTGGCTCTTGTACGTGTCATTCTATAGACGTTCGCAGGAATAAGATGGGATAAGAATAATGTCATTTCCAATTTAGACATTCTTGCAAGTTCTAACTAATAGAAACTTGCGTATAGACGGATGGTACACGTTCTAACTCGTAGAACATTGTCTGATACCGAGGAAAAGGATAGGCAGGGAATCCTAAAACTAAGAGGGCGGGTTTCCTAATAAGATTGATTATATTCCCAAAAATTCACTTCCCCCCATCTAAAGGCATAGTGGTACTAATCTAAGGGATCCTAATTCTAAGCTTTAGTGTTCCTAGGTAAGTATACTTGTTTTAAAATTTCTAATGACCTCGAGTTATTTAGACTTAAGGTAGCCCTATAGTGTTTTCCTAAGGCATAGGGGATCCTAATACGAGATACTTGATATAAGATAACTAAGTATAGGCAAACTATAACTTTTTATTCCTAGCAAGTACCCGTACATACTAAGTTATCTATAGCTAAACTACCTATAAAGCTAACTCCATAACCTTACTAATTTGACGCTTTGTAGTTTTTGAGTTCCTGGATTACTGCTAGCAGATTTTCTATATCAGACTTATGACTATTCCTAAGATCCTCGATGATCATTTCTATAGTGGAAAGCCTAACATGTGCTGTAACTACTTCATCGGAGTGTCCTTCATATTTTGTTTGTAACCTAAAGATTTGACTACGTGTTTTCTCTAACTCATTTTCTAACCTATTACAGTCTTTTTGAATTATAATTCTACCTTTTCCTAGGGCACATATTTTATTTTCTACTTCCTCTATACGTCCTAAGCATAACTTATCTAAGTGATTAAGTATATCCTCTATCTATTCCTTATGCTTTTCTAAAGGCTTTTTATAGGAACTACTACCTATTTCAAACCTAGGGGAGGCGAAGCGGTATAATATGTATTTTCTTACGGAGAGGGGAATATATTTCGGGAACATAACGATCTTTACTAGTGTAGTGAGGTATAGATGGGATAGGGGTTATAGTGGGTACGGTAGGAATATCACCACCATATGCTTGCATATAACCGTTATATGCTTGCATATAGGGGTCATTCGGGGAAAGTTCTAAACCTAAGCTAACTAAGGCATTCTGGGCTAATTCTTCTGGAGAATTAGAACTAGAAGATGAGTGAGTAGGGGTAGCCGGGGTATATTCATACCTATCCGATGAGGTATCCGTATCATCGGTATCCAACACGATGATAGGATTGTTAAGGGAGGACATAACTAACTGTAATGCCTAGGAAAAGTATCTTAGCATATCTCTAGCCTATGCTATATCCTAGGGGCAATAGTAATAGTGGGGTATCTATCTTAGAGGCAATAGGGAGGTATCTAACCTAAAGGCAATTCGGGGAATCTAACCTAGAGGTAAGTTAGGAATCTTAACCTAAAGGCAAGTTGGGAGTCTAAAGGCAAGTTGAGGGATTCTAGTGGCACATAGGACTTTTTGAAAAAGTGGTTATAGTTTTAAGAAAAATCCTTTCGTTCTCTATAACCGAGGCTCTGGTACCAATCTGTAATACCCCCATTTTTCACTGATCGTAGTGGATTAAGTGTTTGGGGTATTACTCATGGAAACAAAGACAAGATAATAGAAAACGACTCAAAAAGAGACGTTTTAGACAAAGAGAGGTGCCAAAAGATACGTTTTAAGGCAAAACTGATGAATGATAACTATTCTGGACATCCTCATATCCTGTACTTCTCCGTTCCATGGTTCCTAAAGAGCTCATTTACCTAGGATAACATGCTTAAAAGTTAACACGAATGTTGAGTGTGAGTCATAGGTTTAAGTAGTTAGGGTGTGTGAATACAAGGTCCACAAGGTTCAGCTTAAACCCTATGATCTAGGGAGTCTAATATATCGTAAGGTAACTAATATAACTCATTCCTAAGCCTTGAATACTTTCAAGTTAGTTCAGATAAAAATTTTTGGTTTTAAAGCTAACCGAGAACACATAGGTGCATTTAGGGTTTTCTGATGAGTATTGTGTATTAGAGTGATAGTTTACTTAGTGAAAATATGTTTGTAACCTTGACTTGACATACCTGGATGTTTACATCAAGTAAACATAGTGGTGGTTGGCATAGGTGGATACGTGAGCTTGTCTAGAGGTTAGTTAGGCAATAGTAGTATAGCAAAGCAAAAATTTTACTCAGGAAATAGCTATAGGCATTTCTATCCTAGATTGTGTTTAGTGAGGGCCTAAGTTAAGTTAGTGAGGCATTGCTAACCTAAAGGGAGTTAGTGGGTTGTTATATGAATTGTAACGGTTTGTAGTCCACGGAAAGGATTATACTAATGAATAGTAACAGTGTCGTGGATTCACAACTGGACATACGGATGGTATAAACCCCCCATCCGGAAACATTATATATCGTGGTGTCTTTTACTAGCTTTATATACTTTGGATTGCATTTGTGATAGTGGTTGTTCTTGTGTAAGACCACTTGGTGATTCTTAAGGCTTAAAGTTTTTAAACATCCAAAAAGCCTAAGAAACCGTGTTCGCCCCCCTTTATGGTTCTACAAATTGCACCGACATTTCACCTGAAAGACGTGCTGTCATTCAGGATTTTTTGTGAAAGGAAGGTTGGAAAGATTTCGACATCAATAAAACGTTGGGGAAATGTGTGTCACAATTAGGTGACAACATAAGTTACTAAGTACGTTGGATGCATAAGAACAACACTACGGGTGGTTCGTTATCCCAACAAGCAACGCATCAACCCAATTCTCCCATTTCTTCATTTCCATAAGCAGAAGAACCAGTGAATGAGCATGGACTTAATGAGGAACAGATGTATTATCTTATGCGAGATGAAGAAGCGTTAAGAGAAGTAGAGGAAGAACAAGCAAGGATTGACGCTGAAAACGCAAAGCGTCAACAAGAATTGGAAGAGATGTGGAGGAAAGAGGATGCTAATTACATCGCTGAATTTGAGGAGTATCCTGAGTATGATTCTGCTTGCGGGGAGCATTTTGATTAGGCTATGTTTATTTATTCCGTATTGTATTGTACTTTTTTAGTCTTTTATTTCATATCGTAGGTTTAGTTCGTATGTTTTTCGTATTGTATGTTTAATAAAATGCGTTTGTGCATTTGTATTGTATTTCTTTTATGCATCTAGAACAAACTTCTTGACAAGTACATCAATGACGGAAGACATAATAATGGAAGAAAGATAATACACACATAAAGACACAGTACAAATACACATTTTACTAGTACAAAAATTCAAATTCAAAATTTCAAAATTCAAATTACATTACCCATTATAAATACACACTTTAAAACACACACATTCATTTGCAAACAAAAAATGTCAGAACAACACACCAACAATTTGTTACCATCTTCTTCTTCGTCGGGGAAAAAACGAACCAAAGAAAAATGTCGTCATACCTCCTAGTTGGACAAAAGCGGAAGCATTGAACTTTCTTAATGTTGTAGTTTCTTGTGTTTAATAAAATGTGTTTTTTTATTAAATAAAAGGAAATAAAAAAAAGTGGGAGCCAATAACGTGTTAGTGGTGTGTTATGAGGGAGGGGTGTTTGAATGATTAGTGTGTTATTAGGAGTGAATGATGTGACGCTGAGGTGACATACCAATAACGTGTTAAAAGTACTTTATCTTACCTGGTGTGCTCTTAATTTTCATGTGTATGTATTAACTTTCACACATTTTATTTGACTACATTGAAACAATGATGTATTGTTGTACATTGCGAATAAAAATCTGCACAACTTTAATGCGGATGAACAATATTGGCTGAATTGTTTATGAATTCTTTAATAGCAATGATTTTTGTCTTAAAAATTTTAAGACTTCCTTTTATAGAAAGTTCCAAATGTTTTATTATGTAGTATAGATAGCATAGATGATATATCTTCCTATCAATCATCTTACTTATCCTCCTATTGTCATACATCAATCATCTAACGATGAATAAAAAGGTGGATCCCATTTACTAAGTTAATGGATGACTGAAACATGAGTTGTAGGAGGATAAGTGAGAATAATAGAGAAGGATATAGTATTGCTCTTAAGTTAAACTGCGAAAAACAAAATAAAATTTTGGGTCCTAAAAAAAGGTGGTATTAATGGTGTTGTTAGTGAGAGGGTATTTTTGGGTGTTGGTGTTAAAAGTGGGGATGATAATGTGACGCTTATGTGGCAAGACTATAAGCAACACTTTTTTTGTATTATGGGTCTAAGGGTGACACTATGGGTACAATCCCTAGTACCACTTTTACGTCTCTCATTCCCTATTACCCGTTTTATTTATTTTGTGATTTCTTTTTGTTTTATATCTTATTTCTTACTATTTTTTACTTGTCAAACTTTATATTTTATGTTCCGTATTTTTTTTCGGCAGTTTTACCCACTTTATTAACAGGACAAAATAACTTTTTATGATTTTCTGCTCCGAAATTTTATGTTTTACTATTTTTAACTTATCAAACTTTATATTTACTCTTTTTATAATAAAAACAAAATTGTAAAAAAAATAATAAAAAAATTAAAAAAAAATAGGGGGTATTACTTGTAGTTTAGGAGTACTAATATCCAATCCCTTATAGTAATTTTACAAATACGAACACAAAAAATTTCCATGAACAAGAGATCTGCTTAGATAATCAAGATCATAGAAACTAGAGTTTGGCCATAATCAACAAACCTCATAAGCACTCATCACTTTTGATGAGCTCGTTTCCGATTTATAGTGGTCCTAGGTAATGGTGGTTGTTTACTGCTTCTGCCGCCACCACCTCCAACCCTCCTTGGCCGGCCAAGTCCTTTCTTTGCGGCTTTTGGGTCAGCAGCACCAAGAACGTCAATGCTTACCTTTTTAATCCCTTCAGTCTCGGGATTCAGTTTGCTAGAATCAGAATTACTACTGAGTTTCATATACTCATGTGGGACCGCCATCCGACCATTACTAGGGAACTTAACCACCAGCCTTGGTTGTTTACTCGGGGCTCGTGGCCTAATGCTTCGGGGTCTCACTGGAGGACTGGACATTGATGGAAAACAAATGATGGATGATAACGGCTTGCTACTGCTACTGCTGCTAATGCTACTAGAATCGTTGCATAACTCTTTGTATCTTTTGGTGATGATGCTTCTGAGGGCCAATCCCGATTTGTACTCTCGTGTTCTTTTTGAGTAGAACACAAGTGCATTGTTGGCAATCAAAAACAAGTCTTTAAAGAGTTCTCGGGTTGACTTTATACAGTTGTTAGCGATACTTGATCTTATAGTGTCAAGATCCATGTGCTGCTTAATGGTTTTTCTATACCGTGCTCTTTTCTGAAATAAAATCAAACAAAAATATTGTCATTTGAGGTTAGCATACTAAAAACTGGTAAATTAGAGTTCATAAGTCAATAGACTAAATTGCATATTCTAAAATAACATGGGTTCTATACATCTTAGGAATTGCAATATCGGAATAACAATGGAGTATTTTCAGAGATGCATTTTTGACACATATAGTTATGAATGGGCCAACTTGGTTGACTTTAATTCACAAATGGCTTCAAAGTTTTTTCTTAAAAAGGATAAACGCCGGACGGGTTGAAAAAAACAAAATTGGTCAAAAGTTCCATTTAGCATATTTTAGATGCATAAAACCTCCTTACCAAATGATTCAAATAGTAGACCATTATTGAAATGACATTATGTTTTTAAAACTTCAGACCCATCTGAACTCACCCGTACCAAAAAGTACCCATTTAGACCCAAACCTGTTTTGACCTTTACCCAACTAGCCCGTTTTGTCACCTCTTATATTTTGCAAAGTAAAGCCATATACATTGGTTATAAATATGTCCATAGACCATAGGTATAAATGAATAGATACATGTCAATACCTGACTATCAAGCCTGCGTCTAAATACTAATGCATACTGATTCTCAGTAACTGAATTAAAAATCTCCACCAAATCTTCACTTTGTGGGTCCCTACATGACTCTCCATCCTGAAGATCTGCGCTCGAAGATCGCACCATCTGACAACAACCGCTTGTGGAAGTCTCGATCCTTCGAGTTCCACTGCTTGAACCCAAGTTCTCGTGCTCTACAATCCCTTCTTTCACATCCCAACTACCATCTTTCCTCTTTTGTTTCCCTTTTCTATTTCTAATGGTGCCCCCTTTTTCATTGCTCTTTTCAATAACTGTGTCCATACATGATGATTCAGGTATTTCTAGTTTTACATCAACATTTTTGGATGACCCGATAGAAGGGCTATGGGATTTGGGTGGTAGGTCTTTTTCAAGATCGTGGGTGAAACTTCCAGCAGATAATTCAAATTCATCTTTCGATCGTTCTTTCTGAACAGTTTTCCTGTTGACCCCTTTTGTTTTCTGTATAGATACATGTGGGGATTCAGTATGGCTTGAGGCATAAATGATTTGATCAGAATGCCCCTTAACGGCTTTGAGCTTCTTAAGCTTGGATACAAGAAGCCTACAGAAAAGGTTAAAATCTTCTAATGAAACTTGTAACTGAAGAACAATCTGATTTGACATTACTGAACTATCATAATCTTCTTAAACAAGAGCAATTTTAGACAAACTATGGAATATAGATAAGAATCGAAAAATCATCCATAATTCCATGTTTGTGTTACGCATTTTCTAGAAAGTCAATTATTTGTTTGCAAAATAAATGTCAAAACGCATTGGTTTAAACAGGCAATTCTCACAACAGAATGGTAGCAATGACAACTAATTAAAAGGTTTTAACTGGAGGTAGCAACTTTGACCTATTTGTTAATAACAGTAAAAACCAACCAACGTTCAATGTTTTTTGACAATTTAAACCTTCCTTTTCTAAACAGTGGTTTCGTGTGTTAAACAATTTTTAATTGTAAGCTTTAACCAACCACCATTCATCATTTTATTAAAGAAGTCCCTTATCCATATTGAAGTAGTGGCATAATCCTTCTTCTGTTGTCACATTTAAACTGCTGAAAACGACCCAGTGAACCTAAGGGATTGAACCACCAAAAGCTTGAAGTTGGTTGGTTTTTTACTAGTATTGACCCATTTATGAATGTCTTGTTTCGAGCTATGTTATATCTTTAAAAGGGTGGTCAAATGGGTAAGTTCATAAAATCAGCTAAAAACGAAACAGGTCCGAAAGTCACCTCAAGTGTACTTTTTAAATGGATACAACCTCTTGAATAGTTTTATAAAAAACTAGAAATTAGAGTATCTAGAATCATATCCAATACACTACTTACTGAAAACATTATAACTGTTGGGGGGAAAAATGTTCCGAGTAACACTTTGACTTGCATAACTTATCACTTGTATTGACCGAAACCCGTCTCAACCCATTACCCAGCCCGACCACCCTACGAATTTTGCCGTGTAGCTCAACTACAAAAATGGAGAGAAAGAGACTAACCCGATCGTTTCTTCTGATTTCTTCAATTCTCGCTTCAATTCAGAAACTCGACGATCACGAAGGTCATTATACCAATACCTAAAGAATTAAAACAATGGTGCTTAGTAAATTTATAGCCTGGTCAGTAATCGCTTATTTAAGTATCCTAAATGTGTGATAAAGAAGTTCGACAAAATTAAGTAGAGTAATTTGACTTATGGTTCCATTCAAAGAAAATTTTTCATTGCAATAAAAGCATCGTATTTGTGTAACTAGGGAAGATAATAGCACAACATCTAACAAGATTGAGAGATTTTGGAAAAATTGCATGTACATTTATAGAGTTTCTCCAAGAACACGAATACTTGCAGATAATAGTGTCTTCTGACATTTTCACAATGGCGGTACATAAAACCAAGTTCAGTGGTTTTGAATATCTATCAATCAAATCAGAAACGTTCATCCATGTTAGGCACAAGAACGACACATGACACCAAAAGTGGCAAAAACCAGCACGGTGGGTTTTCGGTTAAAACTGGCAACTCGTTTGTATGGGTCAGGTTGATTGAGTTAACCCAAAATATTTTTTAGTCCAAGAACTACAAACAAAAATGAACTATTAAAATGCAGTGGAAAATATAGTTACAAAAATATTTATCATTTTAAAAAATAATATAATTTTTGAACAAAGGTATTTTCTATTTTATTTGGGAATACAAAAGCCTTTAGAAGGTTTTATGCATTAAAAATACCTTTTTTTTAGGACTATTAACCTATTTGACCATTTCCCTGGAAAGCAATTTTACCCATTTGGTCCGTGAGAGATGAACCACAACAATTGTCAAGTCGTAGGTAATAGGTGACTAATCGACACCTATTCGTGAAAGAATTCGGTTTTAGAAGTTAATATGAACCAAATACAGAAGGAACTCATATAAATATCAAACTAGAGACCATCCAACGGTGATTAACGGACTCAAGTCATGGATACCTACCATGAAGTTTAGGTGCCGAGGTCAAGTGACCAAGTTTGACAAATTACGAAAAATAAAATAAAATAACTGAATAGATAAATCTTATTGAAATAAGACAGGATACTCACTTGCAACCCATATAACGCTGTTGTAGGTCCTCATATCTTGCTCGACATGCCTACAAGTGAGAAAATGTAAGTGCATATCATGTGCATGCTATGGTTCTAATAAGTTAACTATACAAGAGGGTTATCGCCTTTTCTAAGTAACTAATTAAAAAAAGTCAAAAGATATTACACTTTGCAAGCATTGTGCCTTTACTTTACGTGGTGGTAGATGGTAGTCTAATCTATGAACTTATATGTCTACTTTTTCAGAGGAACAAGAAAATTGCAGTACTTGATACGAAAATTGAACAAGTGACACAAGCGCTCATGCTCTCATGGCATCCTCTTTACCTGAATTCACAACCATAACAACGAACCCGACCCTAGCTTGTTTAGATTAGATAAATATTTAACTACGTGTGAAAATTAATATTGTAAGTTCAACAACATTAGAGTACCACATCCATCAGGTCTACTACTCGCCATCCCCCAAAAAATATCAAACACTTCCAATTTCGGGTTTCCCAAAATGTGCTAAATATGTTTTCAATCCAAATTTACTTTTCCCATGTCCTTATGCAATAATAAAAACTTCCATTTCAGGACACTAAATAACTTATTTAAACTTTCCTTATATCAGTTACACCAAAGAACTTAATCTTGTGCTTCCATTTCATGCGTTAAGAAAACCAAATTTACTGTTAACTTTGCATATGTGGCATTTTCTTTGCATACCTATGATAATCATCTAATACTTACACAAAAAAATATGCAAAATTAATAGCGAATAGATGGTTTCATTATATGGATGCATGAAAAGACACAAGACTGAGGGTTCTTTCTACTGTTGAGTGTTAATGGCGTTTTAAGTTCATTGCGCTATTTATCCTCTTTTATTTCAATCCGAAACATTTCCTTCATTTCTTCCATGTTAGAAAACAACCATTTAAATGTTTGATACTTTGATCAATAGTCAACACTTTATTTTAAAAGACTAGATGTGTATTCACGTTGTGCCATATTAATGAGGTGGTGGTGCAGCCGCAATACAACTGCCATGGTTTAGCGAGTATCACTGGAAAATACTGAAGCAAAAAAGTTAATGTGGTCCGGTTAGGATAGTTGAGCAGAAGAAGATAGTGTTGGTGTACCAGATAGGTAATGAATACAAAGATTTCTTAACATGGAGTCATTTGATTGGTTTTTTTATTGATCTTAAAGTTAGGTAGGGTCCACAACTTAATATTATACACTGATAACGACATTGTACCTGCGCAAATCGGCGACATCAAATAGTTATTGCTGATTTTTCATAAATTTTCCTGGTTTCTAGTTGTTAACTATGAGTTTCGGTTTAATAGTTTTTAGAAGAAAAGTGTATAAGCTTGGGTTTGTGTGAAAAAAAGGTAAAAACTGGGTTGAATTTTACTTAAAATGAGACTTGTGATTGTTTAGTTAGTGTTACTTGCTTACTTAGAAGGTGTTAAAATTCACAAGTTAAATGTTTGGCATAAGTGCCTACTTCCAAATTTAAACCAATTTCAGTCTTGTAAAAAGCGGCTAGGCGGCTATACACCGCCTCAATTTAGGGCATCGGCCAAACTAGGCGGAAAAGTCAAAAGGCAGTTAAACATTATTTATTGTAACATCTCAACACAAAAGAAAAACCATATTTATTTTATTTTATCATAACATCTCAACACAAAAGAAAAACCAGTGAATATAAACACAAAGTCATATATGAAATTCAAACCTCATTGTCACTGATTTGAATAATATGGACAAGACGAAAATCAAGCATCAATTTAATATTTATGTTTGAAGTATTTGAAGTAATATGTTAGCGTTTGAAGTTTTAATTATTTGAATTGTTATGTTTATTTATCTATTTTGAAATTTCAAACTATGTAAACGTTAAACTATTTGAAATTAGATGTATTTTGTTATGTTATACATATATTATTTATAATAGTTTTATATACATAATTTCAATCCGCCGCCCGAGCGTCGAATTCCACGTTGAAGGTGGACCGCCCGACTAGCGCCTAACGATTTTTGCAACATTGATCAAAATAATTTCAAAAAGTAAAGATAAAATTTTATAGATGCATATTTGCATCTTTGTAAAAAAGTGTATGGATTTTAAAAGAAGTAGCCACATGAAAATTCATGCAATAAGGACAAACAGTTGGTACAAATTACAAACCAATTAAGGTAAAAAACGGTTTTCAAAAAAATAAGAAAAGAAAATACCTCAGGGGTAAAAAAAAGGGGATAAAGGGTTCGGGTACGGAGCTCGTCGGAAATAAGATCCCAATGATTGGTACCATGGCGAACAACAGCACCACCCAGAATAAGTTCCTCCCACGTCCCCCACACCTTCTTCTTTTTCCTCCTCTTTATTTCCTCATCCATATAATTTTTATAAAGCAAATGCGCATGTTAGCATAAACCGTGGTATCGGAATAACCACCTGGTGTTTGTAATCCTTGTCACAAATCTTTAATTTAGAGGCGCATTTTAGCATAAGAAAAGGCGCACTTTAGCAGGGACGGAAAAACCGCCGGTTGTTTTGAATTTGTCTAGTAATTTCTTTTGTGGGGAAAAGGGTTTGATTGTTAACAGAATTCTGTTAGGGTTGTTGGGAGTAAAATTATGATAAAATAAATCAACTAGTGGATTTGAGAGATTTTGGATTTGAAAATAGGAATTTGAATGGAATAATAATGTGATACCAAAGAATGTTGGTTATCCTGTAAAATCTCCGTACTTTTCTCTCTTTTAACATGTCAGTTATATTTTCTAACCCTCTATTTGGATAAAAACAATCCCACTTTTTACATTTTGCTAATAAGACAAAATTACATGGATGGTCCCTATGGTTTACTCAGATTGCAAGTTTAGTCCGTAAGTCATTTTAAGTACACTAGAGATACCTATTTTTTGAAACTTGTCACACATTTAGTCCCTAATTTGGATGGGCGTTAGTTTATCCGTTAAGTTACATGCACCGTTAGTCATTCATTAATATTTTTGCACCGTTAGTCCTCATTTTCTAAAAAAGTCCTCATTTTTTGCACCGTTAGTCCATCTGTTAATATTTTGCACCGATATCAATCTTTTTACGTTTTCGTTCATTTTTTAACGTTCTCGTCCGTTTTTTTAACGTTTTCCTCCATTTTTTACGTTTTTGTCAATCTTTTTACGTTTTCGTCCATTTTCTTACGTTCTCGTACGTTTTTTCTATCGTTTTTGTCAATCTTTTTACGTTTTTGTCAATCTTTTTACGTTTTCGTCCATTTTTAACGTTCTCGTCCGTTTTTTTAACATTTATGGCCCTTTTTTTACGTTTCCGTCCGCTTTTTTACGTTTTAGTCTGTTTTCTTATATTTTTATCCGTTTTTTTTACGTTTTCGTCCGCTATTTTACGTTTTTTGTCTGTTTTCTTATAATTTTATCTATTTTCGCCCCTTTTTTTTACGTTTTCGCCTATTTTGTGATTAGGTAAGTATACTAAAAGAAAATTTGACATTTGATAAAAATGTTTCTATGTTGAAAATGTAAAAAAGTGGACGAAAACATAAAAAAACAGATATAAAAGCGGACAAAAACGCTTAAAAACATAAGAAAACAGACAAAAACGTAAAAAAGAAGACGAAAACATAAAAAAATGGATGAAAACATTAAAAAACGGACGAGAACGTAAAAAAATAGACGAAAACGTAAAAAGATTGACAAAAACGTAAAAGAATGAATGAAAACGTTAAAAAAAAAACGGACGAGAACATAAAAAAATGGACGAAAACGTAAATTGATTGACAAAAACGTTAAAAAATGGACGAAAATGTTAAAAAACCGGACGAGAACATTAAAAAATGGACGAAAGCATAAAAAGATTGATAACGATGCAAAATATTAACGGGAGGACTGACGGTGCAAAAAATGATGACTTTTTAGAAAATGAGGACTAACGGTGCAAAAATTATTAACGAAGGACTAATGGTGCAAGTAACTTAACGGATAAACTAACGCCCATCAAAGTTAGTGTTAGGTCATGATTTTACAACATAATCACTTAGAGATCTAGAGAGAGAAAGAGAGTAGAGAGAGAGAGTGGAAGGAACCCTTAGAATGAAAATGAAAGAGATGAAATCACTTAGAGAACCAACAACCTCAAATGAGGTTATACATTACTATTTATAGGTAAGGATTAAGGCTTCACCACACTTAGACAATATTACATACTTAGCCCTTAGACTTTATCCAAACCTATAAACTAAGCACAAAACTTAATAAAACATATGAAATAACTAACGTTTTAACTAAATAATGCAACCTATAATAAAATACAATGACCGACACTTGAAATAATAAAGTCTATTCCCAACAATCTCCCCCTAAGTGTTGGTCATCAAAGGTTGCTCGACGTCGTCATCTTCTATACTTTGACTTTGTAGTTGACGTCCTCAAAAATAGTTAGCAAAATCTTTCATCGTTCTTGGTACTTAGTTCTTTGTTGATGTGTTGGTGATCATGTTATGAAGTTGTCTGCCGATTGTCACTTCTGTGTCTGTGGTGGTTGTCCGCCATTCCAACATGCTCATACATCTTAGGACTTAGACTTTCGAAAGCACGAAGTTCCTTTGCGTACACTTTGATCTTTAGTCTTTAAACTTTGTAGATTCTTCCTTTTGGCGTAGAATCTTTCTTTGAACTTTGTTGTGCTAAGATCTTTGGGGGAGCTTTCATTTGCTTCAAGATGTATATATGAGCATGCTGGAATCTACCATCATGGAGGTGATGTACCTGCAAGTAAACAGTTAGCAATAAACAACCGGTACTTACAGATAAGGAATTAGAGCTTGTCAACAGCATAGTGTGAAGACTCCTTCTAATCCTTATCAAGGCCGTTCCCATGTCAGATACTCCTGAAGGAGCTTACGAGACCTACTAAGTAGCTCAATGACTGGGTGAGTCGCTGGGGATCACTCCACGACTGTAGACTGCTAAAGAACCACCGCGAACACTAAGCGTAACCCTTGTGGGGTTACCGAAGTGACCTGCTGTCAGGGTTGTTTGATGTTGACCCTGGCAGGAATTTCCGTTCAATCATTGAGAAATACATATGTAATTCTCTCATAAACATTCTCGGCAGATTGCTCAGATCTGCGAAGGACTCGATAATTTACAGCTGGTATCCATTGATGTAGAACACCAGTTGTAGAAATACTAAGTGTTCCTAAGAGATATTTGATGTATCTCATGGCTCTAGACTCGATAAGTGCTCACTTAGGTTTCCTATATGGAGACTAGGGAGGGGTCTCCTGCTTCAATATCAACTATCTCTAAGAGATAAGTCGATAGATTACACTGGTTCCCCGTGAGAATGAAGCAAGCTCTTTTAAGAGAACTTGAGTGGTTAATAAGGTTTAGTGCATTGCGTCACTGGGTCCATGACGACTTAATCTTCAATACCGGTGTTGTCTTTGCAACAACCAGTAGCATATGAATTGAACCCGGTGTCTGCCCTAAGGTTGAACATATGGAGGGCTATTTCTTTTCACCCTTTTATTTACTTTTCTTTTTAATTCTTCAACCCCTTCTTTCTCCTTTCATTCTTTACTCCTTTTTTCGTATCATACATAAGGACTTCTAGTTCTAACTATTGGTGATGTCCTTGGGTAGATCCCTCCGGCTTAGGCGGATCATAGGACGGTTATTTCCTAACCTTAGTCACCTTATAACTCCATGACTATCCTATAATTGCCATTGAAACCTTTGAAAATCTCTCAAAGTGTTTGTGTTTATCAAACATTTTATTTAACACTTTGAGAGTTTTATGTTTTTTCATATGAAGGGCCCCCCCTTCACATGTGCTCATATGTATCTAATAAATTTGCACATGTGGGAGGAGCGAGCACTTTTTGAATTGATCCACTTTCAGTGAACAAGATCGATTCGAGACACGCTTACATCACTAGTTAGACTAGCTTGAAGTTATTACCCGGCCTGGTCAAGTCCACAGAAAGTTTCTCGAAACGGTACATTTCTACTAAGATAAATCCTTTTCGAGACACGCTTACGTTGCTAGTTAAAGAGTTCCATTGTCAGCTTTTAGGTGACAACTAGCTCTAGTAACTAACTTGATGTTATTACCCGTCGAGGAAAAATCTTTTCGAATTTACTAACTTTTATGTTTCGTCAATTCCTGGGTGAATCTGAGTCTAGCTCGCATGAGATTTGACTTTTAAGCAACATTTAACTTTCATATTTTAATCACTTTTCTTTTCTCCCCCTCAAAAATAGCATATAAGATGTTGTTTTTGAGAAACATTTGATTAAAATATGCTTTTTGAGTATTATGGGGAGAAATCAACAAGAACTTTTGATTTTGAGAACGATGAGTTTTCAAGTGCTCCCCCTCAACAAGTGAATACTCATTGAGGTGAAATACTTGTCTTTTGAGTAGAATTATGAAAATCAGAAAATGTTTGATTAATTCTACTCAAAAGTAAGAAGCCTTCGCTCCTTATATAAGGATTGAGGCACAGAAACGTACCTCAGGGTCCTTTAAATACAAGCACGGGTTGTACACTGTTATGTGTGCACAAACCATAAAACATGATTTTGACAAAGCATTTTGATTTCAAAATACTCCCCCTCAAAAAGAGCATGTGTTTTGACATTTTTAAACTTTGTAGCGGATTGGGGAGTAAATGTTTTTAAACCTCTTGAGCAAAATTTTGAAAAGTTTTGAAAAACCTTTTGAAAAATTTTGAATAAATTTTGCTCAAGATTAAGAAGTTTTAGATAAGCTTTGCATGAGAACTTCTTCTTGTATTCAAGGATAAGTGCACGTTTTGTTTCTAAGAAATGGTTTAGCAAGGCACTTTCCTTTCTTTGAAAACCGAGTTGTACACTGAAATGAGTGCACAAGTCGTTGTTTTTATACAAAATTAGTTTTCTATTAAACAAAACACTCCCCCTCAAATAATGAACATTATTCGAGAGATAGTCTTCTTGAGCAGAATTTAGAATCGTATTAATGAAATACTTTTTGAAAAATTCGAGAGATGATTCTGCTCAAGGTTTTAGAAACCATAATCAAGTATTATACAACAAAGAATGCTTGAAATTCAAAACTCTTTTACTGTTGAAAGTTGTTTGAGACCCGGAGTCTCTCTTTTAAGTTTTAAAATCTGAAAAAGATTTCCATCTAAAGTTGAACCTCGTGCGTTCTTTTTGAAGATTTGATTTTGTGATGAATGGAAAACTTCCGGTATTTGGGATGTTCAGACCAGAGACATTCTTTTATTGAAGCCAAAGCATTCCAGATTTTGGAAATTTGAAAGGTTTAGAATGACTTTGCTTTGGTCTCCACACTTGCTTTATCGGTGTAAAACAAGAGTGTAGAGTTTAAAAAAATTTGTTTCTCACCATTTTGAATCCTTTTAGTTTAGCCTTTAAACACATTTTGCCCTTTAACCTCAAAAATATGTTTCATAAGAAACATTTTGTCGAATGTTGAAATTTTTGACTTTCAATGGGATGACATGTACTTGCACACAGAGAAAATGTATCAGGCACAAACAAGTATACGGATGAATAAAAAAAACTCATTCTAAATCAATCTAAGTGCTCAGAATTCTCAAAATAGCACACAAGATCACAGATAAATTCATTCTTTCACTCGAGATTTTCCAGTTATGATTATGGTTTGGGGTTATGATTTGAGTCTAAGCACACATGTTAGCATCAAAATGCAGGAATATTGAACAAACAAATGCCCTAGTAGCAGCAAAGACATCGACATCTAAAACCCTAAATCACATGATTCTAAACCTATGTTGTTCCTAATCGAGCAAACACACCAATCGAGCATTATTTAGTGTTCTCTAAAGCTATATAAACTAGTTAATTAGACAAAGCACATTAAAATGAAAGCCCTGTTCGATAATTACATAAACCCTAGTTTCTGATTATGCCTTTTTGACCGTTGAAAACACTTGAAACATTTAGGGAACGATTAGACAACAATAATGAAGAAATTAGAAACTCACAAATGAAAAGAAATCGAGGAAAAAAAATCGTAAGTCTGATTTGTTGAGGTTTCTAATTATGTGTGAAACTTTTGAGAGCATTTGTTGAAACATTTATTAGAGCCCATTTTATTTTCCATGCAAGATCCTTTTTCCTAAGTTTAAGACATTTGTGAATCTTTACTCATTAAAGGTTAATTACTTTTCCATTTGAAGTCCAAACAAGGTCAACTTGGAATCATTGCAAAAAGAATATCCTTTCTCCCCCTCGAATTAGCATATATTACGTGAAACCTTTTTGTACATTTTAATTCGAGAGATCATAGAAGTTTTTGAAAATGAGATTTTAATCCGAATGATGAAGAAACATTTTATCCTTGAAGAATTATGATAAGGTGTGCAAACTTCATGATAATGTTAAAAGTTTTCTCCCCTTCAAAACATGTTCCATTTTGACCGAGTAAAGCAAAATTGTTTTTAATGAAGTAACATAGTTTTGAAGTTACGAAGTTTGTACACAGAGAAAGAAGATTTTTTTTTTTTTTTTTTTTTTTTTTTTTTTTTTTTAATATTAAAAGAAAAAAGTTAGATGTTTGACTCACTTAGTTTTAAAGAAAATTTTGTAAATCATCTGGAGTCAAACACCGCATACCAATATGGTGAACTAAATCAACAAACCTTGATGGAGGTAATTATCTCGCATGTGAGCAGGATTCAAATTGCGTGTAGACGACTCAGTAATGTCAGGAATGAGTTGAGCCGGTGCAAACGGATTAAAGAACGCTTAAAGAATGCCTCTGGGTCATGCTCTGCGGTTTGTGGAACTGATTTAGGTATGGAGTCTTCAGCTGATTGTCGTGAGTTGGAAACGGTTTGTTTTGCCGTTGTTGGAGATGCAATTGGAGGACCTTCTCTCTCAACAGTTGTTGTTGTTTCTTGAGGTGAATCAGGTACTTGATTGTAATCAAGATGTGCAGCGGAAATTGGTGAGACCTCAGAAAGACGGTTTTTTCAATCGTATCATCAAACAATGGAGCAAACAAGGTTTCCACTTCTTTACAGGAGAGAGACAAAGGTTCAGCCGAAGATTCTGGAAAGTTTAGACGGTTGAATGCGGTTCCTAAGCTGTTGTGCTCAGAAGCCATTGTTGAAGTGCGGGTCCAAAACTGAATTATTCCGAAGCCATTGCTGAAGTGCTTTTAAACGGTTGATTGCGGGTCCTAAGCTGTCGTGCTTAGAAGCCATTGTATTAAGCTCAGGTCCGAAACTGATTTGTTCCAAAGCCATTCCTGTTATATCTGCAAAGAAAGAAAGAAAAGACAAGAAAAACAGAGAACACGGATCCCCAAGAGAAACTGGGTTCCAGATGTTAGAAGCATAAAGATGTAGTGTCAATTATCTTCTTGACACTCGAACACACAATTCCGACGGTTTTCCTTCTTGTCTCAGGGGTAGATATAGTGGAGTTCACATTAGTTTTGGTGCAAATGTCTAAAATCTTTCCTGTAGGAATCCACCTAAGACCAATTGATTTGAAAATTCTACCCGTGGGTACCCACCTAGTGTTAGATCTAGGAGATGTTTTCCTTTTAGATGCAATTGAATGAAATGTGGGAGCATCACTTCTTTGAGAAAACCTACGTCCTATGTTGATCCACTTCTTAGGTTTCTGACTTATGACTTTTGGTTCAACGGGTTTGTTTGTCTTAGTTGATTGAGCTTTTTCAAGTGAATTTCCCTTTTGAAGATATTTTAAAGCACAGACATCATGATTATTTCCGCAACTACTCTTAGATGCTAGCCAATTCCTATTAGTTTGTTGAGAACTCCTAGGTTTTGGTTTGCTACTACTAGCAGTGTTTTGCACTACATTGGAAGGCTCCACATGAGGTTTTGAACCTAGAATTCCATCCTTTTGAAGTAGCGCCTTTTTCCTAGCCTTTTCTAGATCATAGTTCTTGTACATGTCATATCTTCCATAAGAATCTTTACTTTTAATGCTCGTATTAGACACTGTTTTCGAACTAATCCTAGATGAGCCAGGTATAATCACGTGTTGAGATTTAGCAGACACAGATGCATTTTCCTTAGGTCAAGAATGTGGAGTGACTGGTTTTGTCAAACTGTTATTCTCAACAACTTGGGAGTCAAACCGAGGTTTTGAAAATTTAGGTCGTTCAGATTTAAATGCAGTTGGTTGTCTAACCACTGATTGTTTTCTTTTTGTTTGAGAAGGTTGTTTCCCCAAGATTGATGGTTTTGCAAACTTAGTATCCATACTCTGGCCAGTCAGTCTTCTTAATTTGTTTTGTAATGCAGCATGTGCAAACATCTTTTCTTGAATTTGACCTTTTAAAAGCTCATTTTCTTTAACTAATGTATCCACACGTTTCCTTTGTTCATTCAAAAATTTACCATTGTTGCCCGAATTTAGAGATTCGTCTTGCAATTGAAGTTCAAGTGAGATGCAATGTGCCTCTAGTTTTGAAAAATCTTTATGACACTGGGCAATGGTCTTTTTGAGAAGAATATTTTCAGACTCAAGAGTCTGGTATGATGTTTCAGTTATTCGATTAACAGGTAAGGACTCAGACTCAGAACGTTTGTCAAGACATTGTACAACATCCTGGTCAACCTCTCCTTCATTACTGAAGTTAGGTTGCTCAGATTGTTGTTTCTCATTTGCAGGCATAATATGATCAACAGTAGATTGTACCTCAACCATTTGCTCTTTGTCAAAGTTCGGTTCTTTGTCATAGATGGGTATGACATCTTCCTCATCCATCTGTCCTTTGTCAAAGTTGGGCTCTGAGTCATAGAAGGGTCTGATCTCTGCACAATCTGCATCTGTATCATTCCCCAATCTGCTGTTGTCATCATGTTTATCCAATACTTTCACCTCATTGCCCGCATTAGCGACATCTGCAGTATTCTCACCATTCCCAACCAACCTTTGAGTATTGCTTCCTTGTATCACAACTCTTTCACCTTGTTTGACAGCTCGATTTCGGAGATTTCGGGAATTAGATAAAGCCTGACTCGTAAATTGTATGAAATCTAAGAGGATGAAGCTGTGACTTTGTGATTGATACATTTTATCTTTGTTTAATCTCATAATTGGATCTTCAGAATCATCAGAATCATGCTCTGGGCTTGTATTATTCATGTGAGATTCCTGCATGTTTGCCATTAACATCACATCTGCTGTATCGATTTCCAAATCTGCTGTATTGGATTCCAAATCTGCATATACATCATCAGATGGAATATCTCTCATGACACTTTGCAAAACAGCATTGAGATTACCCCCTTCAACTTCCGTTTGACTAAGTGTGGCATTGTATTCAACATTATCGTCAAAGAGTGGAGTTGAATCATAATCTAGATCTTCATCATCTGCAATATTTTCCGTATATGCCAAGAATGCCATGCTCGGTTCGATAAGATCTTCTTCATCATCAGTATCTTTCATTGTGTTAAAGCATTCAGAAGTTGAAGTCATAGCGCCATTGCCTTTCTTAGTAGATACTTGACTAAGCTTCACTAGATTTTGCAGAAGAGATTGCACATTATTATGTAAAGTAGCAGGATGGTACTGAGGAATGAAGAAAGGCTCAGGTGCATTCGGAGGATTGAAGAAGAGACCATTTGGAGTGTAGATTAGTGATCCATGGTCAACATCTGGAGATGGTGGAGCAGGGAGAATGGTCTTCAGTGGATTCATGCTTAAACAAGATTCAAGAATTTGCTTCATTCTGATGTGATGAAGTTCTTCTGTACGATGCATAACATCAAGATATTTCCACATTTCGTAAGCACTAGCTTGAAAGTCCATATTCATGTAAATTGAGTTGGGAAGTGCTAGTGTCATGAACCATGCAGCTTGTTGGTCAGCATCGTATTGAGCAAGTTCAGTAGCATTCAAATCTTCATTCGTTTGTAGTCTGATAATCCCTGTTGAGTCAGCAAGAGATATCATTTTGTATGGACCATCTTGAATGGATTTAAGCATGAGATCTGCAGCAGGATGATCTATGAGCCATTGTAGAAATCTCCGTTTCCAAATAGTATACGTTCCTGGTAGCAACATTGGAGGCCTTGACTCATTGCCAGAGAGCAGAACATGATCAATGAGGGAGCTGTGATTTTGTTGTTGATGATACTGTTGCTGATGAGAATTTTGGTGAGGAAGGTAGTTGGAAGAAGGTGATTGAGACGTTGTAGATGACATTGCTCTCCCCCTTGATTGTTGCGATGTAATCGAAAAAATCAAGCAAAATGTCACACGCAAGGTCGAAATAGTGAATTCAGATTTTCCCTCCAAAAAATATTTGAAAAAATTTTCTCTCACAAAATTTGAAAATCACTATGAAATGCAGTTCTAAGGTTGCAAGAAAAATTTGAGTTTCAAAAATTTTGCCGCCAAATTTCACCGAAAAAATTCGAATTTTGGCCTAAAAATTTGAATTTTGGGCCAAAATTTTCAACGTTATACCAAAATTTAAATTTCGCGTAAAAATCGAACGTTTAGTCTCCTGTAAAAAATAAATTTTACTCAAATTTTCCTGCCAAAAAACTTTTTTTTTTTTTTTTTGAATAAGAAAAGAAAGATAAGAAGGAAGAAAACTTTGATAAGATGAGATGATGTGATTATGTTAATTTGGATCTTAAAGGATAAATAAAGGTTTTAGTTTTAAGTTGATTTGAGACCTTGATAAGTGTAACTCGGTATGTTCTGTAAATGGTTCAAACTCGGTAAGGACAGAGATGTAGTCAAACTCGATAAGTAGCTATAACTTATCAAATTCAAACTCGGTAAGTTGATGAAATTTGAGCAGAGTATCCCCTTAAAAGGTTGCCACAAAGAACCTAACTCGATAAACGATTAGGTAAAAGGTTAACTCGCCAAATTTTAGTCCAAACTCGATATGACTTGTGATGCTAACTCGATAGAGAAAAACCCAAACTCGGTAAGTTTTGAGAAAACCTAACTCGATAAGTTAAAAAAGTCCCAAACTCGATAGACAGAAGTCCAAACTCGGTATGTTTTAATCCTAACTCGATAGTTTTAGATTCAAAAGTCCCAAACTCGATAATCAAAATTTCTTAACTCGCTGGAAATTGTTCAAACTCGCTAATTTAGATCCTAACTCGATAGACTAGATCCTAACTCGATAGAATTGATCCAAACTCGATAGAATTGATCCTAACTCGATAGACTAGATCCTAACTCGATTGAATTGATCCAAACTCGATAGAATTGATCCTAACTCGATAGACTAGATCCTAACTCGATAGAATTGATCCAAACTCGATATGTAGGCGATGAACAGTAACAATTAAGCACAAAAATCAATTTTAAAACCTAGTAATTTTACCAAATCGAACCTAAATCAACCTATATTGTCCCTTGGCGAATAATACCACTTGTTAGGTCATGATTTTACAACATAATCACTTAGAGATCTAGAGAGAGTGGAAGGAACCCTTAGAATGAAAATGAAAGAGATGAAATCACTTAGAGAACCAACAACCTCAAATGAGGTTATACATTACTATTTATAGGTAAGGATTAAGGCTTCACCACACTTAGACAATATTACATACTTAGCCCTTAGACTTTATCCAAACCTATAAACTAAGCACAAAACTTAATAAAACATATGAAATAACTAACGTTTTAACTAAATAATGCAACCTATAATAAAATACAATGACCGACACTTGAAATAATAAAGTCTATTCCCAACAGTTAGGGACTAAATGTGTGACAAGTTTCAAAAAATAGATAGCTCTCATGTACTTAAAATGACTTAGTGACTAAACTTGCAATCCGAGTAAACCACAGGGACCATCCGTGTAATTTTGTCCTAATCTTATTTATTCCACATCATTACAAAGGGATGGTTTATTTGGACCCTTCCAAAAATACAATTGATACCCCAATGTTTGATAGGTTTTCTTTATTTTTATTTATTTTTATAATTTTGTTTATATTAAAAAACTGTAAAATTAAAAGTATGGAACCAAAAATATAAAATTTAATAAATTAAAAATATTAAATTGACAGAAAATACAAAACAAAAAACAAATAAAAAAACTAGAGGTGAACCAGGAGGGGTGGAGAAGGTAACAAATGGGTCGGGGGTCTTTATAGTAGCACCCGTTTTCTTTTCCTTTTAAACTTGCACTAATTAAACCCCTTATAATTGACTTGTATTTGTCTACTGTGGGATACTGGGATGTATTTTGAATTTTTGATCAAGTGGTTGTGAGGTTCAGGACATGTATGTGAAATATTTTCATCTACATAGTGTCATCACTGTCTTATCTAAAATAGTACTCGTAAAGTAACAATAATTATTTTCAGGTTGTGGTCGACATTCCGTCAAACTTTGTCCGTCCATAGTTGAATTTCGATCGATCTAACATACAGTCATGGTACATAATCTGTACATCATCAAATATTTTCATGCAGACAAAGTGGGATTGTGTATACAAGTGAAAGTTGGGACTTTAAGGTTTAATATTCATGGTTAGTTTGGTTAAATACGATGGACATTTGTTCTTATTAGTTTGGAATCTAGGATAGGTGTAAGTCATTTGCTTTATTTTCTTTTGTAAGTTTTGTTTATTTTCTTTGGGTCCCACCCTCTTTTAATTACCTTGTTTAATTGAGGCAGGATGACTTCTATTGTATTTTGTCTCGCTTTTTCAGGGTTCTTATTGATATGTTGTCTTTCTAAAAAAATATATATATTTATGCAGAGAAAATATATGAGATTATGTGATTACACAATCTCATGGTGCATAAAGTTATAAATCGTTTTTTGTAAATTATCGACACATCATGTGTCTTTGTTTATGAAACTGAGCTTATCTAGCTCTGCCTAGAACAAATTACATATTGGGTATATGACCTACACTCCTATGTTACTTTAATTTGTTGATGTTCTATATGATTTCTTATTTTGCAAATAATTTGTTATGAATAAACTTACCTAAATGATTATTCATAGAGCATTGCTAAATCCTCCTACAATATTCTCCTACACACACAACAATATTAAATAGTTTTTCTCCACTCATTCTCTCTCTACACCCAAACCGTTAATTCTGCCACTTAGCAGAATCCTGTGAGTAGGCAGTTTTGTAGGATGATTTAGTAGGAGGATTTAGCCTTTTCGTTATTCATGGATAAACAAATAAAAGAAGAATAAACGTGATACATGTGGGCATCGAGTACAATGACTCCAGAAAGAAACTCTACAATAGTAGTTGTCTGAAAACAAAATAAATAATAGTGGTATCAAAACTGATTTGTTCACCACCAAGGAACTACATTAGCAAGAGCAACAACATACATGTTTTTGCAGCGTACATGTAATATGTAATGACGTGTACATCTAAGACCTTATATCTTACAAATAGCGGACTACTACATAAATAAAAACTTACACAAGCACAAAACCAGTGGATCAAAAGAAATTCTGTTACACTAGAAGAATAGCAACCATGAAGAATACTAAAGCCTGACAACCCTAAGACACATCCTTTTAACGAGCTAAATCAAAGAATTTGCTTCTACTGCATCGAGCGCTACAAAATTGACCATGACCACATGCAAGTTAGGTTCAAAGGTTTATCTTGGTCATATGCAAAAGATTCTGCACAATTTCTGACATTGGTGGTCTAAATTCTGGTTCCGCCTACAAAAGACAGGTACAAGATATAAGCAATTACAATAGTTACACATTCATTTTGGGACAAAATCCTGCAGCTGCTACCTGTTTTACTAACTCGGCAGAAATGTGTAAGTCTAATGCTAATTTTCATGGTGCACTATATCATTAAGTGCAGGAAATCTTGATCATGATTTTTTAACGTCTTTCTAGCCGAAAATGAAAGTATGGCAAACAACACCAAATACTTATCTTGTGACAATATGACATGATAAGAAAGAAAAATGATAAATAAGTTAAACCAAACACAAAACGGACTTTACTATCGTGACACATCATATTGATGGCATATTTGGAGATTTTACTAATATTTAAAACAATTTTTTTACGCATACTACAATCTATATGATGAATATCAACAATGAAACATTTATATACCACTAAGAGCTCCTAAGCACTCTTCACCCAACCCAGCTTCCTTCTAAAATCTGCCGCAGGAAAAGAAATGCGGCTGAGCTTAAAAGGCCCAGTGAACAGATATAAACAAATGAAAGCTAATAAACAAAGGAAAACGCAATTGAAAGCGAAATGAATCCAAGCAAACCTGCTGAGACAAAGGTCAAGGAATATGGAACATATAGTAGAACTAACAGAATATAATTAAAGGAAATACGAATATGGAATGTCAAACGAATCAAAGAAAAATGAAATGGGTCATAAGTGTAAGCAATTGAAATAAGGCAACATAAGTCAAGCACAATGGAGAAGACAAGATAATAAGGATCATATAAAAGTAGAACTAATAGAAATGCCCAACAATCATACATCAAATTTTACATAGAGTAGCTAGCTCGATGTACCAAATGTGAAATGGAGTGTATCGCACACACATACCCATTCACCAAATTCAAAACGAAACAAAGTACCTAGGATGCATCCATACGCTCCCTGCAAAAACAAATATACATATACCAAGCTCTAGGCTAAGCATACATACAATAATAATAATGGCCATGGTGCTATAGCATAATAGGGAACGCTGTGGACAAAAACCCACCTCAACAGATAGTGTCAATACCACTGGTGCATCAGTGGCAAGGCCATGGACTCCCCATGACTGGCTACAATTTAATCAAATAATGGGCAGTATATAAGGGCATAGGAATGCTATAAGAAATGAAATATAGCATACAACAAATATCAAAGCAAATCATAAAAGAAATATATTGATCAAATATGGATAATACAAAGGGATCATAACAATGGTTCAAGTCAAAGGTCCAAATCAAAGATTCATATCATGAGGTTCAAATCAAAGATTCATAATAGCAAAATGGTTCATAGCAAAGGTTCAAAATTTGAAGTTAGATAATAAAAAGATGTTAAAGAAAGTCGTGAGAAATCTTAGAGAATAAAACAAATTAAGGACTTTAGAAAATTATTTAAAACCTTTTTATCGTAAAAGTATTCCTTTAAGAAACATATTTCATAAAAGTCATAAAACCTTCATATAAAACTGGCAACGTATCGTAATCACATAAATCATTTCAAAAATAGTTTTTCTCAAAAGTCATTAAGTTATATTTTTTTAAAGGATCTTCATACGAAATTATACTATCAAATGAACCAAGGATATCAGGCGTATAAAGATCAGAAATCTTAATAGTGGCAATGGAACAGATCATGAGTCATAAGAAACCTTACTGAAAAGTTAGAATATCTGTACCTTAGACCGCAAGTGTAAACATAACAGAGACATAAAGGTCGGAATCAAACTCCTTCTTCCGCGAATCTACACGAATACATGATCGTCTTATTAACTTATTCAATCAGATTACTCATTTTAGTCGGCTTTCTATTTTTAGTAACTTTCCATTTATAGCAGCTTTCCAAAAATAGTACCTTTCCATTTTAAGTAAGTTTCCCGTTTTAGTAAGTTCCTTGAATTAGCAAGATTAATCATTTATGGTTCCAAATAAAATTTAACTAAGTTAGAGTACTCAAAATAATAAATATTAATAGATTAGGGTTAACTATGACAATTTACGATAGTTTAAGGTTAAAAGTGTAATTATTGGAAAGTATAGGGTCCAAAGTATAAATTATATAAATGCATATCAAGTCTTCTCATTTTAGGAAAAATTCTCATGACCAAAAACAAATCCGAGATACTCCTTGTATTTAATTATATTTCGATTCGAAAATGCATGTATTTCTCTAATTCGAAATCACAGTTTCTTCATTTCTATGTTAGTTCCATGATAATGTTAGACTAGCATCTTATAGTTAGCATAAGGTTACATGTGATCAAGTATTTAGGGTGCGTTTTTAGGTGTTATAAAGGTCGAAATGGGGCTGGTTAACCACGACACACAAAACTGTCACAAAACTCGACACGCTTCCCCAATCCACGACACAAAATGGCCATACCCATGACACAAATAGCTCGCGACACAGAACAATCCAAGACACCCCCGTTCAGTTTTTATTTGTGCTTCGAAAATGGAAAACAAGCGTGCATATGTTTTATTTATTTATTTTTTGCTATATTCACGTTATAAACAATACCATCTTAGAATAGTCATAACTTGACTCCACAACCACACATGTACACACACACGAATACAAAACAGTAAATTATATTTTACAATTTCTATACATCTACGTCAACTTGCATGTCCCTTCTTTAAAACGGTTTACCCACATGTATTATACCCCCATATATGCTTTATACTCACATCCTTTATTGTACAATACCCTTTATTATCTATTTGAAACCGCAACTATTCGTCCCAACAAAAATCATTTTCTTAATTTACTTATATGTCGGTTTTAACAAGCTTTTCGTATAGAGTTTTTATTATTTCATGCGATTACCAAAACAATTTAGAGTCGATCGTTTAAACAGGTTACTAGGGCGCGGTTAAGTTGAGTCTTAGGGTCGACACCACACATAAACGCGACACCAGGGTCATGAAATGAAACCTTATTCTTGATTACACCACACATCGACATCATTATAGGTTAGGGTTTCTAGATTGAAAGTCATGTTAACGTATGTTCATGTATTACGAGACGTTGAGACCAGCACGCACACACCAGATTAAAAATGAGAGTATCACATGAACCTGATTAATAGTGGTATTTTGTGTGTTGTATAGTTTAAGTGCGACAAGGTAGAGAGACTTGTTTACCTTCAGTTGGAACAAAGACAAATCGAAGAGAAAGAGGTACTATAACACCAAGGCTGCCATGCACATATTTGATTACCACAACTTGCAAACTTCAACCCCGGATTCTTGTAAAGCGAATACCTATTGGGGACTTTGTGAGTTTACCGAAGTTCGTATGGAGTAATTCAGAGATAATAGGTTGTATAGAACGTGTGATGGATGTGAGATAATTTTAGGGAAACTGTGTATGACAAATTTGGAATGTTGTATATTGTGTTGAAGGGAAAATATCCACACGTATCATCTCAATCAATCATGAGATACACAATTGTTAAATCAATTGTTATCTCTATAATCAAATGTGTAAAGGTTTATCAATAAAGAAATGTCGAGTGATTTGTGTGTCAAATATGGAAATGTCGTGTGAAAATTTTACGGTAATGATAACATTACAAATCCTCTAATTAGTTAGTGATTTATATGCATGAATATTTGATATTATTTTGATGAATGTGTAAGTCAACGTGTATTATGAAAAGGCATGTATAGATTTCGTTTTCAAAGACAAAACGTGTGCATGGTTCACAACAAAAAGGAGTGTGTCATTTGTTTTGTTTAAGATAGGATCAAGATTTATAAACTTGTATTTTACTTCATAATATAAGGCATTTGTTTTACGTATTTATTTATTTAACTTAGGATATAATTAAAATACTAAAAAAATGCTAATCCAATTTTTAGGGCGTTATATATAGACTTAGACGAATACGCAGAATCAAGAGAAGGATCAACCATTCTTGATAAGGCATCTATGTCATGAAGCCTGGGAACTGCCCATCGTACCATATACTGCTCCCCGCGAGGCTTTGACCTATAAGATAAACTGTATTCATTAGAAAAACAAACACTACATTCTTTTAGGGGAAAAAAAGGTCAGCATTTGACCATTTATATCATACCAGTTATATTTTCCAACTAAACAAGGGTTATTTATTGCTTAATTGTAAACATTTCGTACATTTGGAGATAAAAGATCTAATATTTCCATGTACTAGGTTGAAATATATAGAGTCAAAAGTTGACTTTGCTCATATGGAAGAGAAAGGTATTCCAGTCATTACTACAAAATGGGAAATCGCAAAACCATATAAGTGATATAACCAACTTTAATCTTACTTTTACTTCGATAAGCAATTTTTTCACCCAGTAAAAATCATTGAATTCTCAAATACGTCGATATAGGTAATTGGCACTTAACTATTGGCTACCATGTTAACGTTTTGTTACCTTTATAAAGTTAACTTTCTTCTAATGTTACGTTGCTAACGGGTTACAAAACCTTTTTGGAACGTTTGAGGGTTGTTATAGGTAAAACAATCTTTGTTTACTTCACATACATTTTAACTAAAAAAATAAAGTTTGTTAGAATGGAAAACCTGTCAAAAGCTTTCCGACCGATGAAAAGCTCTAACATAACAATTCCGAAGCTGTATACATCACTCTGGTAAGTATAACTTCCCGACTCTAGTTCCGGGGCACCATAACCCAAACCTTGCAACTGATTAAATAACTTCTTGTCAACGCCAATTTAATATTCTCATTTTAATGTTAGATTACACAAGATAAAGAATCATTCACCTGACTAGTGTAGCTCGATGGTATTACTGAAGCCAAGCCACAATCAGAAACACGTACATTAAGTTCTTCATCAAGAAGAATATTTGCAGACTTGAAGTTTCGGTGAACAACAAGTGGTTGACAAAACTCATGCAAGTACCTTTTAAGCAATAAATTAAAGAGTCAAAACACTCATCATTAATAATTTTGAGCTAAATTCCCAAACTGTGGGTCAAATACGTTGGATAACATGTCATTAGCTTTGGTATAATGACCTATTTTAGGTAATCGGGTCGACATATCCACCTCTTTTAAATACTAACAAGATTGATGAGAAGTACTTACTCTAAAGCTTTTGCAGCTTGAAGTGCCAAATGTACACGAGCATTCCATGAAAGTTTCTCATGAATCTCTTCATCTAGATGCAGTGCATCATGTAATGTCCCATTTTTACAGTATTCATAGACAAAAAGTCTTTGTCCATGTTCCAAACAGTAACCCTCAAATCAAACTACGTTGTCATTTTGGAGTTTTGAGACATTCAACACCAAAACCATGAAATCTTCATCACTCCATTGCCTTAAAGTGGCATTCTCCAGCTTCTTTACAACCACTACCTGAAATTTAAAACCACCGAGTAGGTGAAAAAGCTATTAGTAAAGGTGGCAATGGTTAAACTATAAACTTCAGTAAATCCCACTAAAAAAGGTCAAATGGGTTAAAATTGGCCTTTAAGTATAATCATGTGTTTACACCCTTCTCACTTGCTTTATATAGAGAAATAATACCATTATTTGGTTTAGATAGAGTATTTCATTATTTTAGCAATAGAATTTAACATACCATAATCATTTTAATACACTAACTCGTCTGCCCCACCCATTAATGTACCCTATACCACTATTAAGCAAAAAGAAGAATCCTAGTTCAACAGGCTCATGGCTTTCGAAGACCGACTTAAATCCAAATTATTGGTCATATATGTTGCTAAAGTACAATTTATATCCTAGTTCAACATGAATGTTAGAAACCATTACCTTTCCGGTAGGAAGCTCGGCTTTGTAAATTGAGCCAAGCATGCCTTTACCAATAAGATTTTCTTGAGAGAAGCTATTTGTATAATGTTGAAGTGATGCAACAGAGAAAAACCTCAGGAAATTAATGTTTTTAGAAATGTCCCCGACAGTGGTTGTTGGAATTACCACTGGTTTTACGATGACACCTTCTCCGGCAAGAGGTTGAGAAGGTAAAGTTGGTGGTGGATTCTTGGAAATTGTTTGAATTTTCTCCTCTTCCAGATTGGACCTTGGCAATGAATTATGTCTTCTACTATCAATCCGTTGAGTTTCTGGGTGAAAGAAGGATAATACCATAAGATAGAGACAAATACAAAACATTAAGACTTCATTACAGAAGTAAAGAACATTTAGTCCTTTTTGCAAGTTGTTGCCATTTACATTGTTTCTTTTATATTCATTTTGCATTTTTGTAACTATGATTTTTATCTTATAATTCACTTATGAAGAAACTAGTACTGCTTTTAACCCAAGACAAAAGTAAATAGCATTTTAAATTACAAGGTCAGATATGAAAAATAAAAAACTTCCAAATTTAAGTTTGATCCAACATGTCAATTTTTGACCTATTTCTTTGGAAATAAAGTTGACATGCATAATAAAAGAAAATTTAATTAACTTTCCATTACCTTTAGGATGAGATGGAGTTGAGGAAGATAAATTTAGAATAGAGCTCTTCATATGATCACCAACTTTAACCGTTGTCTTCTCTTTCTACCATTTTGGCATACGAACGCAAAGTCCAAGTGCAAGTAAAACAAGAATAAAAAAAATCCACCAAGAGCAACCCACACGACTTTTTTACTCACATTATACTTTTGACCAGAAGAGTGTGGTAGCTCTGAAGAAGATGGTCCGCGTGCTTGAATCACTGGGTTTATACCCAGAGGCTGTGCCTCAGATGTTGAAGCTGGTAAAGGAGATTCGGCTGGTGGTGAAGGAATAATGGTTGTATTAAAAGGGTTACCTTTGCTTCTGCATTTCATATATAAATGTATATAAAGAGCTTGAACAAGCGAACTCATGTAACTATTATGTGCACAAAAACTACAATACTTTCTACTTCAATAACGACAACTTTACATGACTTCCTCCTGACCAAAAGATTAATTTTTACCTGAAATTTGGAATGGCCAACAACTTCGGGGGTATTGGTCTAGAGAAAAGATTATTCTCGATATCCCTATAGTACAAATATATATATATACACTTCAAGCACTAATAAGTTATTATCAAAGCAACAAATAAGAGTATTATCACCAAGAGAAACTTGATATGGAAGAATTAAGGCAAGACTAGTACAAATCAATAAGGGAAAGATCTTGCAACACGTCAAGTACACCAGTAAGCTGATTGTCCTCTAAGTGCATGCAAAAACAAACAAAGATGTGCGATATATGATGTGGCCATTAACATAAAAACCAAGAAGGGCAGTATGGTACACGTGGCACTAATCCAAAATTGCATGTCTTAAAGCATATACATTGCGTGTGGACTACCCAAAGTATATGTCTTACAATGTTGAAATTGATGACAACTTTGCCATTGACGGAGGCAAAGGGCCACTTATATTATTAGCAGACAAATCCCTGTAACAAGACATAAAAATTTAAACTTTATCCATGGGATTCAAACTATAAAGATAATATACTCATCTACTGATTACAAAGGGGAGTCTCTAGGGAGTAACAGGTCAACAGGGGAATCAAGTCAAAATGGGGGTTTTAAGTATGGGTTAAAAAGTAGGCAGGGTTGATCCAAAACACTTTTTGTCCACTAAGTTTCAATCTTTCCTAATTTGATAACTTTATCAAATAAGTTATGAAAGTTTTATTAGCAAAATAGTTACTTGAATAAAATTCATTTACGGGTTTCACTCTTTCCTAATTCTGAGACTTGCAACTTGTTTGATCCATTTGACCCACTTAATTTTTAGCTCGTTATATCTTTACCCATTTGACATATTAGACATAAAATATTACCGAATTGAAACTGATAGAAGTTTCAACCTTTGAGATTGGGGAGGGGAATATTGTACACGGGTTTTTAAATATTGCAAAAGACTTTGGTTTCGTGACTCTAATCCATTGCATACAACCAAAGGGCTTGTGTCCCAACCGTACCCCATATTGTGTGAGAAGCTCCTCAACCAAAGAGTTGTGGGACAAGTCCTGCTTAGGACATGAGAAATAGATTTGGCGGTTTATATATTGTAAGATTGTTAGTTGCCATTAAAAATAATAAGAAAAAAATAATAAATAAACATACAAAACAATTGATAAATGCAATATTTGGATTCGGAAATAGAGGCATACAAATTAGCCAAGGCCGGAAGTTGTTGAAAGGAATCTGGAATAGCTCCGCTAAAATGGTTGTTGTTCAAAGACCTAAAAAAATTAGGAGTTATTTAAAGAAGGTAAGATATAAAACTGGACAAAGATAATATTTGACGCGAAACTTACAAGTCTGTCAATAGACCTAATGTAGACAAAGACTCTGGTATGCTTCCCGTAAGTTGGTTCCCGGAGAGAAAGCTTACAAAAAAAAAACAAATAATCAGAATTTACGATTCCTCTTCAAGTTAAATTAAGCCAATCAATGTGTTTGTGTGTTACGCACCCCTTCATCCTTAACTATTTGAAACTATCCTTGGTATTGATGTACATGATTCATGGAGTGGCATACCTACATGGTTTTTGGGGGCACGCTCATTAACTTAGAAAAATGTTGTACTGTTTCGCGGTGTAAACGAGTGAAAAGAATAAAAAGACAACTGATTGAGCGCATCCCTAATATATGGTAGTGCATAGTTGCATAACATCATCTGCACTTGCAACCGCATATACTAAAAGATAGAGGTGGCAACCTCGATCCATTTATTTTTTGAAATCATATATTGTATTAAAAGACTAGTAATAAGAAAAAATTAAGAATATTAGGCAAGAAGTGTCTTGGGTCAACTCAGCCTGACCCAATTTTCGACCTTCACAAATATTACTTGTTTGACTTATTAAAATTGTCCAATCTTCCTAACTCACCCATTTTGCTATTTGACTTATTAAAATTGTCCAATCTGCCTAACTCACCCATTTTGCTACCTAAAGCAAAAATAAGAGAAAATGACAGAAACATAATGTACAATGTCTTTAATGTAAGTGGCAGATTTGATGGGATACTGCCTCCGATGTGATTATTGCTCAAATCTCTGCTCAATGGAAGATAAAAAATTGTTACTAAGATATAAACATGAAAATCTGTAAACGTGGCGAATGTCTTTAACACTCACATTTGTATGATTGAAGCAAAAGTTCCCAAATTTACACCAAGTTCACCTCCCAAATTAGCATCATTAAGTACTCTGTAAATTTAGAGATAATTAAAGTTTATTGACCCTCAAGGTATTCCTAAAGAGTCAAAACATATGATATTTTCCCATACATTCCGGTTATATTGGAATTCACGCACCGGACTCCTTGCCATCCTTCTAAACAAGGGTCTCCCCTGGCAAGTAACCATCCGACAAGAGGGGGAAGCCAAGTGCAACATATAGACTATTTATTGCTACAACTGCAATAAGGCAATACCACTTGTGATGAATAATGATATACACTATAAAAAATGACCACATAAATATTAGTGAAATTTCATATATGGAATGAAAAATATTCATAGTATAAATATCATACTTTAGTTTTTTGTTGAGAACAAGCATTTGTTCTTGTGATTATACAGCAACAAAAGTTAACTCTGTATGAATGCACTAGTATGATAGACACCAGAATAATACTAATCTTTCGACATGTAAAAGTTGTGTTTATATTCTACTATTACAGTTCAAAAAGTTGTATGCCAAAGAATAAGAAGCAAAAAATCAAACAGAATGAAATAAAATAAATAAGCGAGTAAAAGACTTACTATCACGAGGATCAGTAAACGCGAAACAACTTGGGGTGGAGATAACTGCCAGTAAACCCACAATAGCAACCATATACATCTTCAGTTTTGAATTCTCCATCATCAATATATGCTCACAACAATCAACTTTGATGTCTCTCCCTTGTGTGCTTTAAGTCCAATGGTGGAAAAAAATGCACCCTGATAATAGAGAAAATTAATACTCCGTAATGAATATTCGTAACTAAAATGATCTCAGAAACATATTAGTGTCCCACAAAACAGCCACAAATAGATGAAATACAAGAGCAACCCATGAAAAGAATACACTAACACAAAAATCTAAAGTATAACATAATCCCTCAAAACATACACACATACACTCAAACCTGTGAGAAAAACACATACTAAAGTATTTGAAATTTGTAGCAACTTAAAAAAATAAAGAAAAAAATCAACTTTATACAGAAAAGATGGTGATGAAAGTAATCAAACGTTACACAACCCAAAATAAAGTCAAAAGTATGTCAATTGGCCCATTAAAAAATCTAAACCATGAGTCCTTCCTGCATTCACAAAGGTATTTTTGAAAAGAAAAAATGTTGGGATCATACTTTTGTATTTTAGTCAAGTCTCGGTCATTACCTTTTGTAATAGGTTGCTTAGTTATTTATTTCACTATGATTAATGTTACTAGGCTTAAGTAATCTAGTCCATGAGCCTTGTAAGCCCACGTTATGATGTAAGAGGGAGGAAGGGAGTGATGCCCTACTCCTCCCTTATAAATACTAAGCTCATGTAAATATTATGTTTTGTTGGTTATTTGAATACATTAAGGAAACTATTGCAATTACTTTTCTCTCATTTCTTATAATCAACCATCTCTCATTCTCATCTATTTTCTCATACTTGTGTTTACAAAATGGTGACCTAACAAGTGGTATCATTCGCCTAATAGAGATTGAAGTGTGTTTCTTGGATTTAACGTGGGGTTTAAGGTGTTATTTTGCTTCTTTCTTTGTTTCTTACACTCAAATCTTGAAGCTTGGATAAGTTTTAAGGTTAATATAGTGTTTAGAAGCTTAGATTTTGCATAAAGTTTTGATTTTTAAGGTTTTTTCTACTCAAAATCTTCAATAGTTAGTGTTTTCTAAGTATTGGTGAAGTTATTTGATCAAAAGTACCTTATTTCTAAGCATTTTTCTTCAAAAATTTGAGATTTTTCAAGTTTCTGACCTCCTTACGCGTAAGTTACGTGAACAGTACGATTAAAAAGCTGTCTACAGTACTTTTTGTCCCTTCTACGCATAAGTTTTTGGTCAAAACCCCTTTCTTACGCGTAAAACTAGTCAAAACCCTGTTTCTACGCTTAACTTGGAAGTCTACGCCTAAATCCTACGCGTAAGTCTCTTACCTATGCCTAAGTCCTACGCTGAAGTTACATCCTACGCACAAGTTGCCTTTTCTACGCAGAAGTTCAACCTTACGCATAAGAGTTAATCTTACGCGTAAGTTGCCAGAATCTACGCTTAAGTTTCATCAAAGGTCTTCTCCTTGTGTTACGGTGACTCAGTACTTCCCTAGCTTGGATAAGTTAGTGGAATACTTCGACTTCGGATATCTTTCAAGCTTGGATAAGTTTGAAAGATTTGTTTGGTTGTTTAACCTTACGCATAAGCCTAAACTTACGCATAAGCCAAAGCTTACGCGTAAAGAGAAAACTTACGCATAAACTCTTTGTTTACGCATAAACTACTCTTTACGCATAACCTAAAGTTTACGCGTAAGATTATTGTTACGCGTAAGAATTCAACTTACCCTAGGGATTTTGAACTTAACCAAAGGAACGTGCATTTCAATCTTCTACAAAGATCCATTACTACACAAGTGTTCAAAGATGTCTCAACCACCACATTACTACTTCTCTAATCCTCAGCAACAACATCAGCAGTATCAGCAACAATCATATCAACAACCTTCACAATCACACTTTCAACAAAAACCGTTTAATCCACAACCACAATATCTCATGATGCAACAACATCAAATCATTCCTCAACAACAACCGTATCAAATGTCACAACAAAACACTCAGTTTTCCTCTAAACAACCTCACTGGTTTGATAGAATGTGTGAAGTTATTACAACTCAACAATCCAGACATGAGGCGGGATCACTTGAAACACCTCCAATGCTAACACCCGGGAACTATGTTCAATGGTCAAGTCGATTCTTACGATTTCTTGAACTAAAGAAACCTCATGGGAAATTCTTGAAACAAGTGATACTTGAAGGACCATTTGAGTGGCCAACAAGATTTGAAATTGGTGATCCAACTGCTGATCCTCCACGTCCTCCTGGAGATAGACCTCTTCCAGAATCTTCACTCACAGAAGAACAGAAATTACATCGTGAAGCTGATGAGTATGCAATGGCTTATATACTTCAAGGTATACCTAATCTAATTTATCGAAGTGTCGATGCTCAGAAAACAGCCAAAGCTATGTGGGAACATGTTCATCTCCTTATGGAAGGCACTCAATTGAACAAAGATGATATGGAATCCAAACTTTACATGGAATACACAGACATCACAATTGAACCAGGAGAGTCACTTGAATCCTACTATCATCGTTTCACAAATGTGGTCAATGATCTGGAACGTCACAAAATCACAGTACCAAGGATCGCAGTGAACTCCAAATTCGTTGGTAGTCTTGGCCCAGATTGGCATAAATATGTGACATTTGTTCGTCAAACCAAAAATCTTCATGATGCACCATATGGTTTGTTGTATGATTTTCTGAAACACCATGAACCTGAAGTTGAAAAAGATCGAGCTCTACGAGGAGGATACACACCAACACCAACACCAAATTCTTTGGCACTCGTAGCTCAATCTCCCTATGCTCCACCACCAATGTCAAATCATGCATATGTTCAAGAGCAAAACTACTTCAGTTATCCACAATCTTCTACCTCGAACCAAATGGTCCCTTATGATTCATCTCCACAGAATGCTTCTACTCAACTTGTTCCATTAAACAACAATGATGCAGTGTATTACTCAAACTCCAATGACGATGACGATGATGACTTTAATACGTTAAATCAGGGACTTGCTCTTATTGCTCGTGCTTTTAGCAAATTCTCCAACAAAACAAACAACCGTCAACGTTCATCCTCTAACACAAGGAAATTCAGAATGCTGTTGTCAATGATGGAAGGGTGGAAATTCAGAATCGTAACTATGGTCGATCTGGTTCAGGAAGTTCTTCAGGAAATTTTGGGAATGGTCAGAGGTATAGTAACAATGGAGGGTTCAGGAACAACTCAGGATCTTCTTAGCAAAGGTCTGAACCAGTTGCAACTAGGAACTCCAACTCAGGGAATGCAGTATGGTGTTATAACTGTAATGAACAAGGTCATATAGCGACATCATGTCCTAAACCGAGAACTTGGGGTAGTAAGTTTCACAAGCAGGCATTACTCATGGCTCTTCAAGATGAAAAAGATGGACATTTCACTGAACAAAATAACAACTTCATGGCAAATGTGAACAATGATGATGACATGGAAGATCTGGAAGCCAATGCAGCTGTGATGCTTATGGCCAACATGCAGGAACTTCAGTTTAATGATTCAGGTCCAGTGTATGACACTGACGGCTTGTCTCAGGTACATGACCACAAAGCATGCCTAATACATGAAATAGCTACACCTTCTGCTTCTGAATCAGATATGGCGCAAGTTGTTCCATCTGACTCATCTTCATCTTCTCAAAAAGATGAACAAATAAGCACAGTTGTCATATTTGATGATGACACAGTTGTTTCATTTGATGATCCTATTGAGAATGATAAACATGATCATATAGAACAACATGAACCATCATTTGATCCAGACCCGGACCTCATATTGTTATCTAAACAACTGAATGCTCAACAATTGCAAATCATAAAATGCAACGAGAAAAACAAAGCTTTAAAAGAAACAAATGCGTCACTTGCAAGAGATATTGAGTGTTATAAAATTCAACTTTCAAATCAGGAAGACAAGATTAAACATGCAAAAAGTTTTGAAAAAGCTTTTCAAGATTCTTACAACAAAGAACAAGATCTTCAACACAAAATGCAAGATTTAATTGAGTCAAACGGAAAGTTGATTTATAAACTTGAAAGTGAAAAATGTGAACTGAAAATGCAAGTTGAACGTCTTCAAAGAGAACTTTCAAAAACAGAAACAGAATTGTCCAGTTGCAAAAAGGATTTTTGTGAACATAAAATACGAAAAAGGAAGTATATAGATAACTTACTCGGTGAGATTGTTGATCTTGAAAAACAACTCAAAGAATTTCGTAACATTGTTTACAAACACGGGAACTCTGTCACAACAATTCAGAAATTTACTTTAAAACCGAGACCCGATAAAGGATTTGCACTTGGCGATTACAACTCAATGTTTCTTCACACGGCATTCAAAGAAATTCCTAAAATTTACAGTATGGACCATTTGCTTGATAATACGATTGTGCGTGCTGTTGTTTTTTGATACTGAGGAAGAGGAAGAACTTGAAGAAGAGAGTCGATCAAAAATGAGTTATGTTCAATATTGGACACCATATGACTATTCAAAAGCTCCACATATTTCTAAATCTTTTGTTCCTCAAAAGGAATTACCAGAGAAATCATGGTATGTTACTGAATCATATGTTTCATCCTCTAATGCGGCCCCTGTCCAAACTGTAGCACAAATCAATGGTTCTTTACCATCATCCGGTGAACTTACACCTTTACCGAAAAATTGTCGTGTCTTAAATTATTTCAAAACATTTATGGAAGACATCGAAATTTTGGAGGAAACAATTGAACGTAATTCTGAAATAAAAATTGGAACTTTTCAATCCGCTTACGAGCGAGAAAAGAGAGAGATTTTTCAAAAACAAATGTTGCCAATTGTCAAACACCTCCGTCTCTGTGCTACACGTTGGGATCAGGAACTTCAAAACGAGGTCAAAAATATGATAAACGTTTTCAACTCTACTGAAAATGAGATTTTGGTTCAAAAGCAAAGAAATAGAGTTTTAAAAAATGATGCTGATCGACTCTTGGAACAAATTCTCAATGCTGATATTTATTCTGTTATCAAGAATGATCTCTATAAATCTGGTACTTCTATGCTTGTGGATAATCTTTGTGTTGATAATAACTTGTTGAATGTGGAAATTGAGACACTTAAACATGATAATGAAAAGCTGAGAATTAAGAATGATGATGTGACAAAACAATTTTCAAAAGAAATTTGTCAACTCAAACAAAGGCTTGAATGGTGTCAAGCTCAAAGCATTGAAATGGAATTGAAACTTCAAAGTCACAATATTTCAAACTCTTGTCAGCTTTGCAAAAACAATGAGTCTTTAAAAAGTCTGTGTCTTAAATACGAGAAAGAAATTGCGGATTTAAAAAGTGAAAACGTTGAATGGCAACAAAACCGCGATGACATTAATTATTGCAATGTGAAACTTGAGTCTGAAATTCAGGATAAAAATCACATCATCATTGATTTGAAAGAGAAAATTAAGCTACTTCAAAAAGGAATGATTGTTGACACCACGGTGATAGCACCAGGATTGTATCAATTAGACAAAACTGCTAAAGGAAATGTTGTTCAAAACACTAATGTTGATAACTCCACTTCTACAGGACTAGTCTCCACTAATAGCGTTAGCAGACCCAAGCGAAAAAGTAAAAAGAAGAATAGGCTCTGGCAACGTAAAAGAGGATCACTAGAAGCTCAAGAAGTAGAAGATCAACTTAGGAATTTGAATAAAACTCATGTTGCATCAGATTTAGATTCTAATCTGGCAAATTGTAATCAAAATCTAAATGTAACGAATGATGAACCTTTGAATGTTTTGAATATTAATGCATCTTGTGTGTTTTGTCGTAAAAGCGTATCATCTGGTGATCATACAAAATGTATAGCTAATTCTCTTCTTAATCGTCATAAGAAACGTAGGACACACATTCCTTCTAGGCCCACTACTGCCCTAAGTCTATCTTAGGAAAGCCGCCTTCTACAGTTTCTAATGAAGTTGAAGTTACCCCCATAAGTGCAGAGAACAAATCTAGGAATAAGCCAACTACTAGTGAATTCACCATTAAGAAAGCAAGAACTAGTTGGAATTGGCAACGTTGGTTACAATATAGACCAGACTTTAAATGGATTCCTAAATTGTTGCATACCTGTGCTTCTAACCAACAGGAACCCGCACTTTCTTTGGGTTCCACCCTTACTTCTGTTCCATCCGTGTCGTCTTCTTGTGATGCAGGTGGTACAGATTGTTCTCTGGATTGTTGATAGCGGATGCACCCGACATATGACAGGCAATCTCAAACTGTTACACAACTTTGTCTCAAAGTTCATTGGTACTGTCAGATTCGGGAATGATCATTACGCTTTAATCATGGGATATGGTGACTATGTCAGTGGGAACATTGAAATCATTCGTGTTTATTATGTGGAAAGCCTTGGACACAACCTTTTCTCTGTTGGTCAATTTTGTGATGGGGATCTAGAAGTTGCATTTCGTGAGAAAACCTGTTTCGTTCGTGACTTACAAGGAAACGATCTAATGTCTGGCTCACGTGGTTCTAATCTGTATACAATATCAATGTCAGATATGATTGCTACATCTCCGATATGTCTTCTCTCCAAAGCGGAATCGACTAAATCTTGGTTATGGCACAAACGTCTTTCGCACTTGAATTTCAAAACTATGACTGAACTTGCTCGTCACAAACTTGTTGATGGTTTTCCAAGATTCCGTTTCACCAAAGATCACTTATGTTCAGCCTGTGAACAAGGAAAAAGTACTCGGGCTCATTTTCCTTCTAAACCTGAGCACAGTACGAATCATGTTTTACAATTGCTTCATATGGATTTGTGTGGCCCGATGCGTGTTCAAAGTATCAACGGTAAACGCTACATTCTTGTAATTGTGGATGATTACTCAAGATGGACTTGGGTTTATTTTCTACGAAGTAAAGATCAGGCTCCTTCAATGATCATCACCTTTCTCACTAAAATTCAAGTTCAGTTACGCAACACGGTACGAATAGTCAGAACTGACAATGGAACTGAATTTAAGAATCAGACACTTCGGTCTTATTTTGAGAAAGTGGGAATTGAACATCAAACATCTATTCCTAGAAGCCCAGAACAGAATGGAGTTGTTGAAAGACGCAACAGGACGTTAGTGGAAGCTGCTAGAACAATGTTGATTAATGCTCAATTACCAGATTACTTATGGGCGGAAGCTGTTTCAACCGCATGTTATACCCAAAACCGTTGCATGATCACAAAACGCCATCGTAAAACACCTTATCAAATTGTTCACAAAAGGAAACCGAACATCGATTACTTTCATGTATTTGGAGCACTTTGTTATCCGAAAAATGATCGTGATGATTTAGGTAAACTTAAAGCAAAGGCTGACATCGGAGTGTTCGTTGGATACTGTGAAAATTCTAAAGGTTTTCGGTTATGGAATCGTCAAACAAGAGAAATTCAAGAAACCATTCACGCTAATTTTGATGAACTCACACAAATGGCTTCTGAGCAACACAGCTTAGGACCCGAATTCAACCGTCTTAACTCTCCGGACTCTTCGGCTGAACCATTGCCACTCAACCGCAAAGAATTGGAAACCTTGTTTGCTCCACTATTTGATGATACAATTGAATACCGTTCTACTGAGGTCTCACCCAATTCCACTGCTCAACCTGATAATATTCCAGTACCTGACTCACCTCAACAAACAACAACTACTGTTGACAAAGACGGTCCTCCAATTGCATCACCATTTACAGCAAAACAAATTGTTTCTAACTCCCGAAAATCAGCTGAAGATCCTACACCACAATCAGTTCCACAACCCGCAGAGCATGATCCTGATGCGTTCTTTAACCCGTTTGCACCGGCTCCTACCTTTCCTGACATAGCTGATTCGTCTACACGCAATTTGGATCCTGCCAACATGCGAGATACTTATCAACTACACCCTTCAACACACAAATGGACTCGAGACCATCCACTAGTTCATATTATTGGCCATCCAGATGCACCTATAATGACAAGACAACGACTTCACACTGATGGAGAAACTTGTATCTATGCACTCACAGTTTGTCACGAAGAACCTAAGAACATTAAAGAAGCAATGACTTATGACAACTGGATTGAATCTATGCAAGAGGAATTTCAGCAGTTCATACGATTAGAAGTCTGGGAATTAGTTGAAAGACCTGACGGAGTCTTTGTCATCGGGTTAAAATGGATTTGGAAAAATAAGCTTGATGCAGAAGGCACTGTCATACGTAACAAATCACGCCTGGTTGCGAAAGGATACTCCCAACTAGAAGGACTTGACTTTGCAGAATCCTTTGCTCCAGTGGCTAGACATGAAGCTGTTCGGATCCTTTTGGCCTATGCTGCACACAGGAACATGATTGTTTACCAAATGGATGTGAAAACAGCATTTCTTAATGGAGAACTCCGTGAAGAAGTTTATGTAAGCCAACCAGACGGCTTCGTTGATCCTGAGCATCCTAATCACGTTTACCGACTCAAAAAGGCACTCTACGGACTTAAGCAAGCCCCACGGGCATGGTATGACAAACTGTCCACTTTCTTGCTGGCCAATAAATTTTCTAAAAGTTCGGTGGATCCAACACTATTTACAAAAACCTACGGGGAGGACTTACTTGTTGTTCAAATATATGTCGATGACATTATTTTTGCCTCAACAAAAAGAAGTTACTCTAATGATTTTGCAAAATTAATGAAAGATAATTTTGAAATGTCCATGATGGGTAAACTTTCGTTCTTTCTAGGACTACAAGTTCATCAATCACCCCGTGGAATTTTTATAAATCAGTCCAAATATGCTCTAGAAATTTTAAAGAAACATGGAATGATGAGTTGTGATACTTATAATACACGAATGGGCTATACCACAAAACTAGATGCTGACTTACATGGGACTCCTGTTGACCCTACCAAATACCGCAGTATGATTGGGTCACTCATGTATCTCACAGCTAGTAGACCTGATATAGTATTTGCTGTCTACATGTGCTCTCGCTATCAGTCCAAACCAACTGAAAAACACCTCAGTGAGGTCAAAAGAATCCTTCGATACATAAAGGGAACCATTAACTTGGGAATATGGTATCCGAAGGATTCTGGTTTTGAACTAATTGCTTTTTTAGATGCTGACCATGCAGGATGTTTAGACACACGCAAAAGCACATCTGGTGGATTACAGTTTCTCGGAGATAAACTTGTGTCATGGCAATCAAAGAAGCAGGACTGCACATCACTGTCGTCAACAGAATCTGAATATGTAGCCATGTCTGCTTGTTGTGCTCAAGTCATTTGGATGAGATCACAACTTAAGGATTATGGCTACCTATTCAACAAGATTCCAATCTACTGTGATTCCAAGAGTGCCATTGCTATCTCCTGCAACACAGTTCATCACTGCAAATCCAAACACATTGATCTCCGATATCACTTCATCAAAGAGCATGTTGAAAAGGGTACCGTTGAACTGTATTTTGTTGGGACTGAGTACCAATTGGAGGACTTACTTACCAAATCTTTAGCACCATCAAGGTTTGCTAGTCTAGTTCACCAAATTGGTATGCGATGTTTGACTCCAGATGATCTGGAAAAGTTTTTAAAACACAATTGATCGTCAAACATCAAAACTATCTTTGTATATATTTTTTCAAAAACAAAATACAAAAATATAAAACCATTCAAAAACACAAAAAGATTTTGTTTTTTAAAAAAAAATGCAAGTATTTACCACTCTTTTCAACACTAATTTTTGTAAAATGTCTTTAATTATTAAAAGCGGAACTCCAGGTTGAGGAGTTACTCGAAATGCTGCCAAGATATCAGTATCCTTGGTTTCATACTCAGGAGTATAATAAGTCAATTTATAATCTTTAACCCCAGCTTTGAATCCAACACTTGCTTTAGTCTCTGTTTGTGGTGACATAAATCCCTCCCTACAACTCATGAATTAAGAATTCTCACAACAACAAGGTCTACTCGACATGAATTAGGCGTTAATGAAACTTTTTACAGGAACCTTTCACAAAATTCCCAACTAATAGTAAAATTACCAACTAATCAAACTGCTTGATTATTAGACCATGGTATTTGATTCAGCAAATACATCATTATTGTATACTCTTTCATATATATGGCGCAACCCAATTCTTACTTTTTTTAATCGAAATACCTAAAAATCGCCCAAATACTACTAAAATCCCTCTTGATAGTGAGATATGTTGTAAGTGATATAGGTTGTATATGTAAATACTATATGTGAAAAATGGGGAATTTTTCTATGAAAAGGTAAAAAAAAAAAAAAAAAAGAACCATAGGCTAGACGTATTTTTTTAAAATTTTCTCAAAATATTTACTTTTATACTTGCATTTTACCTAAAATATTACGTTTTTTTTCATAAGTGATGCTTCAAAAATGTTTCGGGATACTCACCTTGACCACTATAATAATTTTTTTTTTTTTTTTTTTTTGAAAAGACTTCGGTCTAAGGTCGAGGGGGAGTAAAATTCCACAAGTTGTTCTTGTTGTAGACATGGTGTAGTTAACATAAGTTAAAATGAGAGTTAACTTGGGCATTAAGAGTAAATGTTACATAAGGTTAAAGGGCCTATATTGTCAATATGTGAAACTAGTTTAACCTTGGTCAAAACTCATTTGACCGATCACATTTACTACACCTGCACAAGCATTTACTTTTTTCACCAAACCAATCAACGATCCTTAATCAACCACTTGATCCATTCATCAATCTTCAAATCTGTAAGTACCACAACGTTTTGATCATGATTTCAAACAAGGGTTTTCAATTTTATCTTAATCCAACGGCTAAATTTGTCACAATCGTTAAAATCGATCTTGGGTTTTGCGTAATAATTGAACCCATAAATTTTTTGTGATATGACTTAATTGGTTAGTGGGTTTTGATCTTATGATGTTATTAAACATGTTTGTGAACTCCAATCTCACCCAGAATCTCTAATTGATCGATTTGGTAATTAGGGTTCATACGTAATTTTAGGGGTTCTTGATTTTGAGAGTTATGATTGAAAATGTTGATGGGGATTGTGCGTATATATGCCTAGGATCTTGATTATGAGGTTTAATTGCTTCAGTAATGACTAATTGATCATGAATCTAGGACTTAGGGTTCATATACACTAGCAGATTTGATCTTGTGATTTTGTGGACAATTGTTGTTATAATTTGGACCATATGTTCCTTTGCATGTAAGAAACACTCGCCCTAAGTTTATTACAACCCAGAAACATGATTGAATCCGTTTGTGATTAAGTGTTCATACGATCCTACGCGTAAAATAGGATTAAGGCATGTTTACGCATAAAATGTGTGTATTAAGTGTGTTGGAATGAATATTGATCAGTGGTTGTGTTTTTTACACTTTCAGGAATCAAACAACTCAATTTCCTAAGGTGATTTTCTGAAAATGGACGTTTCTACGCATAAGATGTTCATCCTACGCGTAAGATTGAATCTTACGCGTAAGATTCGACACGTTGAAAAACATTGTCTTGGATAAGACAATGTTTACGCATAAAAGATTAACTTACGCATAAGTTGTTTCTTACGCATAAGTCTTGATCTTACGCATAAGTCAAAACCTACGCACAAGTTATATCTTACGCATAAGGTTCAATCCTTTACATAAGCTCTAATCTTACGCATAAGATATAATCCTACGCGTAAAATTAAGCCTACGCAAAAGATTGAACTTACGCGTAACATATAAAGTTATGCGTAGACTTTGCACCTACGCTTAATATCATTTCTTACGCATAAGTCAAGTTATGCGTAGGATTTTCAACTTACGCGTAACATTGTCCAATTCATGAAATTTTCTAAGTGTTGTAAAAATTTCAAATGTGTAATCTCTTGTAATGATGAACTCATGTTGTAACTGGATTGTTATAAGTTTCTACCAAGTGTTAACTTCTAAAACCACAAGTTTGTCATATAACAACAGTTTTTACACAACACCCACTGATCAATTCATAATGTGCACAATCATGTAATTTAATGTCTGAGCTAACAAAGTATATCATTGCTATGTTTGTGTTTTGTTTATGATCAATTCAGATGGCAGAACATAATGACATTCCATATGGACCAGAACCTGAACCCAAACTCTCATGGGAAGAAACCTTTCCCGAAGATTACACCAGGAAGATAGGCAAGAACAACTTACGAATCAACTTCAACAAAATCACATGCAATGAATCATCATGCATTGTAGCTGTGGATGCTCTCCTCTATCACCCAAACAAGATCCTGTTCACTAAGTCAACTTCAGTGGCCTGCTTCTACATACACCAATTCTGGCATACACTTCAGCTAGACCTTGGGGAAGAGTCCTTCACTTGCATGCTTTACAACAGACAAGTTACTGTGGACATAGATATACTTAGGAATGTTCTTGGGTTACCCGAACTTGGTCCAGATGAAGAATATGATCAAGTACCTAACGAGGAAGAGCTGATAGAGTGGTTACGGGATATCGGCTACGATGAATCAGAAGAAGTAGTGACAAGACACTCTAGGGTCAACATCAGATTTCTTCCACAACCATGGAGAACCTTGTACATTCTGATTGCCAAGTCCTTATCTGGGAGAGACACTGGTCATGAACACCCCAAGCTCCAACACCTCAAACTCTTCTGGGTTGTGGCAAACGTCAAGAAAGTAGATTATGCCATCATTATCTGGGAAGACCTTGTGTGGCACATTCAACACAAGACCACCAACATTCCATTTGTTCGTTTCACCAAACTACTCATCGAAAGCTTCCTTCGTGAGTATGACGATATTCCACAGAGACTTGATGACGAAGCCAAGCATACTTTCAGAAATGAGGAAACTCTCAGAATTATTAAGAGACTTGACACCAGCACACGTAAGCAAGGAAAGAAATTTCCCGATTGTCTCTTAAATGATAAAGTGAAGCTTTGCAAGAATTACAAGTACTACCTTCAAGCTCTCGATGAAGACAAAGTTGGTTTCTTGGACGAAGTTGTTCTACCATCGTTCATGCAGAAGAAAGGAAAGAAAGGAAGCAAGTCTGGGAGCTCTGGCAGCTCTACCAAGTCTAAACAAAAGAGGGGTACTCTCAAGAGAAGACTTCCTGTCAAGAAACCTGAGTCCATTCCTGAACCAACACAACCACCTTCTCCAAAACCGACTGACTCAGAAACCGAATCCGACGAAGGTCCGGTGTATAGGGAAGCCTATGCCAATATCAACGAGAATGTTAACCTTGAAGATATTGATGATAAAGACTTGACGTTCGAAGATTGGGAGAAAAACATTGATGAATTTGCTGATAATGCTGAATACCCAGCAGATCTCAATCAAAGACCGTTCACTGAAGCAGAGACAAAATTGGAAGAAGAAAGGATCAGGAAAGAGAAGCTGAAGGAACCTATGACTGCTGAACAAGAGTCTGCTCACTCAAACATAGGCCTTTCAGTAGAAGAAGAAAATGAAAGAGCTCTCAAGCTGGGTCTCCTCCACAGCAAGATAGATGCATTTCAAGCTGATCAACCTCCACCTCCTGTGTTCTCTCAAACTAATGAAGCTGGCGGATCTAGCAGTATTCCTGAACCTACTACAGGAACCAATGCTGATTTGATTGTCTACGACTCCCCCACAGTATCACCCACAGACGTAGAAATGCTCAATGCTTCCGCAACAGGAGAAGAGGAAGAGGAGGATCACATAGATACTGATACTCCATATATGTTGTCTATGGAAGAAATGGAGCTCGGAGAAAGGGCTCAAGAAGAAGAATTAAAGAAAAAGCAAGAAGCTGAAGAGGCTAGGCTTGAGGAGCTAGCACAAGCCAAATTGGAAGAAACAATCCGTATGGAGGAAAGCAGAAATGCTGAAGAGGCAGCTAAGCTGGCAGAAGATAAGTTAAGAAAAGAAGAAGAAGCCAAGCTAGTCGCAGAACAAAAGCTCAAGACCGAAGCTGACAGACTGGCTGAAGAACAGAGATTGAAAGAGGAAGCAGCCAAAGTTAAGAATGTTGAACAACCCGAATCACAAAGAGGAGATGACAAGGAAGTAACCACCAACATTGAATCGTCACAATCATCACCTCCAGCATCCGAATCTACCCATGACGAATCAATCAAGAAACCCGCAAGTACCAAAGCCTCTGCTGCATCCAAGTTGATCAAGAAAGCTTTTAGAAGAGTTCATGTAAAGAAGAAAAGTAAGTTGGAAGATCGAGTTGAATCACTTGCAAGTCAAGTTGCAGAATTGACAAAGCTTAACACAAATGTACAGGAGCTGCAAGAAAAGGTTGACACCTTCTTAGCTAAGGATGTGCAAGAGAACTTGGAAGCCACATTAGCTGCTCAAGCACATCAGTATATGGAACAACACTTAGTTGCTGAGTTGAAAGAGCTGCTGGCACCTATGAGAGATGAACTCACCAAGTTTGCAGAACAAGCAGTCAAGAAAGTCATCCGATCAACCTCATTTACTCTTCGAGCTGACAAATCAACTGTACCACAACCGGGGTTATCTATGGACGAATTAGAAACCCAGCTCTTAGACAAATTGGCTAGCAAGTTCATATTGCCACCTGAAGAAGCTAAAGTCCTGGAAGCTTTGAAAGCCAAGATGACTAAAGAGACCTGCAGCACTGAGGCCGATAAACTGAAACGTCCAAGAGATGATGAAGACCAGGATCCTAACTCTCAGGCAAAGAAACAAAAACAAGCCGAAGGACCCTCATCTCAACCAAAAGCACCGGTCATTCCTCCAACTATAACAACATCTTCACAACAACCCAAGGCATCTGGTTCCGCTCCCAAAGCACATGACCACTTTGAATATACAGGCGGAGACGAGATTCCTCATACCGATGAAGTGCTAGAACCGTCATCTACAAAGAAGAAAGAAAGGAAACGAAAGCATCATCAGCACAAACCGGACACCTCGTCAAAAGGCACAGAACCGAAGAAACCGAAAACCGTTCTCAAATGGCTTGACAAAGACGAAACTGCCGACTACTCCTGGTTTGACAAGATGATTAATTCGCAACCGCCACTTGCAGACAATCAAGAACCTCTCGATGGTCGAACAGTGGAATACGCTCAGTTGATTCAGCATAAGTTTCATATGAAAAAGATGAACAAGAAGGAGCTACGAAGAATCAAGAATGATACGTTCAATCTTCTGAAAGATCGGTCTGCTAACTCCATCGAACTTGAGTACCATCTAGAAAATATTGCTCGAGCTATGTCAAGCAATATTGACTGGATCAATCCTGAATCTTACGTCGATCCGGTCACAAGGAAAACCGTACCATACATAACTGACTGGTCCAAACCACTGCCGATGATTGGGAAGCCTAAGGAACCTAAGATCCCTTACAAGTTCTTCTTCAACAAAGACTTGGAATTTCTGCAACTCGGCAGCAAGATTGAGAAGAAGTACGTTACATCACTTGCCTTTCTTCCTGCAGCTAGATATCTCAATAATGCCATCGAAGAAGAAGCCTCTGCCTTATTCATCGACAAAGTTGTTGACTATGACCGGAATGCACTCTACGGTATACATCATTGGCCAGACAACCAGGCACAGTATTATCGAAGCAGCAGACTCAATCAGACGATGGGCAATGTGACAAGTGATTTGAAGATAGTCTCGATTCAGTTCATTTCGACTGTCACTCACTTTGGGTACCCCTTCCTCAGCAAACTTGTACTCAAAAGACTTGATGAAAAAGAGTACGAGATTTCTAAGTCAGACTTTCCACGACTACTCCTCAACGACATAGAAGATATGTACCTGCTCAAAGTTCAAGGAAAGCTTTGCAACTTGCCCAAAGATATGCAGCTTGCCTTTATCACAGCTCTCCTAATCTTCATTAGGCAGATAGTCATCAGAGAAAGAGTAGAAGATCTTCAACTGGGAGTGGAAAGTTATCAGAAGAAGCTGAATCTCACCAAACCTAATATGTTCGACATCCCCAACCTTCAACATCTATCTCAATACTCCTTGATCAGGCATCCGGCATTTGGGTTCACATACCGCAGTGTAAACGGTCGTAACTGCTTCATGGCCTATGCAGAAATCCATAAGTTCTGTGATGAAACCCTGAAGTTCGTCAGAGATGGAATCAAAAGCAGATTATATGACATAGCACTGGGTAAATCCAAAAGGTGGAATACCAATGAGGCCAGGGACGCTCACAGATTCATTACAAGGATTGAGAACCGGTTGAAGCGCAGGGATCAGTTTCGGAGATTGGAAAGCTATGTTGGAGGCAGACCAGGATTTCCGGTGTTGACATTTCAGAGACCAGAATGGTAGAAAGTTGTAAGAATTTGATTTGATTTGTCAATATTATACTTCATAATGGCTTGTGCACACATTACAGTGCACAACCCGAACTTGTAAAGAAAGGACCCTGAGGTACGCATCAGTGCCTCAATCCTAATATAAGGAGCAAAGGCTTCTTACTTTTGAGTAGAATTAATCAAATGTTTATGAATTTTCATAATTCTGCTCAAAAGGACAAGTATTTCACCTCAATAAGACCTAATCACTTGTTGAGGGGGAGCACTTGTTAAAAATAAAATACTTTGTTCAAAATCAAAAGTTCTTGGTGAATCTCCCTATAAGACTCAAAAAGGCATATTTTAATCTAAAAAGTTTGTCAAAAACATCATATTATATGCTATTTTTGAGGGGGAGAAAATGAAAAAGTGATTAAAATATAAGTAGTCAAAAGGCTAAAAGGTGTATCATGTGCGAGCTAGACTCAGAATTGACCCAGGAATTGCCGAGACAATAAAAGTTAGTAATATCGAAAAGACTTATCCTCGACGGGTAATAACATCAAGTTAGTTACTAGAGCTAGTTGTCACCTAAAAGTTGACAATGGAACTCTTTAACTAACCACGTAAGCGTGTCTCGAAAAGGATTTGTCTTAGTAGAAATGTACCGTCTCGAGAAACTTTCTGTGGACTTGACCAGGCTGGGTAATAACTTCAAGCTAGTTTAACTAGTGATGTAAGCGTGTCTCGAATCGGTCTTGTTCACTGTAAGTGGATCAATTCAAAATGCTTGCTCCTCCCGCATGTGCAAATTTATTAAATACTTATGAGCACATGTGAAGGGGGAGCCCTTCAAAAGTGTACACAAAACTCTCAAAGTGTTAACCAAAATATTTGATTATCACAAACACTTTGAGAGATTTTCATACAAAGGTTTCTTGGCTACTGTCGGAGTTATAAGGTGATTAAGATAGAAAAAAACCGTCCTATGATCCGCCAGAGCCGGAGGGATCTACCCAAGGACATCTCCCATAGTTAGAATTAGAAGTCCTTAGGTATGATATGAAAAAAGGGGAAAAGAATGAAAGGGAAAGAAGGAGTTGAAGAATTAAAAAGAAAAGTAAAGAAAAGGGTGAAAAGAAATAGCCCTCCATATGTTCAACCTTAGGGCAGACACCGGGTTCAATACGTATGCTACTGGTTGTTGCAAAAGACAACACCGGTATTGAAGATAAAGTCGTCATGGACCCAGTGACGCAATGCACTAAACCTTCTTAACCACTCAAGTTCTCTTAAAAGAGCTTCTTTCATTCTCACGGGGAACCAGTGTAACCTATCGACCTATCTCTTAGAGATGGTTGATATTGAAGCAGGAGACCCCTCCCTAGTCTCCGCATAGGAAACCTAAGTGTGCACTTATAGAGTCTAGAGCCTTGAGATACATCAAAGATCTCTTAGGAACACTTAGTATTTCTACAACTGGTGTTCTACATCAATGGACACCAGCTGTAAATTATCGAGTCCTTCGCAGATCTTAGCTATCTACCGAGAACGTTTATGAGAGGATTACAAATGTATTTCTCAATGATTGAACGGAAATTCCTGCCAGGGTCAACATCAAGCAGCCCTGACAGCAGGTCACTTCGGTAACCCCACAAGGGTTACGCTTAGTGTTTGCGGTGGTTCCATAACGGTCTACAGTCGTGGAGTGATCCCCAGCGACTCACCCAGTCATTGAGCTACTTAGTAGGTCTCGTAAGCTCCTTCGGGAGTATCTGATATGGGAACGGCCTGGATAAGGATTAGAGGGAGTCTTCACAATATGCTGTTGATGAACTCTAATTCCTTATCTGTAAGTACCAGTTATTTATTGCTAACTGTTTACTTGCAGGTACCTCACTTCCATGATGGTAGATTCCAACATGCTCATACATACATCTTGATGCAAATGATAGCTCCCCCAAAGATCTTAACACCACAAAGTTCAAAGAAAGATTCTACGTCAATAAAGAAGAATCTACAAAGTAGAAAGACTAAAAGATCTCAGAGTATGAAAAGGAACTTCATGTACGTGAATGTCAAAGTCCAAAGATGTATGAGTATGTTGGAATGGCGGACAACCACCACAGACGCAGGAGTGATGAATGGCAGACTACTTCATAACACAATCACTACATCATCACCAAAGAACAAAGACATAGAGCAAAGTGCATTCATTTCATTACTATTTTGAAGACGTCTGAAGTTTTACATGTCACAAGTCAACGACAAAGATGAAGACGTCAAGCAACCGTGATGACCGACCCTTAGGGGGAGATTGTTGGGATCATACTTTTGTATTTTAGTCAAGTCTCGGTCATTACCTTTTGTAATAGGTTGCTTAGTTATTTATTTCACTATGATTAATGTTACTAGGCTTAAGTAATCTAGTCCATGGGCCTTGTAAGCCCACGTTATGATGTAAGAGGGAGGAAAGGAGTGATGCCCTACTCCTCCCTTATAAATATTAAGCTCATGTAAACATTATGTTTGTTGGTTATTTGAATACATTAAGGAAACTCTTGCAATTACTTTTCTCTCATTTCTTATAATCAACCATCTCTCATTCTCATCTATTTTCTCATACTTGTGTTTACAAAATGGTGACCTAACAAAAAACAAACTCCAAAACTAGCAAGTACTCACAACACGTATAGAAATCTTAAAATAGTGATTGAATTTTCAAGCCAGCACTAAGCATGAACATCTACTCATTAACTACAAAAAGAAAAGGCCACTGAAAATGCTTGTGCTCCCTGACCACAATTAGCATTGTATAGCTTAAGAGCAACTCACAAGCTAACCATTAAGAAACAAGACTAGATTCAAAGGTAGGTAAGAAAAATTTTGAAGCACATTTCTCAAAATATATAAACATTGAACACACAAACGTATAATAAAGGAAACTTTTAAATCTTATAAACAACAAATATACAAAATTCAAAGGTAGGAAAAAAAAATCTTGAAGCACATTTCCCAAAATCCAGCACATAGGATATGATAAAGCTAAGCAAATAAAATTTTTTATTATTAAAAAAAATGTATGTTGTACTACTTACAAAGTGTTGTTAGTAACTTGGTATCAGCAAATAAAGTGCATTTACAACCATTAAAATATAACTTGAAAAAAGACAAAAAGGCAAACATAAATGATGTTTTTGAGGGTGTTCTTTAACCTTTTTATAAGGAATGTTTTTCATGAGATGCAAATAGTATTATTAAATTTCAAGAAATGTTTTATTTTTTCTTTATGTAGTGTAACTGTTGTTAGACCGTTGGGTGGCTCGAGTGGTGGTAAACGGAAGTGAAAGATTTGTCTTGTGTTATACTTTTGTTACTCACCCTCTATAGTAATTGTCTATGTGCACGGTTCGGTTTAGCTCAGTTTTGGCTAAAACCAAAACCGATCCGAAATGTTCGGTTTTTATAGAATTCAAAACGAAACCGTTCGGTTTTTTTGGTTTTTGACGGTTTCGGTTTTTTCTGTTTATTATCGGTTTCGGTTTGATTTTTCGGTTTCTAACCATTTATGTTTAGACATTGCAAATTTATACCAACAAACTTGTATAACATAGAAAATTGGTTATTTATTTATTTTTTTTACTTTTTTTGTCAATCTAAGCATAATAATGTTTATTGCATAATTAAATGTTTATTGCTTAATTCTATAATTACACATATAGATGAGACACACAAATGCAAGTGAACATACACATAGTATGATCATCGTCATATATTATTGATATATTCTCAAGTAAACACACGACACGACAAACTCGCGTATAAACATAAATGTTAAGCTAAATATATTGTAAATCTACCCACAAAATAAATATGAATTTATAAATTTGGTTTATTTAGTTATGTATTCATATTATATTAATTATATATTATTATATAATAAAATCGGTTCGGTTCGGGTTTTACGATTCGGTTTTTGTACGAAAATCGAAACTGAACTGTATTTTTCGGTTTTTGAAAAATTAAAAACCGAACTATCGGTTTTTAGTTTCTGTCAATTTTTTCGGTTCGATTTTTTTGGTTTTCGATTCGGTTTCGGTTTTGTTTGCTCACCCCTAATTGTCTATATATATATATTAGTATTTTGATATTTCTCATAATAAATGTCTTCTTTAAGTTTCAACAAATGTAAATAAATTTAGTAGTTAGATATGATATTTGATTGATAAAGAGTGATTTAGTAGGATTTTTTTTAACTTTGTGTCTTATGAAAATAAACACTTATTGTGAGATGTAAAGATTATAGGTTTTGAGTTTAAAATATACATAAAACCCTTATCGGTATTATGAAATAAAAATACTTGTTTATGTGATTGTCTAAGTATTGTTGGAACACAGAAATACTAGATAGCTACTAGATTAGATATCCCAACCCCGAGACACTTGTATAGTATCGGGGGGAACAAGAATATTGTGGTATCACAACTTACACTAGGAAAGGTTGAGAGGTATCATAACCTTATTCTTTACTAGTATAAATACCCTCACAAGTTTCACTTGTGAGATGTGTGTTTATTAATAAAATATCCTTTATCTCACCACTCTCTCTTCCCTCTCTCTACACCACCACCATGGGTGTGTTTGCCTACTCCGGCCGACCACCCGACACCACCATAACGTCAACTTAAACTAGATATTAGTAGACCAACAATTGGTATCAAGAGATAACCAGGGGGTTAGGTCAATAATTTTATGGTTTTTTCGTGTCTACTGTTAATGTTTTATCAGTCCAAATGTCTAAAATAGTCCTCACTTTTCTGGTCATAAAGCAGTCCAAATCAATAAGTTTTTGGTATCTAAATCTGTGTTTCGAATCCTAAGATTTTTTATTTTTATTTTTATTTTTTTTATGTTGTATGTTGATTCATTCCAAGATTTCTATGGTTCAATCTCGTTCTTGTGGTTAGATTCAAGTTTTTGGGGTCATATCTGAGTTATAAAAATTGTTAGATCTGAAAAACTTGGTGGTTTTTATGCTCGCAAAATTTTTGTTCGTTAATGTTTTGCTCGCAAAATAGTTGCGATAGCTAAGGTTTTGCTTTGATACTTTGCTGTGATTATTTGCGACACAAGTATTTGGGTTGTGATAGGTCTTGTTTGCAATAGCAGATGTCATAACAGTCACAAGAATTTATTTGCGAATCTTTTGTCACCCACTCTTCTACGAAAGAAAACTCTGTCAAAATTGCGACAGCTGGTTACCACAACAGAACCTTGCGGCAGCAGCTATTGCGATAGCAGTAGGGTTGTGATAGTAGAAGATTTGCGACAACAAGATTTACGAGACTCATGTTATCCACTATTTTACAAAAGAAATTGATGCGAGGATTGCAGCCACACAAAAGGTTTTACTTCTCAAGGGATCTTGAGAAGCTTGCAATCCTCGAGGCAATGTCCCTGGTCGTTGTAGTGTAGTATAGGTATGTCCGGGGGATTGATCATTCTTTAGGGGAATAGTGTCGTTAGGTTGAAGTGTATGTCGAATAAGCCTAAAGGTGAGGAATGATTCTTTTTGTATTTTTATATTTTATAAAAGCAAATAAAATCTTGGTTTTTGAATGAGTGGGCGGAATTAGTTGCTAGTCAACTAACCCAAAAACTAATTTAATAAAAAATTAAAATAACAGAAAATAATTTGGTGAACTTCTTATGAGGAGACAAACGTGTTTACTTAGATTTAACTACTCCCTAGTTATCTTTTATTGATTCGTTGAATGTCACAGTGCAGTTGTTTTAGTTGAAGCGTTGTATTCCTTAATACCAGTCGTGGGGGTATGCTACCTTCCCCGACTCTATGAATATCAATTTCTCCTATGACCGCACGTTAAGTACACTATCATAGAATCACTAACATCAATTCCTGCATTAAATACAACGAGAAAAACCGTAGTGCACATACAATTACGTTTTTTAAGACATTCAAGCTAGTTACACAAAGGACATCAGCAGTTTTCTTAACCTAAATGTGAATCAATCAACTAAACAACAGACAACTCCTCAATAATCAATAACTATGTTTCATTAGATCTAAGCAAACACAAGATAATTTAAGCTAACATGTTAAAAGAAAGAAAAGAAAAACAAATAATTTAACAACACATAGACATATTGAATGATTAAACAATTACTTATCTTTAATTGAACATGGAAGATAGAAGGCTGTAAAAGCCTTACAACGAAGTGCAAAATCGTCTTAGGGTTTGTGTCTCCCAAAAGTTGGATAAAAAGTTCGACATAACGAAAGAAAAATAGAATTCTATATATAGTTTTACACTTGTGACGGCGTTAGCTTATAGCCTCTGACGCCGTCAGGTTGCCGCCATTAGGGTTTCGTCTTGTGCAAGTCATCACTCTGACGCCGTCACTCTATAAACTCTGACGCCTTCACTCTTTACTTCATTTTGCCCGTCACTTGTAATGTTAAAAACTTGACGCCCATCTTCAGTATAACCTAACACCGTCAGGTGTTATTTCCACTTTTGTTTCTGAAGCGACGTGTGTTAATTCTTCTATCTCCAAAATAGCAAACGACGACGTCACAAAGCATAACGTGACGCCTTCAGGTATACCATTATGACAGGATTTTCATGACTTTGCCATTTTCTTTACTTTTTCGTCCAAATACGTCCAAAAGCTCCAATTTCCAGAATTCACGTCCCAAGTACCTAAAATGCACAAAGAAACGATTTGAGGCAATATTTGATCATATAATAATGAATTTAGGCTTAAATGACCCCTTAAAAGTGTATCAAATAAATCCTTATCAAATATCCCTACACTTGGAATTTGCTTGTCCTTAAGCAAATGAACTTTTATTCTAGTCAATTTACAAGTTAGGGTGATTACAACACATAATTGTTCTACGTTAGTCAAAACAAACACAAAAATTATATACTAGCACCTCATAATAAGTGTTTGGATTCTCTCATCTCTCTGGTGTTATAAAGTTATATATCACATATGGAATCGGGAAAATGTAACACTCTCTACCTGTCATAACACATAGATTACCATAGGCTTGGGAAAGGATCAAACCTCCACCACTTTTGTGTAAGAACCTATGATAAACTATCAAAGAGGTCTATTAAAGGGTTATAACGTTAGGTGTAAGGGTATGGAAAACATGGTTTGTTGGATAAAGGGATTTTTACTGGTGGCAAGTCAATCACTTGGTCAATTACATGTACAAAGAGGCGTTGCTAAGCCAAGACTCAAATAGACTCGCTAACTGCTAACTCTTTCTGTATTTTTTCAAAGACACTATTTTGACTTAAACATAAATAAAAGACGCGGATGGTAGCCCGTATGTTTTTTTCTCTTTTCTTTTTCCATTTTTTTTCATTTTTTCATCATTTTTTTCATACATTCTTACTCTACCATCCAAAATAATACATCAAAAGGAGCTTGTTTGCTCCTTACACTTGAACGTTTGCATACCTTACAAATAACTATTCTAATGACCTGAATTAAGAAAACTAAAACACTTGGAATACTTTAAACATTAACGTATATAAGGGTTAATGATTTCCCTTTCACTTTGTAACGACTAGTATGTTTACCCATGAGTCCCAATCATCCCAAAACAGTATTTACAAGATATGACTCAACTTAGCAACCATGTAATCGGTTAGACAATTAATAAAGGGTTTAAACATGCAACAATAATGCACTAAAGATGAGTGCATGCAAGTTAGGCTAAGGCGATTTGGGTGTACATTTGGGGGTGGATTGTAAACAAATTCTTCCTTTAAGTAAAATTCTTAAAGTTAGAAATGAAAAAGATAAGCTCTGAGGGGTGTACTAGGGGTATCGTATACTAAAAATGAGTACATCGCAAAGGTGTGGGAGAATTACTTGACCAATGAATTCAACGTAATTATAATACAGGTTTAAAACAAAGGGTTATCCTAATGCCTCTTATCATATAGCAAATCCTAACTACACAAATGTAGTCTCACTAGCGGTCTCGGGATGCATCACAAACGCAAGTTCTAGAATCTAAATACTACCAGCATAGTCATGAGCATCAAAAGTGAATCCTTTTTCCTAATAATCTGAAGACGAACCTCACATTTTTGGGGTGGAAATTTTTGAGTGTAGGGTTTTTGTGCTAGTCATATAATTCATATCCATGAGACGCTTATCAAGACTAAAGTTTCACTCCTATATGTTGTAAAAAAAATTAAATTTGGTGCCAAATTTACCCTACCAAGTATTTCTCTTAGTTATTTTGACAAGTGATAACATTTTTATATGTTTTACATTATATTACTACCCGATTTTACGCTACGCGTATTTAAAACTCCACGTTTTAAATTATCGGGATCAAAATACACATTCGTAGCTCAAGTTTATACAAAACTACTAACCTTTTCTACCTTTTCTTGTAATGAACGACCCACCACATGGGTGGTGAGCTATTTTTTGCGTTGTCATTTATTTTATGCATACAAGTACCAAGTATATTCCACTCAAGACTTTTAGCTACAAAAATCACCTAACTAAACATTTCATCTCATTCACATGCAAAACAACTTCATCTTCTTGTTTTCTCCACCCCATGAACGACCCATTACAGCTCCAAACACCATTTTCTATCAAATTTTACCAAGTATATTTATCTTGGATTGAAGATCACAAGTCCCTTTAGCTTGTACTTGGTTCATTACATTTTAAACTTCATCAATCTCATCATTTCTAAGGTGTTCTATTTGGAAGATTACAAGAGTTTATTCAAGGGTTTTTAGGTATTCAAGGTCTGATATTTTAAGGTATTATCAAGGTGAAAAAGTTGGGTAAAAGATTGAAAGAAAAGGGTGCAAGGGTTATGGATAAACCTAGGTAGTGGTCCATTGTTCTTAATCTTTATCTTCATTCTCCAAGGATTGTAAGGATACCAAACCCACACTTTTCATTTTACTGCTGAGAATATATTATTTCTTGATGTATTTATATATTATATAAGTTATCTTGCTTGGTTAGACTTGGTACATAGGTTAGATCACTATAAAATCACTAAAGGACTAGACATGCAAAAGTAATTTCTGATCAGGGGTAAAAACGGAATTAACTGCACTAATCGGTAAACTTTGGACCTAAACTAAAAATATGTAGTTAGGGAATAGATCTAGTGAGAAGAGAAATATAATAAGAAGAATGAGAAATAATTTTAGCCACACATTTCAATTGAATAAGGAGAAATTCATGGGAGTTGCATCTTTTATTGTACATGCATCTGAAATATGCGATTGTAGTTACTTCTCATTCTTCTCATTTTACTTTTATTTCTCATTTGATCCTTACTCTATGTAGTTATAGGTCTATGTCTTGTGGTCATTTCCCCGGGTGGTGCATTCTGTGATGACACCCGATGATTAAACTAAAAATGTTTTCATGAAACATGACAGATTCTGAGTAACAGATTCAAAAAGTAAAAATCTCATTGAAATATTCATTTTCACTACTTGGCCCAGTTTTATGAAATGTAGATAACATCTTGACTTAAACGTGGCCGCAAACGGGGGATTAATCGGGCTTGTAGAACTCTAGATATCGCAACTTTTGTGGGACTGTTTTGATGTTAGTAATTTCATAACTGAATAGTAAAGATAAATTGGTAATTTTACTACTGTTAAGTAATTTTTGACTTAGTGGGACCCACAAAACTTGTTAGTACAGACGAAAACCTTTCCGGAGATATAAAGTGTTGGAATTATGATATCATGACAATCATATAAAATAAACCAAACACATCAAGTGAGCATAGCGGAAGCAATTATAAGATCATATAATATGTAATTAATTAATCAAATATAAAAGTAAACATACCTTTGTGATTCTAGCCCGAACAAGAATCAAATGCAATCTTCAAATCAAGAACCCTAATTAGGGTTTATGAGGATTATAAGAATTACCCCTTACCTCTTTTGTAATTCAATCCAAGAATCAAACAATAGTGTGTTTGAATCGCGTTCTTGTACACACGTACTAATTCAAGTAAAAGTTTATGCAAGTAAATCAAACACAAAAACCTTAGCTTTATGAAAATCGAAAACCTCTAAGGGTTTAGGTTCTGGATCGACAAGACAAGAAGAGAAGGAGAGAAAAACACCAAGATGTGTGTGTACAAGTTATGAGAAACAATGAATCTTGGGTTTGTATTTATACTAGAGTTTCCTTGGAGCACAAGGCAAAGAGGAGGTGGAAACCCACCCCTTGGCCGATCGGTTGAGGACTCCCCCAAGGGATTCCGGAACCTTCTCTTGTTTCCAATTAAACACAAGTATTACTTTCCTAATCTTCGTCTAACGGTCGTTAGTCATTCTCTATTAAATACTAATGGTCGTTACTAGTTTTGTGTTTATTAATAATTACGTATAACATTTATAAATAATTATTCTTTTACTCTTCATACGTATTGTGTGCAATCCCGTGATCTCGAGTTCGATCCTAACACACAACTATTATTATAATGTCTATAAAACCAACAGCTCCGACTTAGACATATAATAATAGTGTGATCACATCGGTTAGCATCTTGCAACACGCCGATGCCTCTAGTACAACTCGAGTAAGGCTTCTGGAAAACCTTTTAATGATTTCTCATTATTATTATCCCTTTGTTTCTAATACCACGTTAATAAGGATATGGATCTAGGTCATTCCTTATTTAACCATTCTGTTTCTCATTGTTAGAAATTGACAAGATTACCAAATCTTCTGAACCTTTCAGGAAAGACCTTGGGCGTGGCAACGCAAACACCTTGACAACCCTACGAGGGACCCAACAGTATTAAACTCCAAAAATTAATTTGAAGGAACAAATTCTATATTGACTACAAGAAAAACACACAAACTTTGTAACACTTCCGAAAACAACCCTTATGACTACCAGTTACATATAGCATTAAGTTGTACCACAAAAATGTACTACATTCATGACCGTTATCTTGTATCTCAAGTCTGAGGATAACTTCTTATGATTTACTTAATGACAAGATCCATAAAGTAACATCAGATAGTCGGGATAAGTCCTATATTCAGTATCATCGAATATCATCTGAAATGGCATGACTACGCATCAATATACTTTAAGTATATTATACCAACCTTCAGATTTGTCTTAATTTAATAATATTCCCACATTATTAACTGACAACGGACAATCTAGAATAACTCTTATTCATGGATTTAAACATGCAAAAATAGGACAACAATAATTAACAATAGAAATAACCATACCAACATACTTTATTTCATTAAAATAATAATTGTTTACAATATCCTTTATCCAAATACCAATCATAGTTATGCATGAAACTACTAGCTAATTTAAGCCCGATTCCATTGGCTAATTCATTAAGCTTTTCTTTCACCAAAGCCTTAGTGAATGGATCAGCTAAGTTATCATCTGTGTGAACTTTCAACAGATTTATTTCACCTTCGTTAACCTTTTCACGGACAAAGTGATACTTCTGTAGAAAATGTCTGGTGCCTCTCATGACTCCAGGTTCATTGGCAAATATGATTGCAGCAGAATTATCACAATACATATTAATAGGTAATTCAATTGAAGGCATAACACCAAGCCCTGAAATGAATTTCCTAATCCAAACAGCCTCCGTAGCAGCTTCTGAAGCAGCAATGTATTCAGCTTCTGTTGCAGACATCGCAATTGTACTCTGCTTCTTGCTCTTCTAGTCTACTGCTCCTCCATTGATAACAAAGACATAACCCGTCTGAGACTTCGAATCATCTTTATTACTTTGAAAGGACGCATAACAGAAACCTGTAACACCAAGTTCTGCAGCTGGTTCTCCACCATATACCAAAAACATATCTTTTGTATTTCTCAAATACTTAAGAATATGCTTAACATCAATCCAATGTTTTTCACCTGGATTCTGTTGAAATTGACTGGTGATATTTTGAGCAAACGCCACATCTGGCCTTGTGCATTTTACCGCATACATAATAGATCCTACAGCCGAAGCATAAGGAACTTTACTCATGCGAGCCACCTCAGCAGGTGTTGAAGCACAGAATTCATCACATAAGCCATGTTTTACTTCCATCGGCAAATATCCTTTCTTGGAATTTTGCATATTGAACCTTTTCAATATTTTTTCAATGTAAGCACTTTGACTTAATCCAATTAACCGCCTTGATCTATCTCTATAGATTTTGATTCCCAGAATGTATGCAGCTTCTCCTAAATCTTTCATAGAAAAGCACTTTCCAAGATATGCCATAACCTTTTGCAAACTTGGAATGTCTTTTCCCATGATCAATATGTCATCAACATATAAAATTATGAAAATTACATTATCACTCCCACTAGCTTTGTGATACACACATGGCTCATCAAGATTCTGAGTAAATCCAAACTTTTTGATCTCAGCATCAAATCTCTTGTTCCATTGTCGTGATGCTTGCTTCAATCCATAAATGGATCTTTGAAGTTTGCATACACGATTTGGAAACTTTGGATTTTCAAACCCTTCTGGTTGTGCCATATAGATGTCTTCATCTAAATGACCATTTAAGAAAGCGGTTTTCACATCCATTTGCCATATCTCATAGTCATAGTGCGCTGCTATAGCTATGAGAATCCTTATAGCTCTTATGTCTGCTACAGGAGAAAATGTCTCCTCGTAATCAATTCCAAAAGTTTGAGTAAAACCTTTAGCAACCAGACGAGCCTTATAAGTGTGTGCATTTCCATCCATGTCAGTCTTAATCTTGTAAAGCCACTTACTCCCAACTACCTTGGCACCAGGAGGAAGGTCTACTTCTGTCCAGACTTCATTATCATGCATGGATTGTATTTCCCCATTCATAGCAGCTTTCCATTTTTCCTTTTCAGGACTATTAATGGCAGCTCTATAACTAGTAGGTTCATTAAGATCCCCTAGTATATTCTCCTCAACCTCTACATTAAGACATAGACGGTCAGGAGCTTTCACAGATCTAGACGATCTGCGAATGGGAACTACTTCAACTTCCGGTGGAGGACCCAGACTTTCAGGTTCTACAGGAAGTATGCTAGTGTTTTCTGAAGGCAATGCATTATCTTGATCATATTCTAGATCATATACTCTCCCACTGACTTCTTGAGATACAAGATCACTTTCAAGAAAATCACCATACCTAGCAACAAACACTTTGTTCTCAGGTGGGAAGTAAAAGTAGTAACCCATTTTCTCGTTTGGGTATCCTACAAAAATGCACTTTACAGATCTTTGTTGGATTTTATCTTGTGAGTCACGTTTAACATACGCCTCACAACCCCAGACCTTTAAATAAGACAAGTTCGGAGCTTTCCCAGTCCATATCTCATATGGTGTCTTATCAACCTTCTTTGTGGGAACCATATTCAAAATACGAACAGCTGATTCAAGAGCATAATCCCAAAAAGACAAAGGAAGATTAGTAAGATTATACATTGATCGAACCGTGTCCAACAATGTACGATTCCTTCTCTCAGATACACCATTTTGTAGTGGAGTATATGGAGATGTGAGATTCTGGACAATTCCATTCTCAGTTAAGAAATCTTTAAAATCTTGACTAAGGTATTCACCACCTCGATCAGAACGAAGAGCTTTAATCTTCTTTCCTAATTGCAACTCTACTTCTGCTTTGAAAACTTTAAATGTTTCAAACACCTCATGTTTATGTTTAAGTAAATAAACATAACCATAACGACTGAAATCGTCTGTAAAAGTTAAGAGTTAAACAGCACCTCTCCTTGACACATGTCTAAGTGATCCACACACATCAATATGTATCAAACCAAATAGATCTGAAGCTCTTTCCATATTGCTATGAAAAGGTTTCTTAGTCATCTTCCTAGAAATACAAGACTCACATTTATCAAATGACTCATCATTGATATTTTTCAAAAGCTCATCTTGTTGCAGCTTTTGCATGCGAGTCTTGCCTATATGGGCAAGTCTACAATGCCAAATGTAAGAAGAATTCAAGTCATACTTCATTCTCTTACTAATGTTGTACATTGAATTATTATTATTGTTGGACATACAATCATTCATATCAATTTCAAACACACCATTCACAACAACAGCATTAAAATAAAATACACCATTTAAAGAAACAGAAATTTTTATTGCCATCAATAGTATGAGTAAAACCAAGATCCAACAAACATGAAAAGGAAACAACACCTCTAATAATAGAAGGTGCATAATGACAATTGTTTAAAATCAGTACTAAACCAGAAGGTAAAATTAAATTAAACACTCCTATGGCTTCAACTGCTTCTTGTGCTCCATTGCCCACATGCAGAAATTGCTCCCCATAAGATAGTCTCCTTTCCTCTCTAAACCCCTGTAGTGTATTACAAATGTTAATACCACATCCAGTATCATATTCCCAGGAATTTAATTTATGAGATAAAGTAAATAATTCAATGACAAATAAGTTACCTGAAGTACTGGCGCCCATGTGCCCAGTCTTATTAACCTTATTATTTCGCAAGCCATCGAGATAAAGAGGACAATTCCTCTTCCAGTGACCCATCACTTTACAGTAATGGCATCCTTGATCCTTCTTCGGATTATCCTTCTTAGGAGGGTTCTTCTTAGGTTGAGGTGGTTGATAAGCCATAACTTGCTTATTCTTATCAGCCTTACCCTTACCCTTCTTCTTGTTCGCATTTGGCTTGTTAATTCTACCCCCTTGAATAGCAAGTACTTGGGGTGTAGGAGCCTTTTGTGGTAAACCTTTCTCATAATCAATGAGCAGTGCGTGCAATTCACTTACTGTCTTCCCCACGCAATGCATATTGAAGTTCCTCACAAAACCACTAAATTCCTTATTAAGGGATCTATTGATTAAGTTCACAGCCATATCATTGTCATAGGGTTTCCCAAGTGTTTGTAGTTGATCCATGAAACTCTTCATTTTCAACACATGAGCACTCACAGGTTCACCATCACCCTGCTTACAACCATGTAGAGACTCCATCAAATTGTAAATCTCTACATTTGATGGTTTCTCATATAGTTTCTTTAGTTCATCAATCATGTTCATTGGGAAGTATTCTTCAAACTGTCTTTGAAGAGAAGGTGACATCGCCCCTAACATCATTGCGGCTACATCAATATGTTCCTTACAAACTATTTTCAATTCAGCCTTAGCAGCATCAGTAGCTTCAGGGCCTTCAGGTTCAGCAGGACAAGGCATCTTCAAGATTTCAAGTTGACCAGTCACTCGCAAGACAATCCTGAGTGAACGATACCAATCATTGAAATTCTTTGAGCCAGCCAATTTTTCTCGTTCAAAGTAAGCCTTGAACGCAGAACGTAAGTTGGTGTTATCAGTTTGAGCCATTTCTAGAGATAAAGAAAGTTCAAAACATTAGTATTTTTGATATTACAATTTTTCAAGAAAATTAAAATACCCAAGGAAATCATATCCATAGAATAATCTTGAAAACTAGGATCCTCCATAAACATAGTTTCATCACATCAGTTGATCTGCTAGTAATGAAAGTATAATATGAGGTAACTTGTCGTACAATAATTGGCATAACATTTGTCCAATTCCTAGATTTATGGGATTTACAATCACAAAACATTTGTATTGTAAGCAAGTTTAATCCCCATCTTAATGCCTTGAGTCCAAGATCTCACTTCCTACTCAATTTAAGTCGTCTAACTTAAAAACTGCAAACTGATAAATCCATCACATCAGTTGATCTGCTAGCAATGAATTTATGAAATTTACCTCTCCATTGCAATCTCGCCAAGTTCTCACATGACGTAAATTACAACTTCAAGTGTTCTTAATTAGATGGCATTTGACTTAATTTTATAAGGGTATTAGTTTTGACGTGATCAAAATAATGTATGAAGAAGCATGCATACAACTTCATAACATTGGTTTTATAAAACATTTTTATTACCAAGTTGCTAAGAGTAAAATAGAAAATTTTTGATTGAGGTATCGGGTTCACCAATTAAAGAATTACCAACAATTATCGTCCACTATATCGTACTTTTGCATAAGCCCTAAGGCTTAGTGTTTCGGATAATCATTATGGAATTGTGGTGAATTCACCCTTAAGATGACAGTGTACATGTAATGGTTGTTCAGTAAGTCTAATTTACACACAAACGAGCGTTAAGACAGAATGTTGTCTATCTAAGGCCACAGTTTAATGCGAAGCCAACCTTATACCCATCTTGTAGTGTGTAAACTTCGGTCGGGCATAGTTAACCAATACGTACAAAAACATCAATCAACCAATCCTTTGAAATTTAAGCTCTTAAAAACCAAAACAATTTCGCCATTTATTTAGTCCATATTATTTTTCTATTAAAAAATTACCCTTTTCGTTTATAAACATGTCTAACATAATAATAAACAAAAAACGAGTAATGTATAATAAAAAATAAACAACCAAATAAACATATACATAACATAACAATTAAATATGTATAAAACATGTAGCCACATGCAAATCTTATTCAATAGTCCTATTAATAATCAAGTCTAGGTGTATAATGTATTTATTCAATTAAGGCTTTCTTCTTCAAAGGAAAAAGAGCCACATACATCGATAAATCAATTGCGTAAGTCAAAACTAAACAAATACCACATAGCACATAATTGATTACTTAATATTGGAGTCTTCCTCAATTCGACATCTATTAATAAATTTACATGTTCATCAATTTAAACAATTTAAATAATCACACAATAAAATCCATGCAAACATGCACTTTTCATGGATTATGCTTAACAATTAACATATTGCACCAAGATCGTTTACTAAAACGCATAACCAATTACATGACATCCTAGGGTTTCTAATCATATTAAAAAATCAAAACCAAAACCCTAAAACCCTAAAAGGTCTGAATCGACCCAATTAAAAAAAATTAGGGTTAGGAATCAAAAGCCCTAAAAACATGTAACTAAACGAATCAAGATTCAATTTTTATTCGTTTCGATAATTAATTACACATTATAACGGCTCTAGATGCCACTGTTGGAATTATGATATCATGACAATCATATAAAATAAACCAAACACATCAAGTGAGCATAGCGGAAGCAATTATAAGATCATATAATATGTAATTAATTAATCAAATATAAAAGTAAACATACCTTTGTGATTCTAGCCCGAACAAGAATCAAATGCAATCTTCAAATCAAGAACCCTAATTAAGGTTTATGAGGATTATAAGAATTACCCCTTACCTCTTTTGTAATTCAATCCAAGAATCAAACAATAGTGTGTTTGAATCGCGTTCTTTTACACACGTACTAATTCAAGTAAAATTTTATGCAAGTAAATCAAACACAAAAACCTTAGCTTTATGAAAATCGAAAACCTCTAAGGGTTTAGGTTCTGGATCGACAAGACAATAAGAGAAGGAGAGAAAAACACCAATATGTGTGTGTACAAGTTATGAGAAACAATGAATCTTGGGTTTGTATTTATACTAGAGTTTCCTTGGAGCACAAGGCAAAGAGGAGGTGGAAACCCACCCCTTGGCCGATCGATTGAGGACTCCCTCAAGGGATTCCGGAACCTTCTCTTGTTTCCAATTAAACACAAGTATTACTTTCTTAATCTTCGTCTAACGGTCGTTAGTCATTCTCCGTTAAATACTAACGGTCGTTACTAGTTTTATGTTTATTAATAATTACGTATAACATTTATAAATAATTATTCTTTTACTCTTCATACGTATTGTGTGCAATCCCGTGATCTCGAGTTCGATCCTAACACACAACTATTATTATAATGTCTATAAAACCAACATAAAGAACATAATTTTTTGACATACGCTTTAAGAGTAATGAATTTTCAAAGATGGACATGTTATAAAAATTCCATCAGCTTTTTATTAAAAAGTATAAAATAGTAACACATTATACAATTGGACCCTTAACTTTTATTTTTGAACCACCTAATATATTTTGACAATTATTTAGGAATTATGCACCAAGTATAATTGAGATTATAATTTATGTAGTGTATAAACATAATTGCACCATTATCGTTAGAAACTAAGACGCGTATATATCTAGGTTGCTCGTAGGATTCTTGCGTCTTATTCTTCACTACCTCTCTTGATCGTTCACTTTGATTACGGTGAGTTTTCATAGCCCCGCTTTCAATTTAAAATTTCATTTCATACTCGCGGGAGAGAATACATTGCACCATTTTCATACGGGCCAAAGTATCAATTTTATTTACATTGCTTAAGTTACATCATTGCCATGCTAAAGTCCCATGTTTATCATGAACCGTTAATTACGAGTAAGCGAGGGTGAGTGAATAGATCTATTGAGGGTCAATCCTCCGTTCGGGTTGGTAGCTCCAACTAGTCTACAAACACATTTCACTTGAATCATTTCAGTGTGTTTGGCAAATCACTCAGTTTGGGGCGTTCACATTAAGTTTAGCTTCAGGGTCATGAGCTTAAGAGCCAATGTAGACTTTTATACGACATTTTGTCATTTCACTTTATACTTGTGGCTATCGTACATTCAATTCATTAACATAAACCTATGAATCTCACCAACATTATTGTTGATCGTTCTAGCAATGTATTTTCAGGTAACAAAGGCATACACTTCATGGCATGCATGGAGTCATTTCATAGAGTCGCGAGGTTGACGCATCTTATTTTGGGTTTTCATGCACTTAAATTATCGTTTGGCTGTAACAAACTTATTTCCACAACTTTTACTAATCATTTGGGATCTATACATTGTAATCTTTGAATTATTTCTATGAATTAAACGATGTATTTTTCAAACGACACTTTAGGTCGTTCAATGTAACCATAACTGAGATGGTATGACAGTCACGCCCCAGGTATTTCATTCCGCTGAAAATCATGTATTTGGGGGTGTGACAAAAGCTTATAAGTTAACTCATATTAAAATATTAAGGTATTATTAGTTAAATATGACCTTACACGAAAATAAATTAACAGGAAAATGGTGCTCCATGCAATAGATTGGTTATCAAAAGACTATGTAACACCCCAAATTTTACAGTTTAGTTATAGGTATTTTAATAATATTTATGTAATATTAGAATTTTAGTCCAGTTAAGTATTTGAATAAATAAGGACCAGAAATGAAATTTTTTAACAAAAAAGGACATTCAGCGTAATAGATTTAATGACAAGGACTAACGGTAGTTTAAGATAGAAATTACAAAAATGACCTTGGGTTCTTATAACCCCAAATATTCTAGAAATTCTCCCCATATTACACGTGTCTTATGTGTGAGTGAGAGGGAAAATGGAGAAAACTTCATAGGGAGGAAATCCTCCTATGATGATCATAGAAGAATTTTTGGAGTGGTTATGCTAACAATAAGTGATTGCAAGTCTCCCTAATTAGTTCTTAATCAAAGTGTTTATGTGGTCATGGAAGCAAGAAGAAATCAAGTAAATCGCCTAATCAATAGAGGTGAGTAATGGTTAATTGCTTTAGTTTCGTTCCTACGAATATCTCATGATTAGTTCAAAGTTAATTGTAAACACAAGAAGTTTTACAATCCTCCTGAGCAGAGTATATAACCGTTGTAGTGTAGTATAGGTAAGACAGGAGAATTGATCGTTCTCTAGGGGAATAGTGGGGTAGGCTCGAAGTGTATGTCGAATTAAGTCTAAGGGTTGGAGGAAGATTATTTTTGGTCTTTTATATTTTAATAGAAAGCAAGTAAAATCTTGGGTATTGGAAGGGTTGGTTTTTAAAACTACTAATTAAACTAGATTAAAACTAAACTAATTACGCGGAAAAGTAAATTGGTGAACTTCTTGTATGAGTAAAGTGCACTTACTTAGAACTTCATTAATCCCTAGTTATCTTTTATTGATTAGTTGAATTGTCAAGTCCTTATCTAATTAGAACGTTGTATTCCTTAATATCAATCGATGGTTGGTTATTCCCTAACTCCTATGAACTATGTTCTAAGTGAGTGGCACCTAATAATGCCCTTTTAGGTTCTCAATTTCCACGATGTAAACACAATTCACGTATTAAATACAACGAACATCAAGTTAATATATTAACTACGCGTTTAGTCGGACATTCAAGCTAGTATACTTTGACCTAGCTAATTTTTCTACTCCTAATAAAAAATCAACTAATCAACAAGAGACAATACATAACAATCAATAATTATGTTTCATGCAATCCTAAGCAAATACAATTAAATTTATCCTAGCATAGTAATGAAAAGAAAATAAAATAAAGAAATCAAACAATCATACGTAAACATAATTGAATGATTGATTAAATAACTTATATCTTCAATACATAGGAAGTCTCGTGGCCAAAAGGCCTGAAAAACTGTTGTAATTCGCCCTAAGTTCGAACTTCTAGGTTATCTCAAAGTTGCACACTTTAGAATGAAAATAATACGAGAATATATATAAATTTACATCTATGACGGCATCACTTGTTAGATGTGACGCCATCAGCTCGCTGCTAGTTAGGGTTTCGCTCTTTGCACCGACTTAAAGTGATGGCTTCAGGTTGAGGTTTTTGATGTCGTCAATCTTCAGTATTTTGGTCATGACGCCCTCAGAATGAAGTCGTCACCATCTCCTGAGTCATCACTTGTAATTTCTGAAATATCAAGTTCTTCGAGTTCTAGAAGTGACGGCATCACTTAGTGCATGTGATGTCATCACAACTACTTTTATGTGACGTTTTTCCCGATGTTATCGTTTCCTTCATTTTTCCGTCTAATCGAGCCCAAGACGTACCATTTTCAAGCATTTGATCCCCAAGTACCTAAAACTCAAATAGAAATAATTTAGGGTAATAAATTATCAAATATATACGAATTTAAAGGTTAAATGACCCCTTAAAAACATATTAAATTACACCTCATCAAATATCCCTACATTTGGGATTTGCTTGTCCTCAAGCAAATATAAGCGAATATGTTTTTACCCTAATTAATTTACAAGTTTAGGAGCATTTAGCATTGGGTTAAGGGTAATTTACAACATAACTCCATTATGGAAATGGACAAATAAACACTCTCTACCTGTTATAGCACATAGATTGACATAGGCTTGATAAAATATCAAACCTCCACCGCTTTAGCGTAAGCACCTAGGATAAACTAACAAAGAGGACTTTACAAGGGTTGTAACGTTAGGTGTAAAGGTAAGAAAAAATACGGTTTTTGAGATATGGGGAATTTTACTGGTGACAAGTTAATCATCTAAGTTAATTACATGTACAAAGTGGTGTTGCTAAGCCAAGACTCGGCAACTAACTCTAACTATTTTTTTTGTTGCTTTTCTTTACTTAAATAAAAGCAGGATGGTAGTCCGTATTTTTTTTTTCTTTTTTTTTCTATTTTTTTCATTCATTTTTTTTTTCATTTTTTTATCATACACTTTTGCCCTGCCATCTTTTGCCATCTTTTGATCCGCTAAAAATAAATAACATAGATAACTCAAGATTTATAACAGCATCCTTACACTTGCATTTTTGCATAAATATAAACTGACTAATGACCCGAATTGCAAGGATCAAAACATGTGGAGTATTTAAACATTAACATACATATGAGGGTAATAATTTAACTTTCTTTCCCATACTCCACAATAAATAGTACCATAAGTCCCAATCTTCCCAAACTATATTTACAAAATATGACTCAACTTAGCAACCATGTATACAACTGGATAATTAACTAAGGCTTTACCATAAATATTGTAAAAATAATACACTAAAAATAAGTGCATGCAAAGAAGGCTAAGGCGATTTGGGTGTAACATTTAGTGGGGTGTAAACAATGTTCTTAACTAATATTTTTGAATCCACCAAAATATCACGAGAATCATGAAAAAGATAGCCCCAGAGGGGTTTACTAGGGGTATCTTGTACTAAAAATGAGTACATAGCAAGGGTGTGGAGTAATTACTTGACCAATGTAATTATAATAAACAAGTTTAAAATGAAGGTTAACCTAATACCTCTTATCATTTAATAAATCTTAACCGCATGAATATGATCTCACTAGCGATCACGGAATGCATTCACTAAAGCAATTTCTAGAATCTATATACTACAGGTACACTCATAAGCATTAAAGGTGAATGCCTTTTCCTATATAACTAAAGGTGAACCTCACATTTTTGGGTTAGAATTTTTGAGTGGTATGATTTTTGTGCTAGCTATATAAATCCTATCCATGTAACGCTTTATTAAGACTAAAGTTTCACTTGTAAATGTCATAAAAAATTTTAAATTTGTGCTAAAATTATTTTTACAAGTTCTTTCGGTTTATTACACAATTACTAAAGAACAAAATAAATAACAAATGCATGACTAGTTTCTAAGGTGTCCCTTTTTACCCTCCTTACACTTAAATTGAAGATTTGTCTCCATTGTTCTTAAAAGTACCAAAATTGATAAAGGAAAAAATAAAAGAGATGAAAGAAACTAGTACTCTCCTGATTAGCTCAGTATGAATGAAAAACAAAAATACGGTCAAATCCTCTCTAAGAAGATAAAATAGTCCTATGATATGCTTCTTGTCTAATATAATCTATAAATCTTAAGAAAACGAACACGAAACCTCACATAAAATCGGTGGTAAATACTATATATCATAAAACTAAACTAGAAAGCAAATAAGATATAATGCTTGTAAAATAAATCTTTACAAGAATTTGGAAATTTAAAAATTCTTGAAATTTTCAAAAATTAAGTTCAATAGAAAAACAAAAATTTGGAAAAATTTGTTGCTACAGTACATGACGCCGTCACTTTGTATGGGTGACGCCGTCAAGGTGACCTGACAGATTGTTTTGTTTTGTTTTCTGGAAAATTTATGTAATCGATAATAGAGCTAGCAACTCTCATGTCTCTTTGTCTAATGAATAACTTTCTAGACTTATGAGTCTTCTTAATGACAACTCTCTTTCATCTGCTAATGCCAATATGCCATGTATATGTTTAAATGGAATTTTTTTTAATGGAAGTGTTAAATTCAATCTAAATTAATGTTTTAATGGGAATACAAATTTTTTAGTTGGAAATCTCAGTCTTGGCTGAATTTTTGATTCGGGAGCAAACAAACATATGACTGTTTTTGGTAAATTTCTAATAAATGTTGTAGACATTTATAATCTTGGTCTTACTATTGGTCATCCTAATGGAACTCATGAACTCATTACTAAAATTGGAGATTTAAAAATAAATAATGAAATCACTTTATATGATGTTTTAGTAGTGCCTGAATACACTGTTAGTCTTCTTTCTGTTCATAAGACATCAAGAGACAGTAAGTTGTTTGTAGGTTTTGATGAAAACCATTGTTATATACAGGATTTAAAAGAAAAAATGAATGTGGCGATTGGTAATCAATGCAATGGTATATTGATAATACATGTAAGATTGTGTCCAATAGTTGCATTGCTTCATGTTATGTTTCTAAATATCTATGAAATCAAAGACTTGGTCTTCCCTCAGACCAAGTCTTGAATGTTCTAAAACCAGTCTTAATCATGATAGTCATTCTACTTTTGATCATCTCTGTGATACTTGTAATAAAGCTAAAGAAACTAGAGAACCTTTTCCAATAAGTGATCATAAATATACTAAAATTGGTCAATTGGTGCATTTAGATGTTTGGGGATCTTATAAAATAACTAGCAGAGATGGTTATAAATATTTCTTGATTGTTGTAGATGACTATTCTATAGCTGTTTGGGTTTATATGCTTAAAGGAAAAGATGAGGTCTATGATTCCATTGTAAGTTTTGTTCATATGATAACAAATTAGTTTGAAACTAATGTTAAAACTTTTAGAAATGATAATGGAACTAAGTTTGTTAATAATAAACTTCAAAGTTTTTTTTAATAACAATGGAATTCTTCATCAAACAACCTGTATTTATACACCTCAGCAAAATGGCATTACTGAAAGGAAACATACATCTTCTTAATGTTGCTAGATCCCTTATGTTTTAGGGGGAATTGCCTCTTTATCTCTAGCCTGAATGCATTTTACTAATGTTCATCTTATTAACAAGACTCCTTGTTATGTGTTATCTGGAAAGTCACCTTTCTTTTATGGTGTATAGGCTTGACCCTTCACTCTCTCACCTTAAGAAGTACAAGACAATACTTCCTTTGAGAAAGACAGATATCATTGTCAGTTTTAATGACTTCAATTCCTAGAAAATATTTTAATGATCCAAAATCTTTTATGTTGAATTTAGTTTTAAGAAAAACTTTAAACCGCTCCATTTCTTTTAAACATTTTGTAAGAACAATGTCATCAACATAAACCAATAAAGCAATAAACTTGCCATTTTTGGTTTTGGTAAACAAAGAATGATCATTAACAGATTGAACAAAACCATTTTCTTTTAAAACAATGACAAGTTTTTTCATTCCATTTTCTAGGTGCTTGTTTAAGTCTATAAAAGGACTTAGTAAGTTTACAAACCATGTTTTTGTTCTTCTCATTAGAAAAACCTTTTACAATAGTCATATAGATATCCTCGTCTAAATCACCATAGAGAAAAGCATTATTTACATCAAGTTGGAAAAGAGGCCACTTATTTTTAACAGATAAAGCAATCAACAATCTAACAGTAGACATTTTCACAACAAGAGAAAAAGTTTTATTATAATCTAAGCCTTCTCTTTGGTTAAAACCTTTGGCAACTAATCTGGCCTTATACCTATCAATTTATCCATTTGATTTATATTTAATCTTAAAGATCAATTTATATCCAATGGGTATCTATTAGCAGGCAACTCAATAATAATCCAAGAATGATTTCTATAAATCCTCAATTTCAGAATTCATAGCATCAACCCAATTATGATCAAGGATAGCTTCTTCATAACAACTAGGTTCAATACTTTTATTAAGACTAGAAGCAAAATTATAATTATCAGAACTCAATTTAGAATAATTCACAACCCTTTCAACGCCATATTTAACTTTTCCTTCAACAACAAAGTCATTTAAACTTTTAGGCATTCTAGTAGATCTAGAATACCTTCTTGTAGTGTTGACTCGCAAGTCATCTCTTTCAGAATTTAATACTGAGAAACATTGCTCCTAAGGTGTGTATTTTCATCTATGGAAGTTGTATCAGAGTTTCCATCATTCTCATGTTGAGAATTCAACTCTAAGCCATCATCATAAGAAGACACTCTCCTTTCATCATTAGGTCTTAGGATTTTGAGTATCATTTTTTTTTTATGATTTAATTCTTTTGTTGTTCCAGTTTGGAACACTTGATTTTTAAATTATTTTTTATTTTAAAAGAAACATCGTTTCATAAAATTTTACATCTCTTGAGTAAAAAATAATTTTGTTATCAAGGATTAAAAGTTTATATCCCCTTTTTGAGTTTGAATAACCAATAAAAACACTTTTTTTTAGATCTGCTACAAAATTTATCATGAACATTTTAAAATTGTAGCTTAACATTGACAACCAAAAACCCTAAGGTGAGAGAGTGAAGGGTCATGCCCATTCACATAAAAGAAAGGTGACTTGCTAGATAACACAGAAGAAGGAGTCTTGTTAATAAGATGAATAGCAGTCAAAATGCATTTAGATCAGCGATAAAAATGAAATTGAGGGGTTTATGTTGGTTTATGTTGATGAAATTGTTCTTACAGGAAACTGTTTAAAAGAAATTGAGTAGTATAAAGTTTTTATTAAAACTAAATGCAACATAAAAGATTTAGGGGGCGTTTGGTTGAGGTAAATTCAAGGTAATTGATGAGAATTGAAATTAAAATTGCTTCAATTAACTTGTTTGGTTCACATTAAATATGTGGGCCCAGGAAATTTGTTTGCATCATTAAGGCTAAAAGTGAGCCATTTTAATTTCCTTTCATATGGGAAGAATTTAGATTTGCTTAAAATTTTAAATAACACATTTTATATATCTTAAACCAAACGCACCCTTAGGATCATTAAAATATTTTCTGGGAACTGAGTCATTAAAACTGATAATGATATATGTCTTTCTCAAATGAAGTACTGTCTTGAACTTCTTAAAGAATTGGTCTGCTAGGATGCAAACCTGTGTCCACTCCTATGGAACCAAATTATGTGTTTCCTTTTACTCCTACCGTTGATCCTTTATCCGATAAAATTACTAGATATCAAAAGCTTATTGGGAAGCTTATTTACCTGACACATGCTAGATCTGATATTGCATGCTCAGTTCATTGTCTTGCTCAGTATATGCACTCACTTTTTAAGTCACATCTAACTTCTGCACTTAATGTCTTAAGATATTTAAAGGGTGCTCCAGGTAAAGGTAATGTATAGTTATAATGATTGTGATAATAGTTTGGAATGATATAGTGATGCAAATTGGGCAAAATGTTTGAAAACCAGAAATCTGTTATTTGTTATTGTGTCTTTTTCAACAAATGTCTGATTTCATGAAAAAGTAAAAAAAACAAAATACACTCTCCAAATCTTCTACTGAAGCAGAGTACAGATCCATGTCTTATGCTGCTTGTGAAATTATCTGGATTCAAAAAAAATCTAGCAGACTTGTGTACTAAAATCACTCTTCCGGTAAATATCTTTTGTGATAATAAATCTGCTCTTCTTTTAACTGTGAATCCAGTTTCTAATGAAAGATATAAACACTTTGAAACAGATGTTCATTTTATCCGAGAAAAAAATTGCAAAAGGCATACTGAGTACCAAGAAGATTGGTTCTCAAGACCAAATTGCAGACATACTAACTAAGCACTTGCCTATTTACCAGCATAAGTACTTATGTGATAAAATGAGAATGTCTGACATGTTTAGTAATCAGATTAAGGGGGAATGTTCAAATAAACTAAAATAATATCAATAATCTGATTCTAAACATGCTTTGCTTATTTTCTAATTATTGCTTTTTAGTGTTTTTCTTATTTGTAGAAATAAAGTGAGGGACTGTTTCTGGACAAAATATATCTGGTTAAAGCTTAAAGAGGAGTTTGGTATGCTTATGGAAAAGAATTCAAAGTTCAAGGACTACAACTGTAATAGTCAGGGCTATATAATCTACCCCAACATCTAGGGTTTGATCATCTTGATATGCAACTCTCTCTCTCTCTCTCTCTCTCTCTCTCTCTCTCTCACTAAAACACACATCTTTAAAATCTCTCTCTTGTTCTTGTAATATGATCATCTTGATATTTGTTCTGTTCTTGTAATCGTTTGATTATTATCACTTAGGTGATAATCTGATCTTGTTACAGTTTTGGATCTTGTTAGTGTTGGTAATCTGTACCAACTGGTTTGGATTATTATTGAATAAAGTTGTTATTTGAGGCTTAGTTATTGTATTTGATACCATTTTACAGCTGTTATACACGCATATTGTCTACAAAATGATATGAATAGTTAAATTTAAACAATAACATCAAACTCAACACAATGGCAGTTAAACAAAGTCAAATATTTCAACCAACAAAAATCAATGCGTAATGAACAGTTTATGCAAAAACTTGTACATAAACGAGAATTATAACTATTTGGTATATTTTACATATAGTGATACAAACGGTGACATTTTAAGATGGCTTAGATAAGATAATTTACTTAAGGTAAATTAATTAGACAATAGTGGTACAGTGGCGTTTTAAGATGGCTAAGTAGATAAGATAATTTACGTAAGATAAATTAGTTATGATAGGATTGTGATAACAAAATAAGCTTGTTGTCTATTTCTTTTTTGTTTAAAGATCATAACCATGTTGTCTATTTCTTTTGTCTTTAAAAGATCATAGCATCTTGTCTATTTTCTTTTCCTTAAAAAGTTCATAATCATGTTTATCACTTATAAACATCTTATATCTTATGAACACGCCCCGATTTAAGCATGTGCAAGGTGTGCGACGGCACAGGGCCTTCATTTTCTTAGGGCCCCAATTTGTGAATCTGTACCGTTAGTATAACCTCACTTTTGGATATTCTTCATCAAGTGGATGATGTTTTATGAGGGAATAACTATGTTTTTTAGTCTGAGAATTTAGTTATTTGACTTACACTGAAGAAACAAAGCTCAAACTCGTTTTTAATGGAGTAAGTTTGTTCCAAGGAAGACGATGACACGCAACCCCAAAATTTATTTATTTATTTGGTATATTTTAAGTTTAGCCCCTATAATTTATTGTATGTCATTTAAGCTATTATTTCAAACTATTCAGTTGTCATTTGCAAAAGGACAAAAGTCAAAGTGACTCAGATATCTAACAGAAAGTAACTATGGTTATGTAGTCATATATGTCTTTGACTCTTGGAAAATGACTATCTTTTGGTGTATAACTGTCAATATACTTTATGGCCGTGACTATGTTTCAAGAGAATCAACACTTATATTTTAAGAATAACTATTTAAAAGAATTTGATAATTCGATCAATTACATTTGAACAAGGAACATACGGTATATGAGAAGATGAATGAAAAATACGTAAATTATGGTCAACTTGATCAAAGAAACTTGTATATTAGTGGATATGGTTTAAGGGCCTCCAAACTAATAAGGCACAAGGCCCATGAAATCCACGGGACGGCCCTGCTTATGAATCACTTTTGGTTTTCATATATAAGCCAATAAACATTTGAATACTAACATATGATTTTGACTGTGCGTGTGTCATATTATCATTTATTTTTTCACTTCTAACAATGTGTAACTTTCTTTATAGTTGGTTGATGCAAAAGTTTAAGTTAGCCCGACATTAAACGTAATATGTAATGGGATAATTTCATATATACATAATCTAAACATGAAAATGTCATATATACCTAAAATACATGTTTGAATACATGACGTACAATGTATTTAAAGCTTGTTTTAGATAAATATGTAGTATGTCGTTATAAACAAATGATGTCCTAGTTAATGTGACTTATCAGGAAAAGAAATAGTCATACTCTCTTCATCTTATATTAAGTGTCCACAATAAAAATTTTGATGTCTTAAATTAAGTGTTCATATTGTACTCCAACTAATGAGCTGAGACTTTAGTAGGTAAAAATAATATTTAATTGGTAGATAATGTAGTTAGTTGAATTTTTTAAAACTTTATACATTTTGAAAATGGACACTTAATATAGGACGGGGATTAGTTTTTTCATATTAAAAAAAAGAGAAAAGTTCATTTGTGGACTAAGTTTTTGTAACATATTGAGGGACAAATCCCCACCATCCATCTAGTTTGATCTAATGGTGGAGATTAACCTAAGATTTAATATGATAACTTAAGTCCATGTTTTTTTCTTGTCTTTTTATCTTTATTTTTATTCACTTCTTTTGACCTTTTTTCTTTTTTTGTCTTTCTTTTTTCCTATTCACGTGGGCTTTTATTTATTATTTATTTATTTTATTTTTTTTTGTCTATTCACGCTTTCTTTTTTTTTTTTTTCTTTTTTTTTCCTTCAATTTTTCTTGGTCCTTTCTTTACTATTCACGGTGGGCTTTTTTATTATTATTTTTTTCTTTCTTTCTTTGTCCTTTCTTTACTATTCACGTTTTTTTTTCACACATTGTTTTAATTTACTTTCTTTTTTTTTTTTTAAATCACGTTTTTTTAAATTCATGTGTATTTTTTTTTATAAAATTCACGTTTTTTATTTTAATTCACGTTTTTTTCACTTTCTTACGTTTTCGTTCTTTTTATACGTTTTCATCCGTTTTTGTCCGTTTTCATACGTTTATACACGTTTTCGTCTGTTTTTAGATGTTTTTGTCCGTTTTCATAAGTTTTCGTCTATTTTTTAAGGTTTCGTCTTCATCCGTTTTCATATGTTTTCGGCAGTTTTTATACGTTTTCATACGTTTTTATCCGTTTTCGTCTGTTTTCTTTCATTTTCGTCCATTTTTAATCGTGTTTTTACGCTTTCATACGTATTCGTTCGTTTTCTTACGTTTCTAAATATCACAATTGATATTCTTAATACCACAAGTGATATTTAGAATATCATAGAATATCACTTGTGTATTACGAATATCAATTATGATATTCTGAAACGTATAAAAACGAACAAAAACGGACGAAGACGTAAGAAAACAGACAAAAACGTAAGAAAGTGAAAAAAACGTGAAATAACTTGTAATATTCAGAATATCACTTGTGATATTCAGAATATTGCTTGTAATTTTCATGTTACAAAACATTTGTTGAATATCACTTGTGATATTCAGAATATCACAAGTGATATTCAGAATATTACTTGTGATTTTCATGTTACAAAACATTAGTTTAAAATCACTTGTGATGTTCATGATATCACTTGTGATATTCAGAATATCACTTGTGATATTCATTGTACAAAACATTTTTTGAAAATCACTTGTGATATTCAGACTTTCACTTGTGATATTCAGAATATCGCTTGTGATTTTCATGGTACAAAATAATTTATTTGTCCACTTTTGACTTTCAAAGTCTTTTTCTTACAACTTTGACCTTTACTATTTTCTTTTGTGTTATATAATACTTGATGCAAAATATATGAATATTGAGTTTTAAAAGTAGTTTCATTGGTATAAATTTCATCAAATATTATAAATGAGAAACAAAAATAATTAAAGTCAAAAGTAGACAAATAAATTGGGATGGAGGGAGTATGTAATAGGGATAATTCAATATATACATAATCTAAACATGAAAATGTCATATATATATATATATATATATATATATATATATATATATATATATATATATATATATATATATATATATATATATATATATATAGGGTAAGGTTCTAGAGAAAAGTCCACTTTGGTAGAAAAGTGAGAAAAAAAGTTATAGGGTTTAATTTGAAACATCTCAAACTTCATGGGTATGTTTTGAAACATACCCCCACCCCACCCACCCCCCACCCCCGGAAAAAAAAAATTCCCGCCAAAAAAAAAAAAAAAAAAAAAAAAATTGGGCAAAAAAAAATTTTTTTTTGGCTAAAAATTTTCCCTCCAAAAATTTATAACCCTGATGCACCTTTTTTTTTTAGTGCATCTCAGTTATAAAAATTGGTGCATCATAGTTATAACTGAGATGCACCAATTTTTATAACTGAGATGCACTAAAAAAAAGGGTACATCAGGGTTATAAATTTTGAGTAATACTACAACCACATATAATTTACAAAAAAAATCTCACACAATGAGGTGTCATGCAATTTATGGCCTTCTCTTTCTAACATTTAAATTATCTCTCTTATTTTCATCCACAAATTCACTTGCCACATCATTGTGTGGATTTCTTTTTGTAAATTATAGGTGGTTGTAGTATTTCTCATAAATTTTTGACGGGAAAATTTTTGGCCAAAAAAAAGACTTTTTTCATGAACCCACCTCTATATATATATATATATATATATATATATATATATATATATATATATATATATATATATATATACACACGTAAAATACATGTTTGAATGCATGATGTACAATATATTTAAAGCTTGTTTTAGATAAATATGTCATTATAATATTTTTGTTGGGTATACATATCTTACAAATGACAACAAATGATGTCCTAGTTAATGTGACTTATCAGAAAAAGAAAAAGTCATAGTTTTTTTTTCAAAAAAAAAGAGAAAAAAAAAAGAAGTCAAAGCTTGTCTCAAAGTAGTAGTAAAATACTCGGTGTATATTGTTTAGTACGGCACGGTCGGCACCCATTCAAATAAACAAAAAGTCGCACATTTATTATAGTAAACTCCTACTAAACATCCCAGAAATTACACTAGAAAATACCCCCTTTGAGTTTGTACACACTCACACGCACATTCATTCATATCGGCCATAGGGGTTTGTGTGATCATCGGATTTTACTTGTATGATGAACATGGCCTATGAATGGAAGTTTGATGATTTAGATACTTATTTAAATGTAACGGCTGATGATTTTGACGATGATTTAAATATGGATATCGAGTCTTTATTGAGTATTTTTTCCGCGACTCAACCCGCAAATTCGTTACAGGTATTTATGGATTAAGTTGATGATTAACTGATTTGATGTTTAAAATGATTGTGAATTAATAGATTTTTGCATGCATATTTAATTTATTCATGTTGAGGATTTCATCACTATTTTTTTGAATTAGTCAACCCGCAAATTCGTTACCAGCAACCATAAATCTTTTACTGAATTTATGTATTACCAACTGAATTATAAATGCATGAAATGTTAGCAAATTATCTTTTACAATGGGGAATGTAATGATTTCATATTCCAATCAACCGCTTTCTCCGTTTCTAATTTTACAATATCTATAAGAAAAAACCCGATGCTAAATGAGATTAGCATCGGGCTTATTTGCAACGCCCTTAATATTAATGAAAACGGTAGTATGGCTTACTGAGCTACGAATTTTAGGGGTTGCTACTCGCCGGAAGTAGTTTTATGCCTTATTTTAGAACATGCTTTTTTAAACTGATTATCTGATGGATTATGATATTTTTTCTGGACATACTTTTGTGACAATTTAAGAATCAATAAGCTATACGATAAGACAGAATTAGTGGCCGGATGATCATGTCTTGTCTTTTGTGGGTAGAGGATGAAATAGGAGGAGAGAGTAGGATGATATAAAATTGCTGGTATGTGATACTTCCTCCGGTTCAAAAAAGTGTTGGATTGTACCTTAATTATAGTGTTTACTAGAGCGATATCGCAAAAATAAGTGCCAACTAGAAAACAAAAACACACAATGTTTGCGAGTTGCAATAAGTACATTTTTTGTGATTTATTTATGTAATCAATGGTAGAATCTGAAACTTGATGGATTAATTTTGAAATTGACATTTATTTTGGATAATTTTTAGATAAACTCTTTGGGAGTTTTTTTGGGGCGTAAGGAGCAGCTATAATTTGGAGCAATTGCCATACACTTCTCAGCTTGAAGCTGTAATCATGGCTTTTGAAGCTCACGTTTGGAATATTATTTGTATCTAAGATTTGTATAGATAAAATTAGGTTATATAAGTAATTTTACTCAACAAAAGCATGTTACACATGCATTACAAACTATTTCTTGTAATTTTTAAATCACTTTAATAAGTCATTGTGGAACTATGAAACAAAAATGTAGTTTATGTTTTATACGTATGAAGAGTTTATAGTTTGTTTCGTTTGATTGTTTACTTTTAGTGATGCATAATTTGCAGAATGGGGTAGTTAATCCGTCATTAAGTATTGGACCTTGTAGTGAGCCATCTTCATATAGTGCTGATGAGCACTTTGAAACCCACAATGACGATGTTGTAGGTTCATTTATATTTTCCCCTCAAGATCAATCAGGAGCTTCAACTTCTGGGACTGTTTGTTCAGGTGATTCCTTCGAATCGGAAAGAAAAATTATCGATTTTGGCTTCACGAAATTGGACTCTTCACTGGATGCTGCTGTCTCTTCTCCTAGCCTTTGTGAAATGGCCTTGCCAGTTCTGGGAAGTGGCTGTGGGATTCTCGGGGTTAGTAATTGGGATGGTGATCATGACTCGTCTGCGACCCTAAATCAGCCATCTCATTTTCTTGGTACTTGTCGTCCGGATACACAGTCACTTGATAACTCATGTTTCCAGTCTGATACGTCAATCAAGAAGGAATTTATTTATATGAACGAAGATATAGAGAGCAAAGTTACCGAGATTAATAATACATATTCATTTACACTAAAAGATGACCAGGAAGCAATGGTCAATTTGGATGATATGTGTAATTTAGAATATATGAGTCAACCTGATCCCAAGAACCAGCGTCAGGTATATGGAAAATCGATTGTTACTGCACAGTTGGCATTACTTGGGGCTCCAGTGACTCAAATGGGGTTTAATAGTACAAGGCTTAAGACAAATGATGAACAGTTAATTTATCGAGCTGCACTACAGGTGAGCATAACAAGTTTCAGAATCATGACGGTTTTCCCCTTGCGGTATGAACTTCTAGTGATAGTGTATACCCTGGTTTAAAAGAATGGATCTGCCTAGTCCGTACTGAGGACTTCAGTGCAGCCGTTATTATTCTGAACTTGTTTTAGTCTATATTTTGATCATATATAGCTTGTTTCGCTGCAGGATCTTTCCCAACCGAAGTCAGAGGCCACTCCACCAGATGGTGCATTAGCTGTTCCACTTTTGAGACACCAGGTTCTAGTCTTCTAATATTTAATATCTTGTTTTGCTCATATCTCAGTCCTTTTGACGATTGTTATGCATATACATACCAACAAGTTAGAAAATACAGTTGTATTTGGTCTTTTTCCTTGAGCATGCATTTATCAGGATTAATAAGTTAACATAGTAGTTTTACTTGGATAGAGTAACTAGTGAAATCTTTATTATTTTTGGTTCATTAGCATATATTTGTAATTGAAGATGGGATCTTTGTGACAGAGAATTGCTTTGTCATGGATGGTACAAAAAGAGACGGAAAGTATGCATTGCCTTGGAGGAATTCTTGCCGATGATCAGGTGACCTTCACTTTTACAGTTTTACCTAAATTGGTATATATGTTTTAGCTAAAAAGGAATAGCCCCGGAAAACTTAAGAGAAAGAAGGATAAGAGGTACATATATTTTATGCTAATTTCTAAGTTTCAAATGGGTAAAACACAAAAAATAGCTAACAAGGAAGCATTTCCAGAGTCTCCCAAAGTGTATCAATATGCTAACAACCTTTTAAAGTCATTTTATTAAAAAATCTTTAGATAATTATTTATAGTTCATGATTCTAAAATAAGATTACCAACTTTGATCAAATTTCTGTATGAGGTAGCTGGTTTCTATGTGTCCAACTTTAGATTATCATTTTATGGGCAACCTGTTTTTGTGACATGATCACATGAGGTAACGAGATCACCATGTGTCTTTGATTCTTAGTTGACAATAGCATAACATGTGGATTTTCATTCTTTCTATATGGATGCAGGGTTTGGGTAAAACGATATCGACAATTGCACTTATTCTCAAGGAAAGATCTCCTCCATATTCTAGTATTTGTTCTCTTGAAACAAAGAAAGAGATTTCAAATTCGCAGGATGATGATGAGGAGGAGGATGAAGATGATGAAGCTGTGAACAAGCTCAATAAATCAAACCCAAGAACTAAAAAATTTATAGAACCTGCAAGGAGTAGGGGCGGAACACTTGTTGTATGCCCTACGAGTGTCATTCGTCAATGGAATGATGAACTGCAAAATAAAGTAAGCGCCAAATCTAGACTCTCGGTTTTACTATACCACGGTAAAAACCGAACTAAAGATCCATTGGAGCTAGCAAAATATGATGTTGTGCTCACTACATATGCAATTGTGAGCATGGAAGTTCCACATCAACGACTCACGGATGAAATTTTTGATGAAACAAAGAAACATGATGAATTTCATCCCTCGGATATCTCATCTACCAAGAAAAGGAAACATTCTAACAAAGGTAAGAAAGAAATTGAAAACCAGCTTTATGAACCTTTTCATCAGGCTCTCGCAAAAGTGAAGTGGTTTAGGGTAGTATTGGATGAGGCTCAAAGTATTAAAAATCATAAAACTCAAGTAGCCAGAGCTTGTTGGGGGCTTAAAGGTAAACGTAGGTGGTGCTTATCGGGTACTCCTATTCAGAATGCCATTGATGATTTATATAGTTACTTTAGGTTTTTGAGATATGATCCTTATGATGTGTATACATCATTTCGCTCCACAATCAAGGCCCCTATACAAAAGAACCCTGTAAATGGCTACAAGAAGTTACAGGCTGTCTTGCAGACCATAATGCTCCGACGCACCAAAGGTACAAATTTGAGACAATTGTCTTTTACTGTTATTATAAGCTTTTATTCAGATTACATTAGTTTATCTCCAAGATGTATCAGTGGGTGTTGTGCATTTTGAATAAACAGCGACTTAAGCTTCTAGTGTTTCTGTTAGCTACTGATCATGAGTATCTTATTTAGGGGACATTTAGTTCATAATGTTTGGAATAGCCTATTTAGGCATAAAATTATCAGTTTTTTAGTGGGCAAATAATCAGTTAGATACTACTTGCAAGTGTAGAGTAAAATTGTGACTTTATTTTCAGCGTTTTGGTAATCTGCAGATTATGAATGACAATGACTATTTATGTATCAATCACACACTAGTATTTGTGTAACCTACTTGTGCTTATAGTTATTAGTTTATGGGTTGTAAAACAATCAGTTTGATACTACCTGAAACAGTAGAGTTGAATTGTCATTTCCATTTCTAGCGTTTGGGTTAACTATTGTTTATGATTGTATAATTATAATTATTAGGGATCAATCCATTTTTAACACTTGGGTATGGCATAAGAGTAGACTCGCTTTTTCAATAGGACAATGTTATCAAAGTAATAAATACAAATCTCTCTCCTGTACCATATATTAGTATTATAGATGATTATCTCATCTTTGTTACTCAATTTCACACAATGACCTTTAGATCATCCACCCGGTCCATTTTGACAAATGCATACCATCGACACATTAAGTACCTTTTATTAACTCAGGAAAATCTGGTGGATGAAACTTCCATCTATATGCTGTTATTGTGTTTGCTAAAATATTGTTCATTGTTCAGAGACTGTAGCTTCAACAATTACGATTTCTTCCGCTGAAATTTACTTTTCTGGATATATCATGGAAAAATATATATGTTTTGTTTAGGTACACTGATTGATGGAGAACCTATTATCATGTTGCCACCTAAAACTGTTACGCTGAAGAAAGTGGACTTCACAGCTGATGAACGCGAATTCTACTGCAGACTGGAGTCACAGTCCCGTGCTCAGTTTGAAGTATGTATTTATGCAGTTACTTCTGTGGATACTTATTTCTAGAAAATGGGCCGATTTGGGTGTTGTTTATCTAAAAATGTTTGAAGTGGGTAAAATGAAAACTTTAACTTACCAGGGAATACGTCAAATGGGTCAACGGGTCAAACCGGTTAAAAAACGCCCAAAGTCTATTGTCGATGCATATATTCTTATAGTTAATTTTAAAACAGCATTGTAATCATTACTAACATTAATTATATGCACTTCGTTTATAACATTAATCAGTAATACCTGGTCCATTTTTACCTGTCTTAAAGATTGACCAATTTGAACCCGAATATGTTTTGTCTCTTTGCTGTTGCTGCCCAAGGCACCCATCTTGTCACATCTAGAAATGTATTCGTTGAGCTCCAGACTCATCTTTTCATTTGTTCGGGACAAATTTAACATTATGGTGGTCAAAATCTCAGGAATATGCTGCTGCTGGAACTGTCCAACAAAACTATGTAAACATATTGCTGATGCTTCTACGCCTTCGACAAGCTTGTGATCACCCTTTACTTGTTAGAGGGTGTAGCTCTAGTTCTGAGTGGAAGTCGTCTTTTGAGAAGGCTAAAAATCTTGCTCCAGATTTTCGAAAGCGTCTTTTAAATTGTCTGGAAGCATCTTTAGCCGTTTGTGGAATATGCAGTGTATGTAGAAGATCTCTTTCATACTACTCAAAATACATCTGTGTTTTTGTCATTGTTGAAATTTCTGTCTTTGGTTCATTGATATATAGCTTAAGGAGTTAAGGGCACATTAAATGAATAGCAACAACTGAATTTCATTTATATTCTGGTCACTAGCTTAAAATAGTACTAGTAGGAGATAATGTTTGGGTGTGCTTTACAAACATATCTTCGAAGTTTGGTAACAATTACTGTATTATAAATTTGAAAACTTTAACATATAAATATGTTTTTTCCGGTTTTTTATATTTTTAAATCCTTAATACTTATAATTTGACAAATACTCTAACTTTAAACAACACAAGCACATTCAAACACTATTTCTTGCAGATTTTATATGTATCAATATCACATAGTTACTAAATGCACATCCAAACACACCCTAAATCACTGTTTTGTTTTTCAAAGTTGATTATTTAGAGTAGATATGACAATATGGTTTTCAATATTTGTATGCTTTTAGTTTCAATTTAATGTCAAGCCAGTATGTTGATTTACGTTAGCACTATTAGTTAATATTATTTGATTGTGTACGTATTGGGTTGATGTGTGGCTATCTACATCTCACCTCCCCCATACCCCGCTCCGGCGGGATTGGGTATTGTTGTTGTTGTTGATCTTATACGAGGACGACATAGAGTGACACAGATGATATTCCATATGTGAAATACTTCAAGTTTGCCTTATCAATGTCATGTTTTCTATTTACTTTCTATAGGATCCACCTGAAGATGCTGTTGTCACAATTTGTGAACATGTTTTCTGCAATCAGTGCATCCTTGAAAAACTAACAACTGATGATTGTCAGTGTTCATCAGCCACATGCAAAGGTCTACTTGCTCCATCTTTGATATTTTCTAGATCGATGCTTAGACTTGCACAGAGTGACCAAAATGATTGTTCCAGTTTGGTTAAAGTTGAGCCTTTCGATCCTTGTACATCTATTGAGCCAGATTATTCTTCTAAGATTGATGCTGCTAAGTCCCTTGATTCATCCAAAATTAAGGCTGCGATAGAATTTCTACACTCTATTGCCAAACCCCGGGAAATAACAATGAATACTGATTCTTTCTCATCTACTGGTGGTAGTGTCGTGAGGGAGAAAACAATAGTCTTTTCACAATGGACGAGGATGCTGGATTTGCTTGAACCATGTCTTAAAGAATCTTCCATTGGTTACCGAAGACTTGATGGGACAATGTCTATTGTTGCACGAGATAAAGCAGTGAAGGATTTTACCAGTCTTCCCGAGGTTCGTCCACAATATTATTGTTGGAGGTCTTAAATGGGTGGGTCGGGTGGTTGGGTAATAGGTAAAAACAAAATTATCTTTTTTGCAATTGGCCGGGTTGACATGTAACACTTTTCGTCCAAAGTATTTTAATATGTTAATAAGGTTTATTTTATAAAATAGCAACATAGTATTCTCAATAGCCTGGTTTTGGTAATCACACATTTTTTTGCCCGAATCCTATCCTTTTCTGGTAACGTTGATGTATATTATATGCTACGACGACTTTGAATGGGGTACATTGGTAATTATAACCATTTGAACAAGTTAATTTGCTGATTTTTCATCCACATACGTTACCACATCACTAAGTTATGCCACATAACTACCCAAACAATTTAAATGTTGAGCAGCATAGCCTACCAAAACAAAGTACAATTACCACTGCCACTACAACAAATGTGTCATTATTGTTGCAGTGTGCCTAAATGAGCAACATAGCCTACCAAAACAAAGTACAATTACCAAAATGGGTAAATACTAAAGTAAGTTGCTATATTGTGCACTCTACCACCTTAAGTTATGGTCTTTCAAAGTTTAGTTTGTGCTGTTTGCTTGGTGTTTCTAAGATTGACGAATCATGCAGGTAAGTGTGATGATTATGTCACTGAAAGCAGCAAGTCTTGGATTGAACATGGTTGCTGCTTGTCATGTAATTCTCTTGGATCTCTGGTGGAACCCAACAACCGAAGATCAAGCCATTGACAGAGCTCACAGAATCGGCCAGACTCGTCCAGTTACAGTTTTGCGGTTGACTGTTAAAGATACTGTTGAAGACCGTATCTTAGCTCTCCAGGTAAACACACACTCGTGTGCTGTAAAAGTAGAGCATAATACATAAAAGAACACTCTTTCACCTCATTCCCAATATGGTAAGTGGTGACTGATGAAACTTAATTACTAAAACTATCCACGTAAATTTTGCAAAACTGTTACAAACATTTAGTCAAGTCTGCTTTTTTGCATGTTTCTTGTCATATCACCATAGAAGACAATCAATATTGGTAAACACATTGATTTTACTGAACGTAATTTCATGAACCCGTAACTGTATTTTTAATATTATCTTGTTAGGTCTGAATATTGTTTACGCTTGCTTTTCAGATGTGAAACATTTTGTTGATTTTTGCAGCAAAAGAAGAGGGAAATGGTGTCATCTGCATTTGGTGAGGATGATACGGGTAGCCGTCAGACTCGCCTTACTGTCGAGGACTTAAAATACCTATTTCAGGGTTAATCAGGAAAACTTCTATTAACGATTTAATCTGATCTCTTGGAGCTGACTTTTTGGGTGCCACTCTCACTCAATAATTCTTTGATTAATAACAGAAAGAAAATGTAGCTTTTATTTCTGGATAGATGTAGATATGGCATGTAGCGAGTGCATAGAAGAAAGATTATTAGACAGTTCTTAATTTATCATCTTATATAGGGTATTGGAGTCATATATCATATATCTTGTGTGAAGGTATAGATAAACAATTAGACATAGATACTTCACACAGAATAGATGATCTAGCTAAAGAGAGTTAACTGTTGAGTCTCTAAATATGTGAACTTAGTTGTACTGTCGATATATGTGGGTCAAATATGGTTTACCGCTGTGATGCTTGGAGCCGAGTATGGAATCTCGAAATCAATTTAAATGGTTAGTTATATTTACTGATTGTGAGGGTAGTAGGTGTTGGTAATGTGAGTTAACAGGTTGACCAGAGTGTACTTATTTTGAATAATGCTATGTCTATTAAGTAGATATTCTATGCTTATTTGATACTTTAGATGTGTTTTGCGTAAAGCGTTTAGGAGCATTTAGGAGCAAGGAGCAATGAGCGTTGAAACGTGGGACCTTTATGCTTATTATGAATCTTTTTGTCCTTGTAATTCAATTAACTAATTATGAACAACTTGGACCTTTATGTTAAGAATATTTTGCAATCGGGTAAGCATACTTGTTTCCAGGAGGAAAATTTACTTGTTTCCAAGAGAAAAATAAGATTGTGGCTCAACAGCTCAATTAAATTGAATTATTTTGAAGCTATGTAAAACATGTTGGGACGGGCCAATTATTAGCGCAATCATCCTTAATAACATTGACATGAAATCGGCGAGTGTTCACTATAATTCTATCAACGACACTTCATGTAAGTCGAAGACCAACTCAAGATACACCGATTACAAAGACGACTTTCGAGTCAGTGAGATCCAACAATGCTAAAGTAACTTTTGGTCTACCATAAGAATAAGAGCATCATTTAATGGAAGATGTACATTTCACTTGAATGCTTGACACGTCCAAAGGACCTCAGGTGACTCCCTCGGATATGCGCCTATATAAAAGAATCTTTATAGAAAGAGGTGTGCTACACCCACAAAAACTTTACAAAACTTTTCCCACTCGCTGACGTGGCAGAGTGTTGATTGGTTGGTTTTCTGTGGGCCACAGAAAACCAACCAATCAACACTCTGCCACGTCAGCGAGTGGGAAAAGTTTTGTAAAGTTTTTGTGGATCTAGTATTTTTCTTATAGAAAAGTAATTGTCGGCTCATTTCATTATTGTCAAATTTAGGTATAAAGTACGTGAACTACAATGACGACTTTCGAGTCAATGAAGATTAGATAAAGTTCGGAGGCTCAATGTTGTTCTTATCCTTAACAAACATAGATTTTTTTTTTTTTTTTTTTATTATTATTTTTTAATCACTTATTACCTATGAAAGGCAAAAGATCCGTGTATAACCAAGTTTTATTATAAAACCAATCAAGTAATTTTAACCATTTTTTTTTTTTTTTTATCAAAATAAAAAAAATAATCTTTCACCATTTTTTTTAAAATTAAATATTTCGCAAACCGTAAATCGTTACGCGAAAGAAAAAAATATCATCGCAACGAGAATTAAATTATCTTTCTATAGATATGCATTGTTATATACTTTCGACGAACTTTTTTTTTCAAAATTTTCGCCCAGAAAAATCATATATGATTTGTAAAAATCATATCTGATTCGTTAAAATCAAATCATATTTGATTTTTACGAATCATATATGATTTTTACAAATCATATATGATTCGTAAGAATCATATGTGATTTGTAAAAATCAAATCATATGTGATTTTTACGAATCATATATGATTTTTCTGGATGGAAATTTAAAAAAAAATAGGTTCGTCGAAAAAAAAAGTTCGTCGAAAGTATATAACAATGCATATCTATAGAAAAATAATTTAATTCTCGTCGTGATAGTATTTTTTTTTTTTTTTTTTTTTTGTAGCTTGAAGATTTACCGTTTGCAAGATATGTTGTTTTTAAAAAAAAAAAAAAAAAAGATGAAAAATATAAATGGGGAGCTATGATTGGTTGATAGGTTCTATGACATGTATGAGTTCTTCATGTATCTCAACTCCTGAGGCCAAAAGATCCGTGTAAAACCAATTTTTACCATAAAACAAATCAAGCAATCTTAGTCACTCATTTTTTTGTCAAAATAAAAAAAAAAATTAAACTTTCACCCTTTTTTTTTAAATTAAATATCTCACAAACCGTAAATTATTACGTAAAAAAAATACCATCGCGACGAAAATTAAATTGTCTTTCTATAGATATGCATTGTTATATACTTTCGACGAATTTTTTTTTCGACAAACTTTTTTTTTTTTAAATTTTCGCCCATAAAAATCATATATGATTTGTAAAAATCATATGTGATTCGTTAAAATCAAATCATATGTGATTTTTACGAATCATATATGATTTTTCTAGGCGAAAATTAAAAAAAAAAATAAAGTTCGGCGAAAAAAAAAAGTTCGTCGAAAGTATATAACAATGCATATCTATAGAAAGATGATTTAATTCTCGTCGTGATAGTATTTTTTTGTAGTTTAAAGATTTACCGTCTGCAAGATATGTTGTTTTAAAATAAAAGATAGGAAAATAAAAATGGATGGCTATGATTGATTCATTGGTTCTTTGGCAAATACGAGTTATATAGTTCTCAATTAGACTTATCAACTTATATTAAATGCCAAATCCTTACATTAGGTTTAATTTTTGGGAAAATGATTTGGAGACCTAATTAGTATGCCTAATAATATGCCTAACAAGAGGATGAAGACAAGTGGCAAAATGAAGAGCGGATATGAGGAAAGATAAAATGTAAAGAAGTGGGGCCCCTTGATGTTACCAATCAAAGGATGACACCTCAGTTTAGGCATGCTTTTAGGCATGCCAATCAGGACTCTAATTTTTGGTATGTTATCTTATTTCAAATAAGGATACCATTAAAAGTCAAAGAAAGAAATTGAGAAAGCAAAACTAAACCATTAAACCTGGTGGACATGCATCGCTGCTTGCTGGGCTTTTTATTTTGGGCCAATTAACACAAAGGAATTGGACTGGACATAATACACCCCCTTATAACCGACCTGCTGTCACAAAAATAAATATATAGGTATGATTCGATCGATTCATTTGCTTTTCATGATTATTACGGCAGTTTTTTAACGAGAAAAAAAAAATCGCACTTTCTTGATTCAAGTTACATATAATGGAAAAGGGTAGCACAATCTACGATTCTAATGGTCATGTAACCAATGGATATGATGATATAAACATGCACGTTCATTCGTTTTTTAACATTCTTGAAGAGAGTGATTCGGAAAATTCTTTACAGGTATGTTTTATCATGTTGAAGAATAGTTGATTTGATGCATGGTATGATTTTTGCATTCTTGACGTGGAGGATTACGAATGATGTTGCCTATTCTTTTATGCGAGTTTCAAATTACTTTTAGGAAAAAGATAATCGATCTCAAATATACACCTTACATTCATGTTAGTATCTAATTATTTCTTTTTAACGGCAACTAACTATGTCACATTATATATATACGACAAATCAATCTTACAATGAGATGGACAAAGTATTTAATTTACCGCGGCAGTTACATATATAGCTACTAAAACTAAAATTTGCCTAAGATTAGATACATAATTATTATGTCAAAAATACAGTTCTTAGCTTGAAGATGTAATGGCTTTTAACCCGATGTACTTAAGATTTAAATCGATATAACAAGATTACATAAGAAACTATATCAGCCTGACATCTTAGGAAGCAAAATCATGTTACACTTGAATTAGATGCTATTTCTTGTTACTTGAAATCATAATAATGAAGGTCATTGTGAAAATGTGTTTTATGTAAGATTTTGTTTCATTTGGTAGTTTACTTAGGCGTGATGTATAATTTGCAGGATGAGGCAATTGATCTGTCCTTAGGTCTTGGGTCTAGTAGTAAGCCATCTTCATCACATGGTTCTGATGGTATGTTTGGGAAGCACTATGGTGATTTTGTGATGCCAGATAGAGTTCCAATGCCATATTCGACAAGCATGTATCAGAGTTCAATTGACTCTAGAGGAAAAATGGTCAATTTTGGTACATACTGGGATACTTTATACAACCCTCATGATAGAGTTCCAATGCCATATTCCACGAGCACGTATCAGAGTTCTTATTTTTCTGATACGCGTTTTTCGGAGAAAGAGTCACCTAAAAAGACGTTTATTCCATCTCATACCTCAATCAAGAACATAAAGGAAGAGACAGAGGGCAAACTTAATGGTTTGAATAATACGGGTTCATTACCACCTAAAGTCAACCTGCAGCCAGAAGCTCCAAGCACAATCAATTTGGATGACGATGACCCTGATATATATATATTTTAGAGGATATGAGTCAACCCCCGCCTAAGAAACGGTGTCATGTAGATGAGATCTCTGGAGAGTGGTCAACGCCTAGTGCTCCAACAAGTCAGTGGTCAATGCCTAGTGCTTCAACAAGTCAGTGGTCAACACCTAGTGCTCCAACAAGTCAAGCTGGGTTTGATCATACAAGAGTCGAGAAAAAAGATGAACAGTCTGTTTATCGAGCTGTATTGCAGGTGAACATAACAATCTTCAGTATTATTTTTGATGGTTTCCACTTGTGTTAGGACTTCTGGTGGAATATTGAATATGGTGAAAACCATTTTCTTCTTCTTGTTATGAGCTTAATTCAAGTCGATATTTTTTGTGATAATATGTTATTTTGGCAGGATCTTTCCCAGCCAACCTCAGAGGCCACTCCACCTGATGGTGCATTAGCTGTTCCGCTTATGAAACACCAGGTTTGAAGCTTTTGATATTATCATTATGACCTTGTTTAGTAAAATTACACTTCATATTAAAATCGTTTGTAAATACGTACGCGTACAAACAAGTAAAGAATCATAGTGATTTGTCTTCTGCCTGAGCATGCATTTATATTGTTACTTGGTTAACAAAGTAACTATATATCCTTAAAGTAATTATATTGGAATATTTATTGCTCCTATTACCATATTAGCTAGGAATATTGTCAACTTTAACATAACAATAAATGCTAAGCTTTACTTAATTAGAGAATATTGCTTCTTTTTACACTGTATTGACTTATTAGAACAAGGTTGTTTGAGTTCATTAATGAATTCTAATTGAAGATGGAATAATGTGGCAGCGGATTGCTTTGTCATGGATGGTACAAAAAGAGACGAAAAGTATGCATTGCGTTGGAGGAATTCTTGCTGATGATCAGGTGACCTTTACTTTTACATTTGCCTCTAGAAAAGGGTTTTCTGTGTTCTACTCTATCATTAACGGTCAAATGGGTAAAATGTCTCATGTTGAATGTCACCAAAAGCGTAGATAAATATTTTGAAAATATTATGGCTTACCAAAATAGAAGTTGGGCTAAGTTGGTTACCTTTATTCTAATAACATAATGTTTGTAATGATATTGAATACACTAATATGAACAAAAAAGGTTCTGGTAAGCCACCCATTTTTGCCACAAGAAGTTATGATATCTTCCATACTCTCGTTTTTCAGAATTGATTGATTGTGCAATAACATGTAAATTTTCATTGTGTGTGCATGGGTGTAGGGTTTGGGTAAAACGATATCTACAATTGCACTTATTTTAAAGGAAAGGTCACCTCCATCTTTTAATGTCGGTGCTACTGAAGTTAAGAAAGAAATGGCGGAGACTTTAAGTTTGTATGATGTTGATCAAGAGGATGTGTCCAAGCATGATAAATCCAACCTAAAAGTAAAAAATTCAATCAAGGGTACAAAGAGTAGCCTAAGTGCAGGAACACTTATAGTATGCCCTACAAGTGTCATTCGACAAAGGTATGATGAATTACATTATAAAGTAAACGCCAAATCTAAACTCTCAGTTTTGATATACCATGGTCCAAACCGAACAAAAGATCCAGTTGAGCTAGCAAAGTACGATGTTGTCCTCACCACATATACAATTGTGAGCATGGAGGTTCCAATAAAACTACTCCCAGAGGAAGTATACAATCAAGCAGACGATTACAACGACAATTTTTATCAGGCGAGTTGCTCGTCTACCAGGAAAAGGAAGTTATCAAAAAAAGATAAGAAGGGAGCGGGAAAATGGCGTTTAGACTCTTCACTTCGGCCTCTTGCAAAAGTAAGGTGGTTCAGGGTTGTATTGGATGAGGCTCAGATTATTAAGAATCATAGAACTAAGGCATCTAGGGCTTGTTGGGCTCTCAAAGCAAAACGTAGGTGGTGCTTATCGGGTACTCCTATTCAGAATGCCATTGATGATCTATATAGTTACTTTAGATTTTTGAGATATGATCCTTATGATGAGTATGCAACATTTTGCTCAACAATCAAGAACCCGATAGAAAGGGATCCTGCAAGGGGCTATAAAAAGTTACAGGCTGTCTTGACAACAATGTTGCTCCGGCGCACAAAAGGTGATATATGATGATCTTATTTTCTTTTACAATCATTTTAAGTTTATGAGTGTTTGTGTAACTTACTGCTCTATTTACCTGATTTAATATGGTGACTTCAAAGGTCTGGAGTTCTAAAAAAATTGCTTTAATTTTGTTTGGGTATATTTATTTTGGATACAATTCTTACAATATTTTCTGTTTAGCTACATTTATTGATGGAAAACCGATTATCTCGTTGCCACCAAAGACTGTTAGTATGAAAAAACTGGACTTCAGGGCTGAGGAGCGCGAGTTCTATTCCACACTAGAGGAGAATTCCCGTGAACAATTTCAAGTATGTTATTATGCATTTACTTCTTTGTATAGTTACGCATACACATGAAATTCCAACCATTTACTATTTTATGGGTCTATCTGCATTGTCTTTCATCAGAAATTGGTTAAAATGTTGAAAGACGCAAAAAGTCTATTTTGATGATATAACCTCCTAAATCATTCTAATTATCTATTTAGATTATTTTTATAACTATAACTAACAAAAATTATCTTCAAATATTCAAACACTGAAAAAACGAAGTGTTATGGGCTTATGGCTCAACCTAACATGACCTGTTTTCTCTCTTGCTGAAACCTGCATGATGCCCCATCTTGTCACCTCTAGTAAAGCTCCGTACTCTTCAGGATTCATCTTTTCACTCTTTTGTTTTTGTACGAATTAACTTTGCTCTCTTACAAGTTCAGGAATATCGTGATGCTGGAACTGTCCAACAAAACTATGCAAGCATATTGGTGATGCTGTTGCGCCTTCGACAAGCTTGTGGTCACCCACTACTTGTTACGGGATCTAGATCAAGTTCCGAGTTGGAATCTTCTCTTGAGGAGGCGAAACAGCTTTCGCCAGAAAAACGAAACAGGCTTTTAAATTGCTTGGAAGCTTCTTTAGCCATTTGCGGAATGTGCGGGGTATGTAGAAGATCTCTTTCGCACTACTAAATATATATTTTTGCATTTTTATTCATTGAGATTTCTTTTGCTCATTGGTATATATAGTTTAGGGGAAAACTACATAGATGTAGAACAATTATAGTCGATATGATGTTTGTGGAATTTGTAAGTTTTTGCCAGCCAACGCATGTTTTATGTTCCCATTTTATAGGATCCACCTGAAGATGCTGTTGTGACAACTTGTGAACATGTGTTCTGTAATCAGTGCATCCTCGAACTACTCTCAAGTGATGACTGTGAGTGCCCATTATCCGGATGCAAAGCTCCACTTGATCCATCTTTGGTATTTTCTAGACAAGCACTTGAACTAGCTGAGACTCTTGATCATAATACATCGAATGTATCCGTTAAATCTGAGCCTCTTGATCATAATACATCGAATGTATCCGTTAAATCTGAGCCTCTTGATCATTGTACATCGAATGTATCTGTTAAATCTGAGACTCTTGATTATTATATATCCAATGATGGCTTTAACTCCTCTAAAATCGAAGCTGCGAAGGCCCTCAAATCATCCAAAATTACAGCTGCCATGGAATATTTACACTCTATTGTTAAACCCCAGGAAATAACAATGAAAACCACTTCTAGTTCGTCTATTAGTGGTAGTGTCACAGGGGAGAAAGCAATTGTATTTTCACAATGGACAAAGATGTTGGATTTGTTTGAAGCATGTCTTAGAGATTCTTCCATTGGTTTTCGAAGACTTGATGGAACAATGTCTATTCCTGAACGAGATAAAGCAGTGAAAGATTTCAATAGACTTCCTCAGGTTCGTCCACAATATTATCATAGTTATTGGGCATAATGAACTGGTCGGGTTGACATGAAGCACTTTTCTTCCTGTTAGTGTGTCAAGGATTGCAAATTATCTTATCGCAGCAATAATATTTGATAATAGAATAAGTTAGGAAGTCTTTATGGATTTAAATTTGTTGTTTTCACTAATTTCTTTTGAATTTATTCTTTTTGATGTTACAAAAGATAACCTACTTGACGTATCATGTAGGTAAGTGTTATGATTATGTCACTGAAAGCAGCAAGTCTTGGGCTGAACATGGTTGCTGCCAATCATGTACTCCTCTTGGATCTTTGGTGGAACCCGACAACCGAAGAACAAGCCATTGATAGAGCTCATAGGATAGGCCAGACTCGTCCAGTTGAAGTGTTGCGGTTTACTGTTGAGAATACTATTGAAGATCGTATTATGGAACTTCAGGTAAACACATTCTCATGTGCTGTCTTCCATATCTATAACTGTTACAGCAACCGTTTAGTCAGCATGCATTTTATTTGTTTATGGTCCAAATTAGTGTTTCGAGTGATTCATGTAACATTGCTGTTATTTTTAGATTTTTGTGAATTTCAAATGTTGTCCATATTCTTATATTAGTGACAAATTTGTTGATTCATGCAGAAAAAAAAGAGGCAAATTGTGGCATCTGCATTTGGTGAGGATGAGGCGGGTAGACGTCAGACTCGCCTTACTATCAATGACTTAAAGTATCTTTTTGGTTTCTAGTAATTAATGATTAGATGTCGACATGGTTAGAGATGTCATGTTCATAGAACCAATGATTTTAGTGTCATCTGCATTAGGCGAGGATGAGACCGGTAGCTATCAGACTTGCTTTGTCGAGGACCTGAATTAGCTATTTCAAAACATTCTTTAAACGGTTTAATCTGATCTGTTGGATTTTTGGTTTCTATTATCACTCGATAATTTTTTGATTAACGATAGAAAAAAATAAACTAGTCTTTTTCTGATACAGATAGATATGGTAAATAGCAAGTACATAGAAACTTTTGCCTTCATTTCCATAGCATCTTTTTCATTCATCGTCTAAGAAAAAAGTAGGAAAGCAGTAATTGAAAATTACAACCCGTTCAGGTGAAATTGGGTCAACTTGACTTGTATATTATTGTTAAAAATGCAACATTATCACACTCAATTGTTAATCACAAAACACCATAATGACTAGTAGTTGGAGCAGTAGACATGCATGCCACAAAATCAAACAACTAATCTTACAAAAAATTCAAAGCAGTTGCTAATTCTAAGCAAAGCTATCATAAGCTTGCCAAACAGAATTTGTTTCTAAGCCTCCACTTCTCCATTTTAAACCAGAACCATTACAGGACAAGATACAAAAGCAAAGTGTTGGGGCAATTCAGTCGGGTCTCTGTCTAGATTTAAACATAAATTAGACCAAGTAAGGAAGACTTGCTGATAAGAAAATCAGCGAGCAACCTTAGCGAAGTTCAAGTCGGAGACATCATCAAGGAATCAAAGATAAATTGAAGACATACTCTCTAGCTGTTGCGGAGTCGGCTAGCATGTATAACTTGAAGACATACTCTCTAGTTGTTGCGGAGTCGGCTAGCATGTATAAGGAACTGAACTGAAGCTGAAGGACAAAGACAACTTGAAGACATACTCTCTAGCTCTCTGATTCTTCCAACATAGCATAGCTAGAAATATATTTAGGCGGAACTTTTCAAGAGTGCAAAAAAGGGCGAGATAAAGTGAATCCTTGATAAAGTCAAACAAAACAAGTACGCGTTGGTGAAAACAATTGGCGAACATTAAAGCATGGTTGTTATGTTTCTAAGAATAAAAACATTTAATTGAAGACAATATCTGGCGCGCTGGCTCAGCGTGCTGGACGGTTGTCTTCGTTTGCTTTTGTTTTGAGCTATTGCTAAGGATTTTAAGCGTCTCCTAATATATATTTATCATCATTAATACATAAAAGAGATATACGTCCAATATTTGCACCAACAATATTTGAAATTTTGAACCCGCTGACCTGATTACAACTCGAACCCGCCAACTCAGACACGACCCAAATTGCACCCCTATCTTTTTTCTTCCTACAGTCTCTTCGTTAGTTTGTGTTTGTCTCAGACTATGGCTCAACATAGGCCTCATTATTTGACCTTTTGCGGGTTGTGGACGCAATTGCTCAACACCCGGCCTTGTTTTACCAAATGAGCTAAACCAGATAGAACTGGATATGTACCAACAAATCGCTGCATGGTTGTCTCACTTTTCTGGACGTACGACTTATCAAATATCTTTTGTTCTAAGTAGGACGCTGTATATGACATTATAAATTAGTGTTCATTTCGGGGTCTCAATAATATACGGAGTATTGCCTTTATTAAAAAAAATAATAATAAATAAATAAATAAATAAATAAAAATAAAAATGTTCGTTTGTTTTCCCCGTATGTAGACTTTATTTTAACAAATAACATTCGTTGCATTCCATATTTTATTAGAGTGAGTCGGTACTATTTGGTGAAGTCATTTACATATTTTTTACATTGCGTTAATGATTTGGTGAAAGGCTTTTTACCCAAATACTTGATAAACTTTTAAGTGATTGGAGCAAAAGCTTTTCAGCTTTTCATAATCTAAAACATAAATTTGATCTTAGTTCATCTTCTAAAACATAACTTTTTAATCTATAGAATACGTACACTTAAATATTAATCGTGTTAAGAATTGATACATGTAACACATTCTTTTGTCCCTGCTATGTGGACCTTATTTCGAAATGTTTTCTTCCTGTATGGGACCTTATATATATGAAGCAATGAAACCAACCAGGGAACACGTTAAGAATGCCATGAGGGTCCTGTAACATGATTTTCCGTATATATTGCTATAATAAGAAACTTGCCTATTTAAGTAGCTTAAGTTGAAGATTCAAATTCAGAAATTTTTTACTGCTTCTTAATAAAATACCGCCATTCAGAAAAAAAAAAAAGTAGTCAGATTCCTGACAATTGAGTAAAAACAACTTTTTTTGTCACGTATTAGTGCTTCAAAATTTATACTTTAACTTCTAAGTGTACAGAAACAATAGATGATTGACACTTATAAGTGTGTAAAATAGTATTACGTACAATGGTTAGAACTTTTAATTTGTTTTCGACTTTAGTTAACTTTAAAGTGTAGAGATTATGCAATTTAACTTCTACATGCTTTTATGCATTTAGTTTTAGAACAATCTTTTATTTTTTATTGCATTTGTAAGTATTTAGTTTTAAAACACCTTAATGTGTTCTAAATGATCAAGCTGGTAGATGTAAATGTAATGGTGCGTGTTCTTATGCCAAAAAAAGGGTAAGCAGTGGTCAACACTGGTCAGCGATAGTCAACATAGATTTTAAAATGTAAATTAGGTTTCATGCAGGTTAGATCTTGTTTTTAAATGGTGTGTAAAAATAAACTTTATGATATAATTATTGTAGATAAGAAAGATGAGAGTGTAAAAAAATAAATAAATAAATAAATAAATAAAATAAAAATAAATCTTTAAGGTTGTGTTTGTTTTTTTAAGAGGTTTAGGGTCTGAATCTGAATAAGTGGTCCAAAAGTCTGAATCCGAATTATTTTAGACTGTCTGTTTTTATGTCTGAATATCTGAATAAACAAAAAAACAATCGTTTCGCTATAAAACAAACCAAACGACCCTCCATTCGTGATTATTAATAAAAAATCAAGACCAAGATGAGGAGATAAGGATTGAAAAGAGGTATCACTAAAGTTTAGGCTTTTCAGATGTAATCAGACGTTATTCAATGTCTAAATGAATCAGACCCTATTTAGATGTATTCAGACTTCAGATCTGAAAAAAAAAAAACAAACAGTCTGAATCTGATTACGTCTGACCGAATCAGACTTCAAACACCATTCAGATCTGAAAGAAAAAAACAAACACTGCCTAAGTTAACCAAGTGAAAACCGTAATTTATATTTAAAGCCTAACATCCCATCTTATTTAAACCTACTTAGTTATTTATGCTAAAATTTATCAATATACATATAATAATTTTAAAATTATATATAGGAAAGTCCAATCCGCCTTGGCCAATTACTTGCGATCACCGCCCGACTATCGCCTAGCGCTTTTTGCAACTATGTTATTTCTTGTCGGCGAAATAAACCCATTTAGTACAGTGAAAATAATGGCAGATTACATAATCCAAAAAAAAGTGACCACTCCATTCAATCATACTAATACCTAATCAACGAAATACTCATTAACATCCAAAAAGAATCTTGTTAGCAATAAACCAATCCAGAATAATATGGTTTCAATATCAAACATAATCAGAAAGTCACGACTATCAAACAAGAGTTGTAACAAGTAAGTTCACTTGACGTGCAGCATTAGCCATATCTCACCCATAAAAGGTTGGTGGTTATCTATGATTAGCAAGAGGTAAATTCAACGTTCTACAACACCCCTGGCCAGGGCATTTCTTGTACAACCTGGGAGGTAAAACAAGGACAGGCTCCTGATACTGAGCAGATCTAGAACTTGAAATCCTTCTTCTTCGACTTGCTGTCCTTTTCATGCGTCTTTCGCTTCCTCTTCTTTTCATTCTGCAGCATATTCAACCCAATACAATTGTTAAACAAACACTGAAAATAAAAGATGTGTAGATGCTTTGATATTGAAAATTATTAGAGGTGCAAATTTTGTCAAAATATGAATGAATGGGTCAATTTGGATTGTGTTTTATCTAAACAAAAACAACAGCAAAAGGGGAAACAGGTCGACAAAAAAACCTTGGCGGGTCAGACCAACCCAACCCAACCCATTTGTTGACACTTTATTTGAACAACCCGACCCGCCTATCTTGCCACCTCTAAAAGTTATTATATATGTGATATAAGCTATACGCACCTCAGCAACCATGTCACTGAAGTCCTCCTTTTGACTACGAAGCTTCTCTTCCTCTCGGGCTTCCTCGTATCTGACATTAATTAGAGAAGAATACATCAGGATTCTGTTGATATGATAATTTCATGTATATAGTGAGTGAGAGGTGCGATACTCACTTGGCAGGTAAGACATTGTCCATGAGTTCCAGCTCTTCAGGCTGTAACGAGACATCAACCCTGTCTGTTTTCTGACCCCTAAGCAAATCAACCTGTCAAAATGTTAAGGTTAAAATCATGTCTGTTCAAAATATGAGCACCCCGACGCAGAAATCAGGAGTACAAGAATGCAATGGTGACAAAATGCAATTATCCTATGTGATTCAGAAGTCCAGTAGAGATTAGTAAAATATTTAAGGGTGCGTTTGGTATGGCGCCATGAATCACAATCGGAATGATTTTGATAGTAGTGGTGGGCCCCTCGGTATGAAAGATCCATACCTTACCCTTTTGAGGTATATGGAGTATGAAACATTTCTATCATTCATTACCATAGTGGTGGCCCCTTCAACTTAAACAAACACCTTTAATCACTTTCATAGTTATAGTCTCATTCCCATAGTGGGATACCAAACGCACCCTTATGTTTTTTCCATCTGCCTTAATAATCTAATGGGCTGATCTAAAAGCAAAGCAAGAAAACAATTAAAATGAGTACACATACCCTTTTACCAGATGGCTTGTCTTGTGGAGGACCACCTATCACGTAGCTGCAGCAGAAACAAAAGATATTTATCTTTCTTCAAAGTATCTAAAATGTAAAAATAAAAATATGTGAATTAAGTAAACTGCATACGTGTGTGTTGTCCCAAGCAAAGTTCCAGGAGCTATCTTCTCTTCTTTTTCTTCCAGCACCTTTACCAACACACAATACAAATAAGAAACATGTTACATATATTTTTTTTAAATAACACCCTTTGCGTCTATGTGGTACTCTCAAAATGGAAGTACCTGGTAAAGAGGTTTCTCGGGTTCCTTCCTCTGCTGCTTGCGAAGATCAATAACATCTGGAGTCTCGACACCGGTGGGAGTGCTATAGAGTGGAAACAAAAAAAGAATGAAAAAACTTAGAATACATCGAAAAGTATCAAATTTTAAAATCTTACGTTCTTGACAAGAATGAACATTCAAACAATTAGCCTAAAGTACAAGTGCAAATCTACTTTAGAATTGTGTATTGTGGCCAGATCTGAGATAAAGTCATTCTAGGCCAGCTAGTTTTACAAACTTTGCCATAAGTCAACATTGTCAACTATTAAAGGCAAGACTGTTCAAAATATGTATCTTTAATATAGACAGTTGCAAGGGATGTGACTATGAATGATAAAAGTAAAATTAGAATACCTTGATAAGCTGTCAACTGATTGAGTACCATCCACCAAATCTTCATCCTCGTATTGCGCTTCCACTTCTTCCTCCTCCTCCTCCTCCTCCTCCACTTCTTCTTCTTCCTCTAAATCACCCCAGTGCTTGCTCTTATCAACTGGCTCTTCCTAAAGTAATTTTGAGAGGATAATGAGATTATGTAGAAGGAGAAAGAAACAAGTTGAAGGAGATCCAAGCATCAACTTGGCCCTCTTTAGAAATTATCCATTAGTAAAAAAATGAAAAAAGGAAGTAAAAACCCTAGTATGGAGGTCTAGAAGTCGGTACCTCATAGTTAGGCAATTCTTCTTGTTGTCCAAAAACATCACCATATACGGGGCGCCCAAACTTGATCAATATAGAACAGAAAATGAGAAAAAATAGTCACAAACAAAAGGCAGAACAAATGAAATAAAGAAAATCACTCTTAGCAACTGAGTAATCCTACCTCATCAACAGGTGGCTTGCCCCAACCTCCTGGATGATAACCAAAGCTAGCACCAGGTGGAATAGGAGCATTTAGACCCGGAATTTTTAAATGTGGATAAGAAGGTGGAGGACCATATCTCTGCAATATATGATTATTATTAGTTTGAATTTATAAAGAAATTCAGTAAACAGCTTGGGAGGACCGGTTGCAAAATCATAAATTTAGGTTGAAGGACATAACTACAGAGAGTACTGAAAAGCAACAGAAAATGAAAATATAAACAAAAACAATTAAATGTGAAGAAATACATCAGTGTTATTGTTAATTCTTTTGACTATCAGCATCTACATATATTAAAGTCAATAAGTATAGATGTATAGGAAACTATTAAGTGCATTAGAATAAAAAGAGGTGGAATTCGATGTAGCATTTACCTGAATGTTTATAAGCCACGGGGGAGGTGCACCCTCTGGCATGCCTAGAGCTTCTTTTAGTTCATGTGACAAGGTTCCTGGTTTCATCTCTCTAAGCTTTACCTGTAAATTAAGCAGATGGACATGTGAAGTGCCAAAAATAATAATAATAAAAAATCCATAGAATTCCAGATGGATGGTTGCATACAAAAAATCTGAGCTAAATAAAAATTTTGATATCCTACTTCCCAATCTTAATTAACATCAGAGGTCTAACAATTACCAGATTCACCTGTCATTGTGACTCATGATCGAAAAGAATGTGCTCTCCATGTAATAATGTTATAAGGTTTGGTAAAATTGCATACTACTGTTCGTAACAAACGTGTATGCTTATGTCGGGTCCTATCCTATGACCAGTAAGATTTATCTGATATCTAATCTCGTTTATGTATACATCTGAAACATAAGTAATAAAAAGTGGCTGCATATTACCTCAAACTCCTTTCCTTCATGATATAGATCACCATGTGATGTCAGCTTTGGCTTGGTCTGGTATTTGAAAAATGCATCATGCAGTACCTGCCCCATAAATAATCGAAAGAGTTAAACCCATAAGAAAAAACAGTAAGACTCACAATGTCCAACGGTTATTAGGAGAACGTATGAAGGAACTGATAAATTTAGATCTCCCACAAATTTAAGTAACCAAACCTGATAAGTCAATATCCATCTTTCCCATTTTGGGTTGCATCCGCTCATGCTGCTTCTGTTTAAGCTTCTTATTGTCCTCCTTTTCAATGTACGCCTGCCAAAAGATGCAAAAATAAAAAAGGTTCCGAAGGCCAGTAACGTAACATAGTCTTATAACTCGAATCTAACATATGATTGCTACGATCTTTAGTACACAAACCCCCTGCTGGGAACATAATTACAAAAAATTGTGATCGATACAATAGAATAAACCATGATCGATCTTCAATTGCCTTCCTTGCAAAACCCAAAGATTATGTGTTTGACCCAAACCCGAACTTAAAGCTGTAATAAGATTTATCTATTTGTCACATGGCAGCCACTCATTTAAGCCAAACTTAATGAGAAATATTCATGCTACAAAAAGGTGAAAATCTGAAAAATAAAGAGTGTATTTAACCACCTCATGTATCAGTAAAACACAAGGCTTACTTTTGACCTACATTTTGATGCAAAACCTATTCACATCTACGTTTGAGAATATACAAAACCTAACACGTTAAGATATGGCTTATACAGACACTAGTATGGGTGTATGGCGACACTCCGTGATCTCATTGACCAGTAAACGACGATCTTGTACCTCAGAGAGAAGTAAACATACTTGATAAAAGCTTGTAAACAGAAAAGAACGTGTGAGCTTTCTTCCCAAGATGGTGTTGGACAAGAGTAATACTACGTAGAACTGCTATCTAGGATGCCTGTCTTTTATTTAGCCTACTCAAGCTACTTCCACTGAGATAACATTATTACATATTTTTGTTGAAAGCACAGATCTATACCAGTAATTGACTTCTTTCTGAGTTTATATTAAGGATAATAGAGTAGAGTACCGTCCCATTCCCACAGTTTAAAGATATAGAAACTTCAAATAATTTAGAAGAAGTTGATTACTAATCTATAACTAGACAAAAAAGCAGTTCCGCAGTACAATAAAAGGGTTCAAAGATCTTACTTGTCTAATTTTCTCAATGCCTGTGGCTGCAATGAAGTCCGGAAGTTGAAATGGCTGTTTTTCAATACCGCGCTTCCCCTGCCACATGTTACAAAACATGATGAGATCCAAAGTAATAAGTAAATATATAACGGTAAAACTCTATTCAGACAGCTAAAGATGTCCTAACAATGTCAGAAACATAAACAGTCAGAGATCGCCAGAAAAGTATGCTATGGTGATGCACCAATCAGTGCATAAATCTCTGAAGTGCAAAACATATTAATCAGAATCCAATGTGCACACCAAAAAGTCTCCCCAATGTATGAGACTAAAACAGAGAGTATCTCAGACGCTAAGGTGGTGTCTGGTTTGTATATGGGTTTAGGAATGGGTATCGGTTTCAAATACAAGGAGAAGAGAGAAAATGTACGATAATCCCAAAACACTGCTTGTTTTGAAATTTGAATTAGAATTGGAAATTTCCTTATACAAATAAAACTAAATAATAATAACATCAAATTCACTATAAAAAACTGCAAAAGAATAAGAATGAAATTCCGCAATTTTATTTTTGATAACTGCAATCCCAATCAGATTTTGATGTTCGTCAAAACCTTCGCCAATCTCTATTTTTATGCACTTGTTTATTTTTTTCTTTTAAAAGGAAAACCTCATACCCTCAAACCAAAAATGCCCTAACTAATTCTCGTTATATGGCATCATGCAAACGCCAAAGCCCAACCCACATAAACCATATACGAAAGAGAACCCGTTTAAAGGTTCCCAATGCATAACACCTACATGTCCAGGCTCCAAGGTTGTCACAGCCATTCCCCTGCAAGAACCACATATATTCATATAAGACAAACCTCATGAACTTATCTTTCATCACCCCTTGCCCTCCCCGAACCCTCACTTTAGCGGAAGTATTTCATAGGAAACAAAATATAGACACCGTTCAGTGGAACTTATTCTGAACACGCTAACGATTTTATTGAAGGTGACATACCTGCAGAAATTTCCGTTTCTGGCACCAATGTCTTGGGACAGGAACAGTATTGCGATATGATTTGAGAAAAACCAGCAATTTAGGGTCAGCTGAGGTAGCATCCCACACCTTTAATTTGTAACAGCAGAGTTAGATATTGATGTTAAGCAGCAGATAACATGACAAGGTAAGCGCAACAAGAAGGACCAATTCATAACAAATAATAAATAGGGAGTACAAAAGACCATGACAATCAAATTATGTATGATTGAATTATCAAGACTTGTACGCACACATTTAGAATATCATATTGCGTTTGGTACCATTTTGGGCAGAGAAAAAAGAGTGTCAAAATATTCAACATTTGCAAGCAAAACAAAAGAAAGAATGCAAAGTGCTTTTATGTGGAACAGAAAACTTTCAAAAAAATATGGGCAACAAGAAAGAGTTAACATGCAACCCAAAAAAAGGATGCTGATATGAAGAAATAAATTTAGCGCACCTCAACTACATCTGGTCTTGCACTTATTTGCTTCAGCACTGCAATCTTCATCCTGCGTTCAAGCTGAAGAATGCACCCAATGTAATAAATTAGCACCAAGATGAAATAAGGATAATATTCACACGAAAAATAATAAAGATGCACTGTATGACCTTTTTCTTTTTATTAGAGATGCCACCTTTATCCTTTACTTGGGTATCTTGATCTTCTTCCTCGGAATCTGAGCTCGCTTTTTTGTTTAATGCTGCATTGGCAGCAACCTCTTCTTTCTGGTCATTTTCCTGAGCAAGTTATAGACAAATAAAGTCACCGAGTCAGGAAACATAAGCACAGGGATCACAATTTCTAAATGTACAAGTTAAATAGTAACGAATTCTACCACCAGTGCAGCAGTTTCCTTAAATGAGAACTTTTCGAAGACCTTTCTAAACTCATCGTCCAAGAAACCATCAAGTTCTGCCTTTTCTGGAATATACACAACTTCAACGTCCTCCAAAACCTTAAACAAAAGAAAACATCATTAGCAACATGAGTTTAGATGGTCAAATCAACTATTGGCATCGGAACGTCATCAAACATATGACTGTATACAAATGTGATCATATGGGCCTTTTATGAATTAGCATTTAACCATAGAATGACTCAATTCAAGTTTTGTGCTCATAACAAGTCTAATGAAGTGCTTCCTGCCAGCATTATATTATAGCTATAGCGAGATAAAATATGAAAGCTTCTTTATTTCATATCCATTACTCTCATTAGGTAAACAAACAGAAATAAAGTAACAATGTTTGAACCAAGTACGAATAAGCTACACAGGTGAGGTGACCAACCTGGCATGGACCAAGGTAGTTAAAAGCGAAAGCGACCTCAAAGCGACATGCCTTTTTCTAAAGCGAGAAGCGAGAAGCGACAAAAGCGAGCGCTTCAATTAACTTTTTACCCTTTGTGCATATAATAGTGTCTAGTATGAAAACAATGGTTAAATAAAAACATAATTATCTTAAAATCTTCATTTTCAATCTAAAAAGACCACAAAAGAGAAGTTTATTCAAATAGTTAAAGCTTAAAGTCTAATAAAGGGTCAGTTTTGTAAATATTTAACCTAATTTAAAAGATTAGGGCCGGCTGTAAAACTTCATTAGGTAAAAAATTAAAAACTAGCCGTTATGCAAAAAAGCGAGCGCTTTTAGGTCGCTTTTCGGTCGCTTTAGGTCGCTTCTGCTCGCTTTAGTAAAACGCATCGCTTTTTTAGAATCAAAGCGCTATAGGGCGCTTCGCTTCGCTTCTTCGCTTAAAGCGCGCTTTTTCTCGCTTTTGACTACACTGGCATGGACAATAAGATTTGACAGTATGAAACTAAGAAAAATATTGCTAACGTAGTACGTTTAAATAGCTTGAAAATCATAACAAAAAAGAAAACAAATAAAATAGGCGTGTTGTTCCTCTTATTTGATACATTACCCAAAAACACATTTGAAAGGAATCTCCTAAGTCATAACAATCATATAATGTTATAGGGGTACAGAAGTGAAGTAAATATGACACTATTGTTTAGTACTACTTGCGACTTGATTATATACATTATGAAGTTAACATTCCTTTAATCTGGTAAAACGAACAAGCTGAAACTAGAGATTCAATCATAGAAAAAAAAAAAAAAAAAAAAAAAAAAAAAAAAAAAAAAAAAAAGAGGGACTAGGGCCTGTATAAGCTATACAATTAGATATATCAAAAGCAGCTATATCCTATCATCCCAAAATAAATGATATCTTAGACTCTTGCAAGATATTTAAGGGGTTGGCTATTAGCAATTAAAAGCGTTGTAAAGTATTTGAAAGTGTGACATGTATAGCACATTAACCTTTCATCAACAATGATGTTTCAAATTTAGGAAGCACATGATAACTTTGAACCTTTTTTTTTTTTTTTAAATCCATTTTATAGGTAATTGGAAATTAGATGATAAGTTTCTTCCTCCTCCCACCAACTCTCAGAAACCAACAAAAAGTAAATCACTAACAAATACATTTAGATTGAACATATTTTCCAAGGTCCTTATAAGCAATTCTATCAACATGTTATAGATATAACTTAGGAACTTATATACTAAATTAATATTAATAGGAACTAATTGAACAAGAGTGACTAACTATTATCATAAAACTCAAAATACCTGTTGAGGATCAGACTTCTGTTTAGGGTTGAGAGAAACAGTGTCGGACTTGTTTTTCTTCTGTTTACGGCGCCTACGACGGCGGTCAGATTCTCGAGGCTTATTTGATGTATTGACGATTTCGGAAGTCATCGGAATATCAATGATATAACTATTACTCGAGTCGAGGGTGAGAGAGATCGTGTTAGTGAGTTTATATATGTGTGTCCACCGGTGGGTTCGAGTGAGGAGGCTCGTCTGGTTAGGGTATTTGGCATTGGGGATTGGGATTGGGAGTGAAATATATATAAACTAGACGAGCGGGTATTCACGGGTTAGGAGCTGGGTTGCTTATGGGTTAGGAGCGGGTGGACTTACCTCAGAGATTTTTGCTTTGGATATTTGATACTACTAGACGAATACCCGTATATAGCAATGGAATTTTTTAACGATAGATCGTTTAATGATAAAAGAAATTTTATGGGTTATAAATGAAAAATAATAAAAGTTAGGGGTTGCAAATCTTGCTCAATTTGTAATTTTTGGGCAATTTTTGACACTTTTTTAAAAGTTTGGGGCGTTTTTTGCCCTCTTACATTTATTTGATGGGCTCTTACATGCAAAAGATAAAAACAGATATTATTAAATGGGCTTTCGAATCACACAATTCAACTTTCAAGCAATTACTCTCATTTTTTTCCGACCAATTCACTTGTCACTGGTAACTATAAAACATTCCAACTATTTTAATTTTAATTTATCTCATTTATTAACTATTTTATGCATAATTATTTAATACTCTAATTAATTGATAGATATATTTAATTAGTTGCATTTTTATTCATTTGTCCCAGCAGATTTTCTCAAATTTGCAGTCAGATTTTTTTTTTTTTTTTTTTTTTTTTTTTTTTTTTTTTTAAGAAAAAATAATTAAATATAGTTAAGACTTAGATGCTTGATCTTTTTTACAAGATGAATTAAAGGGGTTTTTAGGACTGTTCCGAATGTTTTTAATAGTTGAATTATAATTTGCTCGTTTTAGCCCGTGCCCGTTTGGCCCGATTTATAATTGTCCGTTTAGCCCGTGCCCGTTTTAACCCGTGCCATTTTAGCCCGTGTCTGTGCCCGCGCGTTTTGTCACCTCTAATAAAAGTTTGAAGATTTAGGGATTAAACATATGACATGAGCTTAAGTATCAAAGTCAATAAGTCAACAAAGTCAATAAGTCAACACATTTAGTAACTGATAATCAGTTACTAAATGTGTTGACTTATTGACTTTGTTGACTTATTTACTTTGATACTTAAGCTCATGTCAACATAATGTTTTGAAACCCGATTGAACCGTTCCGGTCGAAAAATGGGTCGATTTAAACCGAGTCATGCTTTTAATAACTGAACCCGTCGTGTCCAGTTTTCAAAACTATATGTTTTTCCCAGTTGAACCCGTTGGTCCGGTCAAGTTTTCAAAACTATATGCAACATCAACTTGTTAGCTTGTATAAAGTTTTGTGTGTTTTATTAATTTGTATAATGTGTATAATAACATATACTTTTCATTTTAGGGTGTTTTAAAAATAACATTAATTAGTGTGTTTAATTATTTTATATTTTATATTATGTTATAGCTTGTTTAAATTGTATATTGTAAAAATTTTATTGTACTTTTTTAGTAAGGGTGTTTTAATTGATTGTTTTTAATTTGATATAGATGCTTTTAATTGGTTGTACCATAAGAATAAATTATTGTAATTTTAAGTTATGGGGTGTTTTAATAAAAGCATTAATTACACAATTCATTTTCTCTCACCCTTGTACTATAGAAGGGCAAAATAGGGATTGACTGAAAATTCAGTTTTCCACTTTTCCCCTTTGACTAAATCTACATTATAAGTAGTTAAAATTTTAAGTCTCAGTTATTTCAGTTATGTTTTGTTGGAGTTTTCATTTGAGAACTTATGTATCTTTAATTCATGTTGACTTACTCTATTTTGCAATCTTGTTTAAAGATCCTAACAAAATGTAGGATTTTGCACGAGAGATTTGAAGAATGAGATTAAATAAAAGTATAATTTGTAGTTTAGTTTATTGTCGTATGATAATTTTAGATTATGGTAGTTTCTAGTTATGCAACTAAGTTATGCCTTTTTAATTTCTATGTAACTTGTCATTTATTTTTATATTAATATAATCTAAAAAAATGACTAAATTTAAGGTGATGTGGAAATGCATTAAATTGTGTAAAATTCAATGCATTGTGAGAGTCTGTATAAAATAATAATAAGATGTTGATATGACAGTGTACTGAACTCTCTATTGCACCCTGCATTGGAGATGCTCTTACAAGTTATAATGGATCATATAAAAGCATTCACAAGAAACTTTATACACATTATACAAATTAATAAATATCAAATGTACGGTACACCTTTTTTTTTTTTTTTTTTTTTAATAATTATGATATTTATAGAAAATAGTTTATTTCTTAAATTCATTGTAACTTGTAATTATCATTATTTGTAGAAAAAAAAATTATAAAATAATTCATAAAATGAGTTGTCATGTTTTAATTGGAGTGTTTTGCTATATTTTATCTTTCGTCTTTTTAATTGAGCCAATTACACATGAACAAGTCAATTTTGTAAATATTTTCTGATAACAAACCTCCATTCGAAGAAAAAAAATTAATAAAAACATTAGCTTGGGCTAGCTTAGATACCTGCCGCGGAAGAAAAGAAATGTGGTTGAGCTTCAAAAGCTCAGTGAACAGATATAAAAGCAAAGTAATACGAAACAAAACGAATACAGAATATGGCGTAACAGAATTAACAGAGATAATATATGAAAACAGAAATAAAAGTTAAAGATAAAGGTTAGTCATCTACCACGAGTCCACGAGCCCAAAAACATATCATAATCACACATAAGGCAACATATGTAGAGGAGACCTACCAGAGTTTTTGTGAAGGACGTGCATACACGCAGCATCAATCACCAGATAATAACTGATGACGTATAGTCTATATTTGGGCCACGAGCCCAAATGATAAACATCACTAAGGCCCAAACCCACCATGAGTGGGCTATTATAACTCGGGCCGCATTGTTAACAGGATTGGGCTCATATAAGACCCAAAGCCCAAATAAACTATTTATGGTTTAGATAAGGATCTTCTATCTATGGATAAAGATCTTTGGACCGGATAAGCACCATGCGTGTGAAACGTAAGGAGCACGAAACCTACAAGGATTCTGCGCCTATATAAGGAATGACATAATTCTCATTAAACGTACGATTCACAAACCCTAAACTCTTTACGAGAACCCTAAAACCGATTACTTACTCTCACGCCGGAGGATAATCGTGGGAGACAATCCCACGATAAGCCTAACGGTGTTTGTTTGTTTTCTTAGTGCGCAGGTTTCAAGCATTAAGAGCTAATTGGTACGAGAGTAAGAGCCCAAACAAGGAACGCCCAACTTTTGTATCAACAAGTGGCGCCATCCGTGGGACCAACACTAAGAACTAAAGAACTAGAATGACGAAGAATAAAAACTCAAGCCAGCGGACTCCGCAGTTGGAGAAAACACGTGACCCCCAGAGGAAGAACCAACAAGATTCGACCTCTAGGCAGGCTTCTGGGACAACCAGTGCGCCTGGTCACCAAGAAACAGGACCAACCCTACCTCTCCCAGCGGTAGAATTGCCTATAAGGACTACCCAAGCCACTACAGTGGTCCCAAGCGTTGAAGAACTTCAGCGCACCCTCTTCAATACTCCCAACCAAACGGCACCTATAGTGGACAACACTGTGCTACCTGGCGCACCTAACCGAGATAGGGTGCCCAATATTGAGGCAGATATTCTTGCAGTGGACGAGGACGCACCTGATCTAACATTAAGTAATTTTGTATCCCAAAATTACGAAACCCTAACCGCCCTCATGCAAGAAGAAGCGAGGAGAAGGTCAAGTACGAGCCTGCAAGCCCGGCTCAACTTTGGTCCTGAACGCGAAGTATCATCACCGCGCCACCAAAGAGGAAGACGCGAAAATAACGAAAGACGTACCACTATCCATGATAGGCTTGGTACGATATCTGACTCACAATATTCAGAGGAAAATGAAGATGGCGAGAGGCGCACTAATGTTCATTCCAGACTTGGCAGTCGACGGATACAAGACCGATTAGGACGTCAACATTCACCAAGTGAAGGCTCCTCCAAGTCTGAGAGCAAGAGAATTCACGACAGATTAGGGAGGAGAACATCCCCAAGTGAAAGCCCCTCAAGCTCTTCCTCTGAAGGAAGCCGGCGCAAGCGCCGCAAAAGAGATTACTCTTCCTCCAGTGACTCCTCGGACAACGAGGATAAGGAAACAGGACACTAGAAATCCAGAGGGAGACGTCGCGAGGAAGAAGACGAAGACATATCTCTTTCGTGGCGTCGCCAGAAAGTTGATGCCTTTACAAAACGCATCAGCGACTACTCTGATCATAAGAAAAGGCGCATGCCCACTAATGTTAAAACATATTACGGGACGGGTGACCCTGATGATCACCTAAAAATTTTCGAATCCACCGCTACTATCGAAAATTGGCCACAACCTGTGTGGTGCCATATGTTTAACTCCACGTTAGTGGGGAATGCGCGCACGTGGTTTAGCAAGCTTCCACGAAGGAGCATTGGTGGGTTTGAAGAATTACGAAAAGCATTCCGTTTAAACTTCACCCAAAGAAAGAAGTGCGCTAAAAACCCTGTGGAACTAGCTAGAGTAAAACAGCGCCAAGGGGAATCAACCAGCGCTTATATGGAACGCTTTAAAGATGAGTGTATACACGTAAAAGCGTATCCCGAGGTCCTAAAAATCTCAGGGTTCATGAATGGGATCAATAACCCAGAACTCATTAGGAAGTTAAACGACAAGGTTCCTCAAACCTTCGATGAACTAATGAAGCGCACAAGATCCTTCATCCAAGGAGAAGCAGCTGCTGCGGACAGTAAAAAAGGCTACTCAAATTATAGGCAACAAGAACAGCCTAGGAGACAACCCAATGATCAGAACAGCAACCGCAACAAGAATTATCGCGGTGGACGAGATAATGACAAGTATACCCCTCTCACAAAGACTCCGAGGGAAATATTTGTAACAGAAGGGGCGAAGCCTTTGTCATCCCCGTATCCGCGCCAGTGGCGGATGTGTCATCTTCTGCGGATGACTCTTCATCCGTGATAAGATGGCGCCTCCTCTTGGAAGCGCCAGCGCCATCAGCCTCTCCCTTGCGCTTTAGACTCTGCGCTACAATCTCAGGCTCCAGCACCTCCACGCTGTCAGAAGACTCAGCCTGCAACTTCTCCACATGAGCAGGCTCCCCAGTAGGAGGCACGCTTTGCACAGGCGTCACAAACAGAGGAGGTGAATCTTCAGGCCCAGCTTGCCCCAATACAGTTAGATGCCCAGCGGTCGCATCCAGAAGTGGCTCCTCATTTTCCCTCAGAGGACGCACACCAACCGTCACCTGCTTCGGTTTCTCAAGTTTAACCACGACGAACAAATCCATCTCTGCGCAACACATGAGCAAATAACAAAAAATAGATTAGTTATTGAAGGTACGTATACAGGAACACTTACATTATTTGAAGCGAACAAATAAAAGGGACAAGCACCCACCCCCGCCGCTCTCATCAATGAAGGTTGGCACCTCGTCAGAACCATGGAAATAGTTGCGACTCAGCCCCATGTGAACCAAAAACTCCTCAGGGTAAGGGTTAATGGGGATGCGGTTGGCATCAATCGTATCCGCATCCGCTACGCTATACGAACCGGGTGCGGGGCGCCCATCCCTTGGCAGCGTCTCTTGAGTATAAAACTCAAAAGGCGAAGGAAATACTCTATCATCTACCAAGAAAAATTTTTCCCTCAAATTCCTAAGAGAATCCACCTTCTCCGTATAACACTGAAGGCGTCCACCGCGCTTCACGAAAGATACCCATCCATGCGACCACGTTGTGCGGTAAAACGCACGGAATAGGTCAACAATCGGGTTAACAGCAAGCAACCGACAGTTTATTTCAAAATTGGATACTTTTGCCGCACCTATACAGTGCAGCTGGGAAATATGAAGGCGGTAGTGGTTGAGCACATTGCTAAAAAATATGGATATGGGTACGCGCTGGTTCGCATACTCGAAGAAGCGCGTATATAACCCTATTTTTCCCTGAGGGAAATCCGCGATGCACGCGTTGGCCTCCGGTACAACCGGATGCACATCAAGAGGAATGAAATAATCCGAGGAGAACTGACGCAGTTCATCCTCGTCCATTTCAGACGAAAACTCGTGTAATTGGCGAACCATTTCTAAGAAAGTAATAACAAAAAGCTCGTTTTCGCGGTTACCTAATAAAACAGTTGCTTTCTTTGAAAATGTTTTGAAGAAATATAAAAATGGTGGAAGTGTGTTTTTACTGTGTGTTTTATCAGTAAAAGGAGGCGATGTTTATATAGGGTTACATAAACCCTAATGTGCCAGCCACGTGGAATCCACTATCATAATCGTGTGGCTAGAAGACGATCAGGTACATGCACTTTTTCCCATTTCCCGAAACACACGTGGACACACCCCCCGTTTCCCTAGGCATTTTGGGGATATTTGGGACTAAATACATGGTCTTTAATATTGGGCGGTTACTTTTCCCGCCACACTTACCGTTGTTTTCTATAAGTCTAGCATCTGCGGCTACGAGTCGCGCACACTAGACTGGGGGGACATGATGACGTATAGTCTATATTTGGGTCACGAGCCCAAATGATAAACATCACTAAGGCCCAAACCCACCATGAGTGGGCTATTATAACTCGCGCCGCATTGTTAACAAGATTGGGCTCATATAAGACCCAAAGCCCAAACAAACTATTTATGGTTTAGATAAGGATCTTCTATCTATGGATAAAGATCCTTGGACCGGATAAGCACCATGCGTGCGAAACGTAAGGAGCACGAAACCTACAAGGATTCTGCGCCTATATAAGGAATGACATAATTCTCATTAAACGTACGATTCACAAACCCTAAACTCTTTACGAGAACCCTAAAACCGATTACTTACTCTCACGCCGGAGGATAATCGTGGGAGACAATCCCACGATAAGCCTAACGGTGTTTGTTTGTTTTCATAGTGCGCAGGTTTCAAGCATTAAGAGCTAATTGGTACGAGAGCAATAGCCCAAACAAGGAACGCCCAACTTTTGTATCAGCAATAACAGATAATATATAACAGATAACAGATTTAGGATGCATCCATAAGCCCCTACCCAAATATATATATATATATATATATATATATATATATATATATATATATATATATATATATATATATATATATATATATATATATATATATATATATATATATATATGCGCAACCAAACAAAGGGACGTGGCAGAACATCACTCTACTGCCCCAGAGTCATGTCAGAAGTGCATCACTGACACGGACATGGAACCCCCATGACTAGTGAAAATGGCTCGGGTGTCAAATTAGAATAGGTCAAACAAAATGTCATAAAATGACAGATCATAGGTCATCATAATAGTCCAAATCAAAAATACTTATCAGAGGTTCATAACATAAGGTCCAAATCAGAAAGTTCAAAAAACAAAAAGGGATTCATAGCAATGACATAGGGAATCCTAGTTAGAATGAAAGATAGCAAATGAAATGAAATCATGAGAAACCTTTACTGAAAAGGCCAGAATATTTGTACCTTATTACAAAAGCAAAAACTGACAAATGAGCAAACACAAAAACCAAAGGATCACTCCTTCTTCTCAGAACCTAAGGAATTGACAAAACAATATTACAAATGGTTCAATTAACTTAAGTTACTGATTTTAAGTTATCTTTCCATTTTAAGCAACTTTCCATTTTTATCAGGTTTCCCAATTTAGTAAATTTCCATATTTAGAAAGTTTTCTTAAATAGCAGTCTTACTTATTTAGCAAGATTTTTATAAAAATATTAAGTTAAATATTAAATAAACTAGGCATTCAGACCCATGCGATGCACATGGGCTCGATCTAAATGTTCATAGTCATTAAAGCCCGTGCGATGCACATGGGCTGTATAGAAGTTTTTAAAGTTTAATATCCGTCTTTTATTTTCGTCATTTTATATTCGAGACGTATTTTTGTCATTATATATATAAGTTGTCATGGTAGCATACATTTTGTAAGCATGATACGTATTTGAAATAGTTTATTGACATGTAATCTTTTAAGATATATTTTTTACGTAATATTTTTTGTCTATTTATTTTGGTATTGACTCTATCGTTTTTTGTTGGAACTAACTAATATTAATACATCCGGCTAAGTTATAACTATTTCTTATGATAGTCAACAATGCCCGTGCGATGCACATGAGCTGTATAGAAGTTTTCATAGATTTAAAATACGTGCGATGCACATGGGTTGTATAGAAGTTTTCATAGCGTAATATTCGGCATTTATTTTCATCATTTTATATTTAAGTTGTCATGGTGTCACACATTTGCTAAGCTTTATATGTATTTAAAATACTTTATTGAGTTGCACATGAGTTGTATATAAGTTTTTATAGCGTAATCTTCGGCACTTATTTTCGTCATTATATATCTAAGTTGTGATGGTATCACATTTCCAAGCATGTCACACATTTAAAATAGTTTATTGACATTAAAAGAGTATATGTGAAGAGATTTTTTTTAAGATGTTACATTGAAAAGAGTATCTTCACATGTAATATTTTAATATGTATACGTTACATAAATTATTTTAAATATGAAGCGAAGACATTAATGTTGGAGACCTTTTATATTCATCCCCATGCGATGCACACAGGTTTGGACTGCCTCAGGACCCATGCGATGCACACATGTTGGATCTAATTGTTTTTTTCGTAATGTTCGGGACTAATTTTCGGTTCATGTTTGAAACTCTCATTTTTTTGTGAAAGACGGACTTCATTGTTCAAATAAATTACATTATTAAAAGCGAACTATAAAACAAATTTCCTTTTTAACAAAACTATAAAAACATAAAACATTAAAGTAATTAGTATATTCAAGAGTATAAATTATAATTCGTATAGTAAAATATTGCAATGTTTAATTTGTAACGTACTATTAATATGAATGCTAAGTATTCATCTATATTGACACCGGTAGCCATGGCGTTGTTCTTGTTGTTGGTCATTGAAATTTTGCATGATTTGTTCTTGATACAATTTTCGTGACTTGTCAATCTCTTTCTTTAATTTGAAGATGTTTTTTTTGTAAAATGTTATATTTAAATGAGGTTTTTCATATGTAATCTTTTAATATGAGTAAGTTACATAAATTATTTTTTAATTCATGCATTATTACAACATTTTTCCATAAACTATAATATCGAATTTGGAGCATTCATTAGTAACTCACTCTAAGTATTTACAGTATGACGACATTCATTAGTAACTCACTCTAAGTATTTACAGTATGACGATGATACGTGGGAATCGCACCAGGCTTTACCTCTCAAGGGATCTTGAGAAGCTTACAACCCCCACCAGGCAGTGTACCTGATCGTTGTAGTATAGTATAATGACAAGTACCGGGGGATTGATCGTTCAGCTAGGAATAATGTCGCTAGGATTAGAAAACCTAAATACTAGTTCTAAAGGTGAGGGATGATTATTTTTGTATTTTTATATTTTCTAGAAAGCAAGTAAAAATCTCGGGTTTGAAGGATTTGGGCGGAATTAGTTGCTAGTCAACTAACCCAATACTAAGATGCAATCAAAATAAAATACTAAAAAATGAAATTAAACTAAATTAACTAAGGTTGTGAGCAATAAGTGGAGAAAATGTGTTTACTTAGATTTCACTACTCCCTAGATATCTTTTACACGTTAATTACTTGTTATAGTTGCGTGGATGACGGATTGTATTCCTTAATACCATTCATGGGGTGGCACACTTAATTCCCCAATCCTATGAGCTCTTATCTCCTCCTATGCCATGCCCAGCACAACTGATGAGGCGAAAAATGATCCGTTTTTAGGGGGTCATTTAAGCCCGAATCCGACTTTATTTAATCAAATATTGCCCTAAATCGTTCCTTTTGTGATTTTAGGTACTTGGAGAGTGAATTCTGGAAAAGAAGCTATTTTGGACGTTTTTGGAGCATAAAAGTGAAGAAAACGGCAAAGTCTCTATTTTCCATGCTGAGAACAGTGCATGACGGCGTCAAGACTAAACTCCTGACGGCGTCAAACATCAAGAATAAAATACCGTAGTTCGTGAAGGCGTCAAAAGTTTGCATGACGGCGTCAAAGTCCCAAGAATAAAATACCGTTGTTGATGACGGCGTCACATAGGCCGTCAGATGTAGATCAAGGCCGTCCGAGGAAGTATTTGGCGGCGAGATGACGGCGTCACACCATTGCTCTTGACGCCGTCACCTCGGTTTTCCTATATATAGTTTTCTAGTTTTTTCATTAAAAAAAGGAGAAGTTTTGGTGAAACCCTAAAGACGAATTTGGTGGAACTTTTACAGGTTTTTCAAGGGTTCCAAACCCTTGATACCTTGCATTGTAATTGAGATAAGTGTTCTTCTAATTCAATCAATATGTCTATGTGTTGATTGTCTATATCTTGTTCTTGTCTCAATTCAATTATGCTAGGCTAGATCTCTTTTGTGTTTGCTTAGATCTAATGAAACCTAGATATTGATTATGTGTTGATTACTTGTTTATTCTTGTCTTGGATGAATGATTTTATATGTTAGGCTTAAGAAAACTGGCAGATCTCCAAATGGTAACATGCTTGAACGTCTTAAGAAACATGAACCGAGACGTACTAGGTCTTTATTGGTTGTATTTAATGCATGAGCCACTGTTTACAATCCCTATAGTTGTGCTGGGTCATGGTGTAGGAGGAGATAAGAGCTCATAGAATTGGGGAGTTATGTATGCCACCCCATGAATGGTATTAAGGAATACAATCCGTCATCCATACAATTATAACAAGTAATTAACGTGTAAAAGATATCTAGGGAGTAGTGAAGTCTAAGTAAACACAATTTTCTCCATTACTGCTCACAACCTTAGTTTAATTAGCTTATTTTCATTTTCAGTATTTTATTTTGTTTGCATATTAGTTTTGGGTTAGTTGAATAGCAACTAATTTCGCCCACTCTTTCAAAACCCGAGATTTTAATTGCTTTCTAAAAAATATAAAAATACAAAAATAATCATCCCTCACCTTTAGAACTAGTAATTAGGTTTTCTAATCCTAGCGACACTATTCCTAAGCTGAACGATCAATCCCCCGGTACTTGTCACTATACTATACTACAACGATCAGGTACACTGCCTGGTGGGGGTTGTAAGCTTCTCGAGATCCCTCGAGAGGTAAAGCAAGGTGCGATTCCCACGCATCAAGTTTTTGGCGCCGCTGCCGGAGAATAGTTATTGTCTAGGTTAAAATTTCTTTTTATTAGGTCTACTTGCTAGATTTCTTTCTAGTAAGATTTTATTTTTATTTTCTAGGTTTTCTTTAGTCTATCTTTTTCTTTGTGTGTTTGTTCGTAATTTCCATTGACTCTTCCGTTCACCATTATGGAGTACACGAATCCACCATACCACCAACCACAAAGGCCATTCTACCCTATTGACATCTCGAATTTCAAACAATATCGAGATGAAACCATATATGATGCATGGACTCGTTTTAAAATTTTACTTCAAAAATTCCCTCATCATAGTTTCTCTTTAGCATCCCTAACCGAAACCTTTTACTATCGTGTCAACCGATGTGACCAAATGTGCATTGATGATTTTGCCAATGGGGACCCTAGGGAATTAAGTGCTGAAGAAGCATGGGATACCATAGAAGACTGTGCCCAATATTATTATAGAGTAGACAACCCAACAAACAACATCACAAATCAATCAAAAACAAGTTTGAAGGAGCAAACAGGAAGTTTGTCTGGGGATGATTACTCAGGGATACCTGTGTGGATGTCACCTAAAGCCATAGTACAAAACAAACACATAGGTAATCTAGGTACAATGGAGGATGAGGTGGATAATCCAAGCCTACAAAGTACCCCACAAGTCCTACCATCATTTGAGGCACACACACCACCCGTGACTTACCCGGAAGAAGTAGACGAGACTATAGGAACCCTAGTAGAGGTAGAACATTTGAACCAAACACAACTAGAGGATATAGGTTTGAATATTTATAATGATAGCCTTACTCTTAATTCTAGGGAAGTTCCTAGTTTTGATGAACCGGAGCCTCAACCAAAACCGTTACCTAATCTTCCATCCTTGGATGAAAATTTAGGAATTAAATTAGGTTCTGATCCACCCATCAAACCATACATGATTGATCATAAGAAACATTATGGGTTTAAACCGGGTTTATTAGGTCAAGATGGATCCCCAACTAGTAGTCTCTTGAAGTTGATAGAGAATGATCATTTTCTAGGAGAAAATCTTAATCCACCCATTAACCCGATTGAATTTGGTAAGGTTATGATGATAGGAGCACAACCCTTTGAGCATATAATTCATTCACCACTCTTTCCTCACGTGGCATACTTCCACCGAGATGGTGGGTATCGCTACTTCCACCCGCACTTAATCCTAAGTGTAGGGAAAACCTCACCTTTATCCGTGAAATAAGGGTAGAGTCAGGCTCGTGACTCGAACAAAAACAAGCGCTTATTGGGAGGCAACCCAAGCTTTATTTATTTATTTGTTTGTTTGTTTATGTGTTTGTTATTTGCTTCCGTATGCATGTTTTATTTTTATTATTGGTTGATCATGTCTCTAAATTAAAATGTGGAAATACTTTACTATGTTGTTTGGCCTAGTCTTAACTCCAACCTAAAAGTATTTTTGCAAAAGATAAGTGTAAGGGGAAACCCTAAATATGTTTTCAAGAAACAAACCGATCATGATTCTCCACAATATTAAATAAGCATGTATATTCGTATTTGTTAGAGTCAAATGCTTGTATTGAGTCATAATGAAGTTTTGCAGGATTTTCCAGGAAGTAGGACCAAGTTTTTCCAGAAATTTTCCGGAAACTTAACATAAGAATTTCTGCAGGTCCATTCTGACGGCGTCAGAGGATTACTCTTGACGGCGTCAGGAGTTAAACTCTGAAAATTTTACCGATTTTGTTTTTCTAACGGAGTCTTATGGTTTTTGTGAATTATTAAGTTTTATAATCTCCAGGAAATCTGCAAACTTCATTCCACAAGCATTATATCTTACTTTTTTTTCTAGGATTTAGTAACTTATATAGGATGCCGCCGATTTTACGCGAGGTTGTCTTGTCTATTGTTGTCAGGATTTACAGGTTATGTTCGACAAGGAGATGATTTATATTCTGGAAGGGAAGCTTTGATTGTTCGTTTTCTTGGAGGAAGATCTAACCTGGCCAACCTATAATCCATACCGAGCGAATCAGGGGAGTATTTGATTTCATTCTCTTTACTTTTTCACTTTTACATTCTTTACTTGAATATTGGGGACAATGTTCATCTTAAGTGTAAGGGGAGGGTAAAAAGATGATACCTTACATATGCACTTTCGCTTGAGTTTGTTTTGTTTAATAGTAGATGTGTAATAAAACTATGAGAAATACTTGTTAGTGTAATTTTAGCGCCAAATTTAAAAATTTTTACAACATTTAGGAGTGAAACTTTAGCCATAGCAAGCGTCTCACGGATAGGAGGTTGTATGACTAGCACATAACCGTATATTCAGAAAAATTTTCCACCCAAATATGTGAGGTTCGCCTTTAGATTTGATAGGAAAAGCATTCATTATTAGTGCTTATAAGTGTACCGGTAGCATTTAGATTCTAGAACTTGCGTTAGTGATGCATCCCGAGATCGCTAGTGAGACTACATTCGTGTAGTAGGATTTACTACATGATAAGAGGCATTAGGATCACCCTTGTGTTAAACCCGTATCATAATTACTTGACCATTTAAGTCATATTACTTGGCTAGTTAAGTCAACTAACTTTTCCCACACCCTTAGCGTTGTACTCATTTTTAGTACACGAAACCCCTAGTACATCCCTCCGAGCCTATCTTTTCGTTTCTAACTTTAAGTATTTTACTTAAACGAAGAATTTGTTACACCCCACTTAAATGTACACCCAAATCGCCTTAGCCTTCCGTGTATGCGCTCATTTTTTGTGCATTATTGTTATTTGTTAAACCCTAAGTTAACTTTCTAATTGATTACATGGTTGCTAAGTCGAGTCATATCTTTGTACATATTGTTTTGGGACGATTGGGACTCATGGGTAAGTACTTATTTTATGAAGTAATGGGGAAGAACATAATATTATTACCCCCATACGTACGTTAATCTTAAAAGTGCTCCAAGTGTTTTGATCTTCTTAATTCGAGTCATTAGTTTAGTTTATTGTAAAGTATGTAAAGATTCAAGTGTAAGGGGAATTCCTATTCCCTATGATGTATTATTTTGGATGGTAGGGTAAGAGTGTATGCAAAAAAAAAAAAAAAAAAAAAAAAAAAAAAAAAAAAAAAAAAATCAAGAAAAAAGAAAAAAAAAATAAAAAAAAAGGAAAAAGAGAAAAAAACATACGGACTACCATCCGTTTTCATTCTATGTTTATTTTATGTTTTTGTTATTTTTTATTTATTAGCTTAAGTCGAGTCTAGTCTTGGCTTAGCAACGCCACATTGTACATGTAATTAACTAAGATTGTTAACTCGCCACCAGAAAAACTTCCTTTATCCAACAAAACCGTGTAATTCATATCCCTATACCTAACGTTACAACCCTTTAAAAGACCTCTTTGATAGTTTATCCTAGGTGCTTACGCCATGTGGTGGAGGTTTGATCCTTTCCCAAGCCTATGGTAATCTATTTTGCTATGACAGGTAGTGAGAGATATCTTCCATTTCCATAATGTTATATTACTTTATTACACTCGAGAGATGTGAGTATCTAAACACTATTTGTGAGGTGCTTGTGTATGACCTCCGTGCTTGTCTATTGGTCTTTAGTGGAACGATTATTTGTTGTAATTACTTTTATATTAGTGTTAAATGACCCCTAACTTGTCTTTTGAGTAGAATAAAAGCGCATTTGCTTGAGGACAAGCAAATCTCAAGTGTAAGGGTATATGATGAGGCGAAAAATGATCCATTTTTAGGGGGTCATTTAAGCCCGAATCCGACTTTATTTGATCAAATATTGCCCTAAATCGTTCCTTTTGTGATTTTAGGTACTTGGAGAGTGAATTCTGGAAAAGAAGCTATTTTGGACGTTTTTGGAGCATAAAAGTGAAGAAAACGGCAAAGTCTCTATTTTCCATGCTGAGAACAGTGCATGACGGCGTCAAGACTAAACTCCTGACGGCGTCAAACATCAAGAATAAAATACCGTAGTTCGTGAAGGCGTCAAAAGTTTGCATGACGGCGTCAAAGTCCCAAGAATAAAATACCGTGGTTGATGACGGCGTCACATAGTGTCACAACTCGTAATTTCCGGTCATTTTCTAAACCTCGATAATTTACTATTCACAAGTTACTATTCATCATTTACTATTCATCGATCACTATTCATCATTTTCGAGGTCAATTTGACATTCCGAGAAACATTCAAGAAATTTTACTATTCACCTGACACTATTCATTTCCGAGAGAAAACCACTATTCATGTGCATTACTCATTTCATCGTAAACTTAGTTTACGAGTATTCGAATTCGCGTAATCGTATTGATTCAGGAGCGAATTCATGCATTATCATTTGGGACATCTCATACAGACTAGAAGTAGTCTACGTATCATCATTATGGCACTTGCATACTATGCCACTCGTAGGATATTTAAATTAGTACTTTTCGTATAACTAACTTTTACGTTTAATTATTTCTAAATAAACGTTAATACGCGATCAATAATGTGGCTAACACGTCCGACACTCCCGACTATGATCCCAATATATTTTTATATTCATTTTAATAATATAAAAATTATAATATTAATTTACCCGGTATTTTGGAAATTTATCTAATTTATATCGTACGCCTAATTTAATTGCGACGGTTTTCGTAGAAACTAAACAATAATCATCCAAACACTCAATATCTATACCCAACATATTTTTACAATTTTTACAACTTTATTTTATCCCGGTTAACTTCTTTAAAATTTATTTTTAGTTAACCCGGTACCCGGTACACCTTAAAACTACAAATTAAACACAATAATACACAAAGTCTTCCAAGTCTTACACATTCATTCCCCCCCTTGATTTGCCGCCCCCCCCCCCCCCCCCCCCTTGCTTATATCCTTACACCATTGAAAATTTCCTACTAACTCATAAATGATTGTACTACTTGTCTAAAAAATATAAGCTATAAAATATAAAATCTCACTTTTCATCTCATTTTCTCAAAATCCAAGCAAGACTTTTCTTTCTTTTTCTCTCCTTCTTGGTCTCGGCAAAACAACAAGAACAAAGGCAAGACACCTCATTTTATTTAGATCTAGTAACAATCAAGCTTAGTTTGTAAACCTTTTTGAGTTTTGAAAGATAAACTCAAGGTTTACTTAGGTTTTTCATCCTCCAATCTCTTCATCATTCAAGTAAGTATAACAAACTCATTTTTATAATTTTTCCAAGTTTATACAAGATCCATATGATATATATACTAGATCTTATGCATATGTTAGCTTATACCACTTTATTTTACAAACTTTTAACTTTTGAACCTTAGAAATGATTTTTTTGGTTAGATCCTTGTTAGATCTACTTGGTTATGATGTTTAGGAACCCATGACACCCTAAGAAGGTGTATGGTAGGACTAGACTAGTTTTGTGGTGATTGAAAATGGTTTGATTGAAGTTAGAACTAGTTTGGAGACTTGAAAATGGTTTTTGAAACTACATATTGACCTACTGTCCCTATTTTTATTTCGTGGGAAAATCAGTTGATGGTGGTTAAATTTTGACCAAAGATTTAGAAAATACTTTCAAAAATGAAACTTTAGGCGAAAGAACGGATTAAAACGAGTTTATAACGAAGGAGATATTATTTTTGTAAATTTAACGACGAAAACTATTTTTCTAAAAACTGCATGCTGTTTGGCAGATTTCGACGGGTAAATAGAGGCATTAAACGTAATCTAGAGGAACCGAGCTATCGAAAATATATTACTACATACTAAAACGAATCCGTGAATATAAAGAACGAGGAAAATGAACCTAAAACGACCAAGTTATATGCGTTTTAAGATCACCAAAACTATATATATATATTTGGTCACAAATAAAAATAATAACTTACGCACTAAATGGTATATTTTCTAGAAACGTTACTAAGGACTATATTCTTAACAAATGAATACGTACGACCCAAGAGAATATTTATACGACTTAACGACGTTATTTTAAGGTTTTCGATGCGAGGAATATAACGCTAACATTTTCATACGAGATAATACGACAAGTTATATACTTCTATATTTGGACTTATTTTTCCTAAGTATGGAAACTATTTTACTATGACGATAACTAGTATTTCCAAATTACGAGTGGTATAGGTATCATGTGCATGTGCATTCATTTCATCACGGCATGATCTAAATTAGATCACGATTATTCATTTAGGTTGCGGCTAGTGTTCGCGCCTCATTGTCCCGATTATTTTACCATCGTTGTACCATCTTTGTACTATCACTCCAGGTGAGTCTTCATAGCCCCGTTTTTAGTACTTATTTGATTTTAAATCCCACGGGGGAGAATACATTGCACTGTTATTTTTGTACATGCCCAAGTATTAAATTCCATACATTGCTTAAGTTGTTAGTACTATCACTTCAAGTCCCCTTTATTATCATGGACCGTTAATTATATTGCCAAGCGAGAGTGAGTGGATAGATCTATCGAGGGTGACTCCTCCATTCGTGTTTGGGTTGCTCCATAAGGAAAACGAATGCATTTCATGTCTGAATATTTAAAGTGCCTGATAAACACTCCTTTGGGGCCAATTTTAGTACGTCGAGCTTCGGTGCCATGAGCTTAAGAGACAATGTAGCACTTTTGACATTTTAGTACTTTACTTTATACTTGTGGCTATTGTACATACGATTTAACTTATTATTCACCAACTTTATGTTGACCGTTTTTGGCAATGTATTTCTCAGGTTATTAAGGTAGCTCATGTTGCATACATTTGGACCTTCATGGAGTCGCGGAGTCGACGCGTCTCACCATATTTTCTGCACTTATGAAACGTTTGATCTTGTTGAACTTATTTTAACCATTTTGGCAAACTCTTTTGGGACCTAAGCTTTGTAAACTCTGAATGTTTTAATGATCAAACGCTGTATTTTCTAAACGACACTTTAGGTCGTTCAATATAACTGTAACTATGGTGCTATGACAGTCACCCCCAGGTATTCCATTCCGCTGCTAAAAACAGGTATTTTGGGGGTGTGACACATAGGCCGTCAGATGTAGATCAAGGCCGTCCGAGGAAGTATTTGGCGGCGAGATGACGGCGTCACACCATTGCTCTTGACGCCGTCACCTCGGTTTTCCTATATATAGTTTTCTAGTTTTTTCATTAAAAAAAGGAGAAGTTTTGGTGAAACCCTAAAGACGAATTTGGTGGAACTTTTACAGGTTTTTCAAGGGTTCCAAACCCTTGATACCTTGCATTGTAATTGAGATAAGTGTTCTTCTAATTCAATCAATATGTCTATGTGTTGGTTGTCTATATCTTGTTCTTGTCTCAATTCAATTATGCTAGGCTAGATCTCTTTTGTGTTTGCTTAGATCTAATGAAACCTAGATATTGATTATGTGTTGATTACTTGTTTATTCTTGTCTTGGATGAATGATTTTATATGTTAGGCTTAAGAAAACTGGCAGATCTCCAAATGGTAACATGCTTGAACGTCTTAAGAAACATGAACCGAGGCGTACTAGGTCTTTATTGGTTGTTTTTAATGCATGAGCCACTGTTTACAATCCCTATAGTTGTGCTGGGTCATGGTGTAGGAGGAGATAAGAGCTCATAGAATTGGGGAGTTATGTATGCCACCCCATGAATGGTATTAAGGAATACAATCCGTCATCCATACAATTATAACAAGTAATTAACGTGTAAAAGATATCTAGGGAGTAGTGAAGTCTAAGTAAACACAATTTTCTCCATTACTGCTCACAACCTTAGTTTAATTAGCTTATTTTCATTTTCAGTATTTTATTTTGTTTGCATATTAGTTTTGGGTTAGTTGAATAGCAACTAATTCCGCCCACTCTTTCAAAACCCGAGATTTTAATTGCTTTCTAAAAAATATAAAAATACAAAAATAATCATCCCTCACCTTTAGAACTAGTAATTAGGTTTTCTAATCCTAGCGACACTATTCCTAAGCTGAACGATCAATCCCCCGGTACTTGTCACTATACTATACTACAACGATCAGGTACACTGCCTGGTGGGGGTTGTAAGCTTCTCGAGATCCCTCGAGAGGTAAAGCAAGGTGCGATTCCCACGCATCAACAACCATAGGGATTATAAACAGTGGCTCATGCATTAAATACAACCAATAAAACCTAGTGCACATCAGTTCATGTTTCCTAAGACGTTCAAGCATGTTACCATTTGGAGATCTGCCAGTTTTCTTAAGCCTAACATCGAATTAATTCATCCAATACAACCATAAACAAGTAATCAACACATAATTAACATCTAGGTTTCATTAGATCCAAGCAAACACAAGATAGATCTAGCCTAGCATAATGGAATTAAGACAAGAACAAGATATAGACAACCAACACATAGACATATTGATTGAATTAAAAGAATACTTATCTCAATTACACATGAAAGGTATCAAGGGCTTAGAACCCTTGAAAAACCTGTAAAATTCGCACCAGGTTCGTACTTAGGGTTTCTCCAAAACTTCTCTCTTTTTAATGTGAAAATTAGAAAATTATATATAGGAAATAGGGTCTGACGGCGTCAAGACCAAATAGGTGACGCCGTCACCTCGCCGCCAAAATACTTCTCGGACTGCCTTGATCTACTTTTGACGTCGTCATGTGTTAACGTTTTCCAGGCCGTCATGCATTTTACTCTTGACGCCCTATCTTGTGACGCCGTCAAATCTGTACTGGGTCGTCATGGAAATTACTCTTGACGCCGTCAGAAATTCCTTCTTGACGCCGTCACCTACTGTTCCCAGCAAGGAAAATTAAGACTTTGGCGTTTTCCTCACTTTTATGCTCCAAAAACGTCCGAATTGCTTCCTTTTCCAGATTTCTCTCCCAAAGTACCTAAAATCACAAAAGGAACGATTTAGGGCAATATTTGATCAAATAAATTCGAATTCCGGCTTAAATGACCCCCTAAAAACAGTTCATTTTTCGCCTCATCATATACCCTTACACTTGAGATTTGCTTGTCCTCAAGCAAATGCGCTTTTATTCTACTCAAAATACAAGTTAGGGGTCATTTAACACTAATATAAAAGTAATTACAACAAATAATCGTTCCACTAAAGACCAAAGAAAAGCACGGAGGTCATACACAAGCACCTCACAAATAGTGTTTAGATACTCACATCTCTCGGGTGTAATAAAGTATAAATTACAATATGGAAACGGAAGATATCTCTCACTACCTGTCATAGCAAAATAGATTACCATAGGCTTGGGAAAGGATCAAACCTCCACCACATGGCGTAAGTACCTAGGATAAACTATCAAAGAGGTCTTTTAAAGGGTTGTAACGTTAGGTGTAGGGATATGAAATACACGGTTTTGTTGGATAAAGGAAGTTTTTACTGGTGGCGAGTTAACAATCTTAGTTAATTACATGTACAATATGGCGTTGCTAAGCCAAGACTAGACTCGACCTAAGCTAATAAATGAAAAATAACAAAAACATAAAATGAACATAGAATGAAACGGGATGGTAGTCCGTATGTTTTATTTTTTTTTTTCGATTTTTTTTTTTTTTTTTTTTTTTTTTTTTTTTTTTTTTTTGACATACACTCTTACCCTACCATCCAAAATAATACATCATAGGGAATGAAAATTCCCCTTACACTTGAATCTTTACATACTTTACAATAAACTAATCTAATGACTCGAATTAAGAAAATCAAAACACTTGGAGTACTTTTAAGATTAACGTACATACGGGGGTAATAAATGATGTTCTTCCCCATTACTCCATAAAATAAGTACTTACCCATGAGTCCCAATCGTCCCAAAACAATATGTACAAGGATATGACTCGACTTAGTAACCATGTAATCAATTAGATAGTTAACTTAGGGTTTAACAAATAACAATAATGCACTAAAAATGAGTGCATACACGGAAGGCTAAGGCGATTTGGTTGTACATTTAAGTGGGGTGTAACAAATTCTTCCTTTAAGTAAAATGCTTAAAGTTAGAAACGAAAAGATAGGCTCGGAGGGGTGTACTAGGGGTTTCATGTACTAAAAATGAGTACAACGCTAAGGGTGTGGGAAAATTAGTTGACTTAAATAGTCAAGTAATATGACTTAAATGGTCAAGTAATTATGATACGGGTTTAACACAAGGGTGATCCTAATGCCTCTTATCATATTGTAAATCCTACTACACGAATGTAGTCTCACTAGCGGTCTCGGGATGCATCACTAACGCAAGTTCTAGAATCTAAATGCTACCGGTACACTCATAAGCACTAATAGTAAATGCTTTTCCTATCAAATCTAAATGCGAACCTCACATATTTGGGTGGAAAATTTTTCTGAATATACGGTTATGTGCTAGTCATACAATCTCCTATCCATGAGACGCTTGCTATGGCTAAAGTTTCACTCCTAAATGTTGTAAAAAATTTTAAATTTGACGCTAAAATTGCAGTAACAAGTATTTCTCATAATTTTATTACACATCTACCATTAAACAAAACAAACTCAAGCGAAAGTGCATATGTAAGGTATCATCATTTTACCCTCCCCTTACACTTAAGATGAACATTGTACCCAATGTTCATGTAAAGAATGTAAAAGTGAAATAAGTAAAAAGAATGAAATCAAATACTCCCCTGATTCGCTCGGTATGGATAATAAAGTGGCCAGGTTAAATCTTCCTCCAAGAAAATGAACAATCAAAGCTTCCCTTCCAGAATATAAATCATCTTCTTGTCATACATAACCTGTAAATCCTGAGAAAATAAATAAGACAACCTCGCGTAAAATCGGCGGCATCCTATATAAGTTACTAATTCCTAGAAAACAAGATAAGATATAATGCTTGTGGAATGAAGTTTGCAGATCTCCTGGAGATTATAAAACTTAATAATTCACAAAAACCATAAGACTCCGTTAGAAAAACAAAACCGGTAAAATTTCCAGATTTTTACACGTGACGCCGTCAAGAATTAATTCTTGACGCCGTCAGGATTGACCTGCAGAAATTCTTATGTTAAGTTTCCGGAAAATTTCTGGAAAAACTTGGGTCCTACTTCCTGGAAAATCCTGCAAAACTTCATTATGACTCAATACAAGCATTTGACTCTAACAAATACGAATATACATGTTCATTTAATATTGTGGAGAGTCATGATCGGTTTGTTTCTTAAAAATATATTTAGGGTTTCCCCTTACACTTATCTTTTGCAAAAATACCTTTGGGTGAAGTTAAGACTAAGCCAAACAACGAAATAAAGTATTTCCACTATTTAGTTTAGAAACATGATCTACCAACAATAAAAATAAAGCATGCATACGGAAGCAAATAATAATCAAACAAATAAACAAACAAACAAATAAATAAATAAAGCTTGGGTTGCCTCCCAATAAGCGCATGTTTTTGTTCGAGTCACGAGCCTGACTCTACCCTTATTTAACGGAAATAGGGGAGGTTTTCCCTACACTTTGAATTAAGTGCGGGTGGAAGTAGCGATACACACCCTTAGGGTGGAAGTATGTCACGTGAGAAAAGAGTGGTGGATGAATTATATACTCAAAAGGGTGTGCTCCTATCATCATAACCTTACCTAATTCAATCGGGTTAATTGGTGGATTAAGATTTTCTCCTAGAAAGGGATCATTTTCCATCAACTTCAAGAGATTACTAGTTGGGGATCCATCTTGACCTAATAAACCCGGTTTAAACCCATAATGTTTCTTGTGATCAATCATAAATGGGTGATGTAAGCATGTAAGTTCATTTTCCACTCCTATAGTGGCTTCCTCTCTACAAGGCTTAGAGTCCACTACCTTTATCCTAAGACTACCCGGACTATATGGTTTGATCGGTGGATCGGCACCTATCTCAATTCCTAAATTTACATCCAAGGATGGAAGATTAGGTAACGGTTTTGGTTGAGGCTCTGGTTCATCAAAACTAGGAACTTCCCTAGAACTAAGAGTAAGGTTATCATTATAAGTATTCAAACCTATATCCTCTAGTTGTGTTTGGTTCAAAGGTTCTACCTCTATCGGGGCTCCTATAGTCTCTTCTACTTCTTCCGGGTAAGTCACGGGCGGTGTGTGTGCCTCAAGTGATGATGGAAGTTGTGGGGTACTTTGTAGGTTTGTGTTATTTACCTCATCCTTCCTTGTGTCAAGATCACCTATATCCACAACATGTGTTTCATTATAATCTAACCCTAACATTTTCCCAAGTATCTCACGTACTTCTCTAGGCATCTCAACTTCTATGTCCGAATCATACAGATCATCCTCAATATTCTGACTGCTATATACAAATTGCCCAAGAGATTCATCATATGTTTCTTGAGATTCATCATCATCGATCATAGGACCTAGGTCTTTTTGATCAATGTGATCATGTTCGGCTAAATCCTCCATCACATCAAGGTCACCTATGTGTTCAACTTGTACTATGGCATTACATGACAACCACTTAGGTATCTCAACACTAATATATTCATCCCCAAATAAACTTGTTTCATGATCCTGGAAATTTATATTCAATTGACTTGTACTAACGTTTGTTGGGTTGTCTACCCTATAATAATATTGGGCACAATCTTCTATGGTATCCCATGCTTCTTCAGCACTTAATTCCCTAAAGTCCCCATTGGCAAAATCCTCAATGCGCATTTGGTCATATTGGCCAACATGATAGTAAAAGGTTCGGGTTAGGGATGCTAAAGCGAAACTATGATGAGGGAATTTTCAGAGTAAATTTCTAAAACGAGTCCATGCATCATATATGGGTTCATCTCGATATTGTTTGAAATTCGAGATGTCAATGGGGTAGAATGGCCTTTGTGGTTGGTGGTATGGTGGATTCGCGTACTCCATAATGGTGAACGGAAGAGTCAATGGAAATTACGAACAAACACACAAAGAAAAAGATAGACTAAAGAAAACCTAAAAATAAAAATAAAATCTTACTAGAAAGGAATCTAGCAAGTAGACCTAATAAAAAGAGATTCTAACCTAGACAATAACTATTCCCCAGGCTGCGGCGCCAAAAACTTGATACGTGGGAATCGCACCAGGCTTTACCTCTCAAGGGATCTTGAGAAGCTTACAACCCCCACCAGGCAGTGTACCTGATCGTTGTAGTATAGTATAGTGACAAGTACCGGGGGATTGATCGTTCAGCTAGGAATAGTGTCGCTAGGATTAGAAAACCTAAATACTAGTTCTAAAGGTGAGGGATGATTATTTTTGTATTTTTATATTTTCTAGAAAGCAAGTAAAAATCTCGGGTTTGAAGGATTTGGGCGGAATTAGTTGCTAGTCAACTAACCCAATACTAAGATGCAATCAAAATAAAATACTAAAAAAATGAAATTAAACTAAATTAACTAAGGTTGTGAGCAATAAGTGGAGAAAATGTGTTTACTTAGATTTCACTACTCCCTAGATATCTTTTACACGTTAATTACTTGTTATAGTTGCGTGGATGACGGATTGTATTCCTTAATACCATTCATGGGGTGGCGCACTTAATTCCCCAATCCTATGAGCTCTTATCTCCTCCTATGCCATGCCCAGCACAACCATAGGGATTATAAACAGTGGCTCATGCATTAAATACAACCAATAAAACCTAGTGCACATCAGTTCATGTTTCCTAAGACGTTCAAGCATGTTACCATTTGGAGATTTGCCAGTTTTCTTAAGCCTAACATCGAATTCATTCATCCAATACAACCATAAACAAGTAATCAACACATAATTAACATCTAGGTTTCATTAGATCCAAGCAAACACAAGATAGATCTAGCCTAGCATGATGGAATTAAGACAAGAACAAGATATAGACAACCAACACATAGACATATTGATTGAATTAAAAGAATACTTATCTCAATTACACATGAAAGGTATCAAGGGCTTAGAACCCTTGAAAAACCTGTAAAATTCGCACCAAGTTCGTACTTAGGGTTTCTCCAAAACTTCTCTCTTTTTAATGTGAAAATTAGAAAATTATATATAGGAAATAGGGTCTGACGGCACCAAGACCAAATAGGTGACGCCGTCACCTCGCCGCCAAAATACTTCTCGGACTGCCTTGATCTACTTTTGACGCCGTCATGTGTTAGCGTTTTCTAGGCCGTCATGCATTTTACTCTTGACGCCCTATCTTGTGACGCCGTCAAATCTGTACTGGGTCGTCATGGAAATTACTCTTGACGCCGTCAGAAATTCCTTCTTGACGCCGTCATCTACTGTTCCCAACAAGGAAAATTAAGACTTTGGCATTTTCTTCACTTTTATGCTCCAAAAACGTCCGAATTGCTTCCTTTTCCAGATTTCTTTCCGAAAGTACCTAAAATCACAAAAGGAACGATTTAGGGCAATATTTGATCAAATAAATTCGAATTCCGGCTTAAATGACCCCCTAAAAACGGTTCATTTTTCGCCTCATCAGACGACATGAATCACATGATCTCAAACTCAAATGAATAATGCTTACCTCATGATAGGTGTAGGATAACATTTAAAATACAATTTTCTTCTCGTTTTTTTACTTCTTCGATTTAGAAGATTCTTATTGTTAAGATGATAGTGTGAAGATATTTTTATTATATACTACTATTTTCAATATGTAACATCGACATAATTTACACAGTCATATCAAATATCAAAGTCACGCAATATTCCAAGACGTTTAATTAAGAAAGTGACATTAACACACCGCAAGACAAAAAACTACATTAAGAGCAAAAATATTGAAATGCACCAACAAAGTGTAGTAATAATTATTGACTAAAAATTGAATCCTCGTCACATTATTTTCAATAAACTTACTTGCTAACGAATCAATAGTATTAGCCCGTTTAGCGGTATTACATGAAGTAAAATATTGCATGTTTAATTTGTAACGTACTATTAATATGAATGCTAAGTATTCATCCCACCGGTGGTCGTGGCGTTGTTCTTCTTGTTGTTGTTGTTGTTCTTGTTGTTGTTGTTGTCTTTATCATTGTTGTTCATTGGCCTTTTGCATGTTTTGTTCTTGATACAATTTTTGTGACTTCTCGATCTCTTTCTTTAATGCTTCTTGACGCGCTACAAAAAAACAATTAGATATAGTTGATCATTAATAACTTAAATACAGTTAATCAATATATTGCATTTTCGATCAAAGTAAAAATGTTCGTGCATGTTCCACTTAATTGATAAGACAACGATGTGTAGGATCTCTTAAACCATTAGAGAAGATGATGTTACTACCAAACCTCCTAAGCACCATCTTTATGTCCTACATTCTTACACATAAAAACACACATGAAATTTACATAAAATAATATAAATCAATATGCTAAATAAGTAAGACGATATGATGCTTACTTTACCACCATAATAAGTTGTAGCCCAATGTGCACGCGGTGTGGAGGTAGTTGTGGTTTGTTGTGTGTGATTTTTGACACATTATATAGTTGATAAAATATTTGTAACTCATGGACGGGAAGGTAAAAAGACTAACCACTAATTGATGTGTTTAATTTATGCATTCATGGCATTTTTGGTTTGTATTCTTTAAGGTTTAGAGATGGCTTGAAACATGTTGTACCAAACTAGAAGATTCATTAGTTCCAACGGTCAATTGAGTTTGATTAGATTGAATTACCTTAGTAGAATATGAATTATCTTCCAATGTATCTTCAAATTTTGTAACTCGTTTAGACGTTGACCTCTCAATCTTCATAGCTAAAGTTTGAGCTTGATCAATGGTCCAAATTGACAATAGGCTTAGCTCTTCTTGAATTGATTGATTCAACCCACTCAAATACCTAGCGGCCACTTGTTCCTCGGATTCCTTCAAATTACACCTAGCTTGTAACCTCAAGAATTCACCCCGTATACTCCGCCACGGTTCTTTTCCCTTGAACACAAGTATGATATTGTTGATATAAAAGTTGTTCAACATCAGGGGGTAAAAACCTACCTTTTATCATTCTCTTCATCCTTGGCCACGTGTTGATTGGATACTTGCCTTGTCTCCTACGGTTGTCTTGCTCGTTTTGCCACCAAGCTCCAGCTCCTCCACGTAACTTGTAAGCCACAATCTTGACTTGCTCTTCTTCGGGAACATCCATGATGTCAAAGAACTTATCTACTTCATACAACCAATCCAACACAGCTTCAAGATCAAGATTCCCAAGAAAGTTAGGAATCTCATCCTTAACACGATACCTTTGTTTCTCACCATACCCACGAAGATTTTCATTCCTCCTAGCAAAAACCCTAGGTCCACGATTCCAACCTCTTGGTCCTCCCGCCAAAACTCCATAGTCTCCATCTCCTTCCTCATCTGAAGACCCGAATCCTTCTTGTCTCCAAACTTGTTTAGGAGATTGGTCACGCTCATGATTATCATAGAATTCCTCATAGTTATTATGGGATTTATGATTACCACGTACGTTACCCTCACGATTTGGATGTCTGCCACCACCACCCCCGATCGCGGATCGGATCTCTTCAAGCATAGTGGACATACTCGCGAATTTGGTCGTGAGATCATTGATCGCACGATCCATATCTTCGGTCGACCGCACCCCACCACCGGTACGGGTTTTTGGATCTTCTACACCGTTCACCATCTAGGATACTAACAAGCTCTAGATGTTTAATTGACGTAGAACCTTCTACACCAATTACCACCAGGAAACGTGTATCTGATGCCAACGGACGCAGGACGCGCGGAAGCGAATTTAGATAAACCCTAATTCAAGGGTGAAAACCAAGGCGTACCTTGCGGGAATTAAACCCAAAAGAGAGTAAAGACTCTAAAACAAACTTTTATTAATGATTCTCTGAATGAATTACAATGATAATAAGCCCTATATTTATAGGGTAGTAAAACTTGGGGAAAAAGAAACCTAAATTCATCCATAAAGCGACATAAAACATAAAAAAGGAAACAGAGTGCGACATAGCTACGACGTAGTTGTTTTCCCAACTACGGCGTAGTTGTTATTAAAACGCTACTGAGAAAAAAATCGAGCTACGGCGTAGCTAGCAAATAAACTACGGCGTAGCTGGGTAGTCTTCACGTTTTCCCATACCGAGACTTCTTGACACCTTCCATATGCTCCATGTAGGGGTGTTCAGAATCATCGGTTCGGTTCTCGGTTAACCGGTTTATTCGGTTCGGGTTGTTCGGTTAAAAAATTTTTTTGGGTCATAACCGAAAATCGAACCGAACTGAAAATATCTATAACCGGACTGAACCGAGAACCGAACCGAAGTTCGGTTCGGTTATGGGTCAAAACCGAAAACCGAAATTTGTACTTGAATTACACTATTTATATATATTTTTTTAAATTTAGTTATATATATTTTTGGCAAAAAAAATTATTTCAAGTATAAAAAAGTGTTTTTTATATTAGTATAAAATTTTAATGGATATTTTTTATATATAAAATAATATAAATATTTAAATATATATATATATATATTTATATAAATTCGGTTTTCGGTTCAGATAGCTAAACCCATATCCAAACCGAAAACCGAATTTTTAATTCGGTTCGGTTCGGTTTTAACAAGTTCGGTTCGGTTATATGTTCGGTTCGGTTTTTTTCGGTTCGGTTCGGTTTTCGGTTTGTTCGGTTTATTACCCGACCCATGAACACCCCTAGCTCCATGTACTTTTCAGCTAACTCGTTAATCATGTCCTCATCAAAAATAATAACAAATACACCATGACATCATAAATCACATGCTATTATCCAATAAAATGCTTCAATTTATGTATTGGTTTTTATTGCGCAATGAATTGCTTCAATTTAAGTAATTGTGAAGTAAGCCAAAAGTCTTTTTAATAGATCTTTTTCCTAATAAAATAAAACCTCTAGTGGAGACTTTTTTATTTCAAAAAAATCAAATCATACTTTATTGAGTAATAATGTATTTATTTTTTTTATTTTATTTAAAATATGTTTGAATTGAAAACCTTAACTATTTCTTTATTTAGCTAAAATTTATAAAAAAAACGTTTTTATAAGTTTTTTCTGAAAAATTGTGTACAAAAATATATGTGTGAAAAGTATAATAAATAGAACTTTAAAGAAAGCGGAGTTAATTCACAAGAAATCAGGGGTTAAATCGAAAATCGGAACAAACAAAACCACCCTTTTAACACAAAACTTCCAGATACCTGAAACGACTATTGTATCCCTAATTCCTAAATCATGCCAAATCGAATCGGATTGTTTAAAGGTGGAAACAAAAATCAATTAAAAGAGTGAAAGTGTATACCTAACTTTGATTTGATTCGGTCCTTCAAGAATAAGGTATGTATATCTTAAATTTAATACTCATTGACAATTTTGAGGTCTTCTATTACACAATTGAGTATGAACCCTAAGCCAACGTTATTTGTGATCCGGTGGTAACTAAGTGTACGTATTACTAATAGAAAGTCAAAATTGAGACTCCAACTGGTGAACAACTAATATTTTCATCTGAATTGTTATAAATACTTGATTTCATATTCTAAATTTTATTTAAGATTTAGTGGTTGGTATGACTTTTAATGTTTTGTTGATTGTTTGGTGTTTGTTATGAGTTTTGGTATTTTTAGTGGTCTGTACGATGGCTGGTTTGCACCTACTAACCTTGAGTTAGATAAAAAGTTAGCGTAGAATGTGCACAGTTACTGCATTGGAGCTAAACAGGTACTTTTTTTTTTTTTTTTTTAAATTTGCTTCTTAACTTGATTTATTATAAAGAAATATGGCTTATCTGTTCAGGTTGTATTATTTTCAGATGGAATGGATACGCGGGCTTATCGGCTTAAATGGCCTCTGTCAACTGTAATATATGACAGTATCACAACAAGTTAAAAAGGTTCAAGGTTCGTAGTTTCAATGAATTTTCCCCCACAATTTAAACACATATGTTACATGCTGGCATATTGTCATGGATTAAACCAGGTCACTTTTAAAGTTGTGTGGTGCGGGTCTGGTCAAAACTGGGTCCTAACCCGTGAAGTTCCAAAAAGTTACCCGGTGGACCCAGTTCTACTAGGATGGGATTAGCAGGTCTAAACGCGATGTTTGGATCAAAAGTTGTAGTAAAAAATAAGTACCGATTTAAACTAAAATAAAGCCCACGTGTACACATAGTTATTTGCATAATTTATTTGTTAATATCATGATGTGGGCTATTTAGATTTATCTAATAGGTACAATTAATGATATTAGAACAAGCTTAGAAATACAACTACTTCGGGCCATATTTGGTATTTTGGTGAATAATTAAGTGTATGAGCAAAAAGGGTGTGTTGATTCACTTGATGCAAACTATATAAGGGTGTTTGGCTTTTTACTGCAATAAGATTATGATTCCATTTCATGTGGTTGACAAGTTGTTAATATCTTAAGGGGCACCTGATACACAGAGAAGTAAACAAGATGCCCAAAGGAAAATTATACCAAGATCAAGTAAACAAGGTTAATTTAGTTGCATATTTTTTTCTTTTATATCGACTTATATTCATCGTTGATCATAACTTGAGTTATTAAACCAGGAAGAGACATTTTACGCTCTGTCCCATTGATTGCCGAAACACTCCCTTTCCAGCATATTTATTGAAATAAATGTCTGTAACAATTAATTTCAGTATACTGCTTTAAACATTTATTAGAAGAACTTGCAGTATATTTATTGGCTTCTAGGTTGACTATAAAATATTTATATGTTTCCTAGATCGCAGTAACCATTACACCTTATGTAGAGCTCACATTGAACAAATACCAGCGAACTCAAACAAAGGTTAAGGTCTTTCGTTTACTCAGTTTTCTCAACTTTCTACAAAGTGTATAAGATACTGACAAATATCTATTACAGGGTACTATTGCGGCTCACATGAAGCACCCTTTGAAGCCAAAGGCAGTGAAAGTTAAGGAGGTCTGAAATAAAAATTTTCTATGTAAAGATGAACACTTGTGAAAGTTTTAGTAGATTTAATATTTAATTCTGCTATAAGGTGAGGAACTAAGAGAAAAGTTTATTGTGGAACAGACACATGGTTTCTGAAGCACGTAAATTCTCCGCATATTAGCGAAATTGCGAGGTATATTGCAATTGTTTAGATTTTTTAATTAACATTTTGTTTAATAAGCTGTTATTTCAAGGAAAATCTATTAGTCAATCAGTGGGTGGCAGCTGATAACTGGTTTGGGACTAGGTGTTGTTCTTTTGGGGGTGCTATTCTCTTTTGCAGTTGACCAGAGGATAGTGATTTGACCAGATATTGAAGGAACTACTAAATTTCCCACTAATGCAAGAAATACAAAGGACCATGGAGCAAACACCTGATAGTCATAGTCCTAAGGTGGACTATCAGGTATTAATATTAAGTGGTTATTTCTTGCATATGTGTTTCTTTTTGGCTTTTGATCTATTTAGCTTGGACACGATTATGTATCGCTTTTGAACATGAGAGTCTTAATGTAGAATTAGTCGTATCATTTTCGTGGGCACGGTTGTTATTCGTTAAATAACCTCTAAAGTATGCGTTTTTAAATGAGTATGATTTGTTTTTTATCTAATCTATTGGTGTGCACAATCACTTTTAGTGCTGAAGATGAGTGTGTTGTTGTTGTAACTGTTAGAATACAAGTTTTGAAACTTCGTAAGCTGGTTTGATGCATTTATGCACTTAAGCATGTGTGTCGCAAAGTCAGGTATTAAACTTCGTAAGTTGGTATCCCATTGAAAACTGACTAACTGAGTTCACGGATTCATTCGATATCAGTCACTAAGTGAACACTTATGCTATCAGGTTTTATTTCATATAATGTGCCACTGGAATACTAACCCATGTAAAATTTCATGGACTAGATACAAACTGAAATTTTGACTTATTAGCATAATTAAGCCAAGTAAACATTTTCACCTTATGATATTTAATAGGCAACCCCAAACACACTGTTGAACTGCATTTTGTAGAGTATTTGGACCTCTCATATGTTGACTTGAGCCCACAAGTTAGAATTTTGATTCACTTATTGAAGAAGTATCATTCACTCGATTACTACTCACTACACGGGTATTAAAACTATTACATTATCAATTATTACTGTCATTTTGTTCAAAAATTCATGTACCTGTACACTTTTTGATTGCTATACCTAATGTTTTGAGTTATTTTTAAAAGTGTGATATGGTCTGTGAATGCATGAGTAAATAACTATAGATGTACTGTAGTTGCTCCTTCATATGCTATCTGCATACACGACACAAATCAAAACTTAACCTCATTCCCTCACGGCGTCACCACCTTAATGACGTTCTCTAATATGAGAGGGGCAGTTGTTGGTGCAGGCCTTAGTGCGCTGGTATCCGTGCATGTACTAAAAAAGTTGGGGCGGACGCTGTGCTAAAGAAGACTATTTTGGTAGTCATGCCAAGACTTTCACCATGGATGGTGGCATTGACTTGGAGTTGGGTTTCATGGTCTTCAATTGGGTATGTAATTCTAAGTTGTCATTTTTCTTTTTTGTACATCACAGTTACATAAATACATTAATATATATGAAATATATATATATTTATGTGCACATGTTACATATCCTAACATGATGGAGTTGTTTGAGATGTTTGGAAATGATGTTGAACTTTATGATATGTCATTCTCAATAAGCATAGATAAAAATAAATGGGTGTGAATGAGGAAGTCAAAACGGTTATCAAGTTTGTTTGCACTAAAAAAGCAATAAAATCATAGATGAAGAATATGAACACTACAAGATCAGGGATCAATCTAGAATTATTGGCATTTTGTGAAGAAACCAAAAGGGCACACAACACTAATTTTTAATTTTTATTTATTTATTTGGAAGGCAAGTAGGGGCACACAACACTAATGTTGTAAACCAAAACAAAATACTCAACTATTGAATTATAACTAATTAGGTGTAAGGTTTTGTCATATGGGTCAAAATAGTTGCTGCAATGGCACAACCATTTATTAAAAACACTATGTAGAAGCTTATGTTATAGTTTTTTTTAGGGGGTGTTTGGTTTTGCATTACGATGAGAAAGAACGTAATAGTTGCATAAAAGGTTTTAATAGCTTTAGATATATATTACCAGATATGGAATCCTTTAAATCAATGGTATGTAAATGGGGGTGTTCAGAACTGCTTATTGCGTTTTTAGGGTGTTTGAGATTGCTTATCCAAACTACTTATCTAATTAATTTACTTTTTAGTAATTATCTTGGGATATGCTTATTATAAAAATATGGTGATTAATCGATTATTCGTTGTTTAAATATGCGTCAATGATTATTTGATCCAAATGGGGGGTGTTTAGAACTGCGCACCGCATTTTTTAAGGGCGTGTGAGACTTACTATTACTAAGGTTCTTTGATTTTATGATTTTCTGTATTTAATTGATGCTCTAATTATTTGTTTAGACCTTAATGGTTTTAACTGTTGATTTATCTATACTAACTAATAAAATAAGCTTTTTTACAAGCCTTCTAAGCACAAGCATTAGAAAAGCAATTAATGTCGTGACGTGTAAATTCCTAATTTAGCACCAATGTACAAACATCCCAGTGCATTCAGTTTTGTAACCCAGAATGCCAAAGTCAACTAAAATACTCTCAAGTTTTAGAGTTTGAGTTAATTGGGTGGATTTAGTGATTACGGAATTGGGTTAATTGGGTGGACTCAAGTTTATGAAATTAAAAGTTGTTCATACTGATGTTGGTTAAAATGTATAAAAATGAGTTGACTGATTAAAAAGCAAGCGTAAATTAGAATCACAAGTGTGCATTATCTACTAATATGAAATGCCTGTGTAGTAAAAGATGTCAACAACTTTATTTCCCATTTTGATCTTCGTACATTATTTATAGATATACAGTGATCAAAGTTGTTTTTTCAGTTTCTAATGGTTTCTTAAATCCTAGATTTTTTGTGTAGGTGGCATTGTCAATGAATGAGGTGTGCAAAGTAATAGAAAAGAAATGATTTGCAATATATAGGTAAATACATTCTCTATCCCAATAAATTGCAATACTCAGTGGAAAAGTTCCAGTCTAAAATTACTTATTTGCAATACTCAATAAATTGCAGTACTAGATGTGTCAGATCCGTAAGTTAGTATTATATGCATATGTTGTTGCTTAACAAAGCCGATTATTAGTTCAAAAAATGATTCATGAACTTCTACGTGCTATATCAAATATTTAAGTTCTGTTTAACACCAAAATGAACATGTAACATACACTTTTTAGTATAATCATTTTTTAGTCTTCAAGATTTTACTTTGTGTATCATATGTCTTACAAGTTGGTCTACTATGTTATGGCAGAAATAATGTTGGAAGCAACTTTGCAATACCAGTATGGGCAATGTAAAGCACAACCTTTTCCAAGGTATTAAACTATCACTAGACAGGCCGGGCCATCCTTTAAACATACTTTTCTCTCTTTCTCTTCTGGTGGTTAAAAAGATTTTGTTAAATAATGTAGGTCTGCAAATCAAGACCCTTCAGCAATAAGAACAGCTCAAGAACTTACACAAGAAGTACCTGCAAGAAAGTTTAGGTGGTTATCCAGACCATTTAGGCTATACTGGGGTGGCAAAAAAACAAATTTATTCTTGACTACCTTTGCCACTTAACTCTTTTTAGGTAAAGGGTCATCTATGATGTCAAAAAAAGAATTATTCCTGTTACAGGTCAAGTGTAATCTATACGGTCAAAACTGATCTATACACGCTTTTGGACTAATTCATATCAATAATCAATAACTATATTTGGGTTTAGATAGTGGTTGCATATTCGGCCCATATACTCTTAACTGGGTCAGTTTGTGTTGTGGGCGGAGAGTAATGGACTTCTCTGATGAAGTAGGTGGAGTGGTTCATCATCTCAAAGTGCAGACTTAGCTGGAAAAGATGCCGATTATGACATGAGTTTGGCCATACCTCAGATGAGTTCCCCTACACTTTTTGATTGCTATACCTAATGTTTTGAGTTATTTTTAAAAGTGTGATATGGTCTGCGAATGCATGAGTAAATAACTATAGATGTACTGTAGTTGCTCCTTCATATGCTATCTGCATACACGACACAAATCAAAACTTAACCTCATTCCCTCACGGCGTCACCACCTTAATGACGTTCTCTAATATGAGAGGGGCAGTTGTTGGTGCAGGCCTTAGTGCGCTGGTATCCGTGCATGTACTAAAAAAGTTGGGGCGGACGCTGTGCTAAAGAAGACTATTTTGGTAGTCATGCCAAGACTTTCACCATGGATGGTAGCATTGACTTGGAGTTGGGTTTCATGGTCTTCAATTGGGTATGTAATTCTAAGTTGTCATTTTTCTTTTTTGTACATCACAGTTACATAAATACATTAATATATATGAAATATATATATATTTATGTGCACATGTTACATATCCTAACATGATGGAGTTGTTTGAGATGTTTGGAAATGATGTTGAACTTTATGATATGTCATTCTCAATAAGCATAGATAAAAATAAATGGGTGTGAATGAGGAAGTCAAAACGGTTATCAAGTTTGTTTGCACTAAAAAAGCAATAAAATCATAGATGAAGAATATGAACACTACAAGATCAGGGATCAATCTAGAATTATTGGCATTTTGTGAAGAAACCAAAAGGGCACACAACACTAATTTTTAATTTTTATTTATTTATTTGGAAGGCAAGTAGGGGCACACAACACTAATGTTGTAAACCAAAACAAAATACTCAACTATTGAATTATAACTAATTAGGTGTAAGGTTTTGTCATATGGGTCAAAATAGTTGCTGCAATGGCACAACCATTTATTAAAAACACTATGTAGAAGCTTATGTTATAGTTTTTTTTAGGGGGTGTTTGGTTTTGCATTACGATGAGAAAGAACGTAATAGTTGCATAAAAGGTTTTAATAGCTTTAGATATATATTACCAGATATGGAATCCTTTAAATCAATGGTATGTAAATGGGGGTGTTCAGAACTGCTTATTGCGTTTTTAGGGTGTTTGAGATTGCTTATCCAAACTACTTATCTAATTAATTTACTTTTTAGTAATTATCTTGGGATATGCTTATTATAAAAATATGGTGATTAATCGATTATTCGTTGTTTAAATATGCGTCAATGATTATTTGATCCAAATGGGGGGTGTTTAGAACTGCGCACCGCATTTTTTAAGGGCGTGTGAGACTTACTATTACTAAGGTTCTTTGATTTTATGATTTTCTGTATTTAATTGATGCTCTAATTATTTGTTTAGACCTTAATGGTTTTAACTGTTGATTTATCTATACTAACTAATAAAATAAGCTTTTTTACAAGCCTTCTAAGCACAAGCATTAGAAAAGCAATTAATGTCGTGACGTGTAAATTCCTAATTTAGCACCAATGTACAAACATCCCAGTGCATTCAGTTTTGTAACCCAGAATGCCAAAGTCAACTAAAATACTCTCAAGTTTTAGAGTTTGAGTTAATTGGGTGGATTTAGTGATTACGGAATTGGGTTAATTGGGTGGACTCAAGTTTATGAAATTAAAAGTTGTTCATACTGATGTTGGTTAAAATGTATAAAAATGAGTTGACTGATTAAAAAGCAAGCGTAAATTAGAATCACAAGTGTGCATTATCTACTAATATGAAATGCCTGTGTAGTAAAAGATGTCAACAACTTTATTTCCCATTTTGATCTTCGTACATTATTTATAGATATACAGTGATCAAAGTTGTTTTTTCAGTTTCTAATGGTTTCTTAAATCCTAGATTTTTTGTGTAGGTGGCATTGTCAATGAATGAGGTGTGCAAAGTAATAGAAAAGAAATGATTTGCAATATATAGGTAAATACATTCTCTATCCCAATAAATTGCAATACTCAGTGGAAAAGTTCCAGTCTAAAATTACTTATTTGCAATACTCAATAAATTGCAGTACTAGATGTGTCAGATCCGTAAGTTAGTATTATATGCATATGTTGTTGCTTAACAAAGCCGATTATTAGTTCAAAAAATGATTCATGAACTTCTACGTGCTATATCAAATATTTAAGTTCTGTTTAACACCAAAATGAACATGTAACATACACTTTTTAGTATAATCATTTTTTAGTCTTCAAGATTTTACTTTGTGTATCATATGTCTTACAAGTTGGTCTACTATGTTATGGCAGAAATAATGTTGGAAGCAACTTTGCAATACCAGTATGGGCAATGTAAAGCACAACCTTTTCCAAGGTATTAAACTATCACTAGACAGGCCGGGCCATCCTTTAAACATACTTTTCTCTCTTTCTCTTCTGGTGGTTAAAAAGATTTTGTTAAATAATGTAGGTCTGCAAATCAAGACCCTTCAGCAATAAGAACAGCTCAAGAACTTACACAAGAAGTACCTGCAAGAAAGTTTAGGTGGTTATCCAGACCATTTAGGCTATACTGGGGTGGCAAAAACAAATTTATTCTTGACTACCTTTGCCACTTAACTCTTTTTAGGTAAAGGGTCATCTATGATGTCAAAAAAAGAATTATTCCTGTTACAGGTCAAGTGTAATCTATACGGTCAAAACTGATCTATACATGCTTTTGGACTAATTCATATCAATAATCAATAACTATATTTGGGTTTAGATAGTGGTTGCATATTCGGCCCATATACTCTTAACTGGGTCAGTTTGTGTTGTGGGCGGAGAGTAATGGACTTCTCTGATGAAGTAGGTGGAGTGGTTCATCATCTCAAAGTGCAGACTTAGCTGGAAAAGATGCTGATTATGACATGAGTTTGGCCATACCTCAGATGAGTTCCCCTGGTATCTTTGACGAGTCCCTTTCAGGTGTCTATGCATCAAACTGAGGTTATATGGAAGTCAATATTGACATGCTCGATCGACTTGAGGTATTATATAGTAAAGTGAATGCAATTTCATTGACATGTGGGTTGTCGCGCAGATGAGGTAATTGGGTTAAACGGGTAATTTTGGGTATCGGTGGAAAAAAAAAATCGAGTCGGGTGCAAAAAAGGAGTATGGATGTCATTGGGTGGGATTTTGTTGTTTATAACATGTACATACCCGTTTTTGAACCATTATTTTACCCACCTATCCCACCCATTAGTTAGAGTGAAAATGGGAAGCTTAGTAAAGGGTCACATACTAAAAGGAGTCACATAACAGATGAACTTTAATTTTGGTGCATGTAATAGTTATCAGTTAAATGGGTGGTATAGGGCTATAGAAGGATATGATAATGGCTCAAAACGGAACATCTATATTTTAGCGCTTTACAATATCCGAGTATGTTACATGTTTATGCTTCTTGAAAGAGCCCTATACCAAACATCTATATACCTTCCTAAAACAACCATGCATGTTTATAAGGATGCTCATCTTTTGTTTTTCACAAATATGTTGTTTCAGTATACATTGTGTTAGAAAAATGCCGGCAACATGACCGGATGGACCAGAGTTCATTACACAGTGTCCAATTAGACCACGAGCGAGCTACTCCAATTACACAATGTCCAATCTGTTGTTTCAGTCTACTTTGTGTTACACAAATGCTGACAACATGGCCAGTGATCTATAAAACTCCTCCAACAAAGGTAATACTTTTTTTTAATTGGAATTATAATTAATCTGGTACTTTGATAAAGAATTTAATTTGCACGGATTAACAATGTAGATACAAGGTCATCATACCAGTTGAATTAGGAGAGACAAGTCACCTTCAAGTGATCAATTCAACCTTACGTCAACAACTCTTTGTCATTATCAGCACCATAAACCACTGATGTACTCATCAAGTCTGATGAGTCAGATACTACATTAAAGCACACGATTATGCCAGTGATCAAGGTGCTCTGTTTGACAATACTACCACCACCGGTATAATTGGCGAACAACCCAAAACCTTGGAACATACTATAGGTAGAGAAGAGCCGACATCGAGGTGCCAATGACCGCCAAAAATGCTACTTGAAAGCGTATTATTTTGTCTCTTCCAACATATAAAGACACCACAACTGCAACTGCCACTACCACTGCATTCACTACCAGGTTTCGGAGCCGCTTCTGCATTTATGTATTGTTTTCTTCCTGTTTTCAATCGGGTGCCAGGTAACCAGGGAAGATGTCATGTAAAGTTTATGTAGAATTGTACTTTTTGTTTTGGATCAAATAGGTGATTGTGTTGAGATGAAACTTAGTTTATTATGTATCTCAATTACATTGGAGCATTACTGAAATGCTTATTTTTGTAATAATAAAAAGAGGGTTGAAATTTTATTATCGTTTCATTTTGGAATGTCCATTGATTTTTTTTTTTTTTTTTTTTTTTTTTTTTGGTGTACAAAACTTTAGAGAATAAGGTACTTAGATGTGTTTTTGTAGACATGGTGTACACCCATAAATGCCAATGTCGAGTTAATGCAAGGTTGAGGACTGTGGGTTGTGGCATTTGAATTCAACCTTATGGTGTTTGCAAAAACAAACCATATGCACAATCAAGTCATAAGGTTTTGCTTTTTTGGTTGTACTCCATAAGTTATACCTCATAAATAACAGAAGCTACAAATTTGTAATTGGCCTATATGCTTTTTGTAAGTGTGGAGATGATTGGTATGTTGTTAAACATCAACATGCACAAATGAAGTTCATGTGATACTGATGTAGTGAAGATGGTAATATCTCGAAAATACTACAAACATTGGGAGATGATTGGTATGTTGTTAAACATCATCATGCACAAATGAAGTTCATGTGATATGCCGTGTGTGATCCTTTTTTTTTGTATATAAACTCATGTGTGATGGAGCTTTCACATATGGAAACCTTTATAAAATGGTTTAGCGATGTTGACCTCTCCCTCCCTTCCTTTATCTAATTCATATATGAACTTTACTGGCAGCTATGTCTAAATTGACAAAAGGCCATGTGCTACTTTTAAAACATGTATTGATGATGACTTTGTTCAAAACATGAAATATTATAAGAATGACAAATAAATTAGCAGGTTAGTAATCAAAATCTAATCTTTTGGATCGGTTTTTGATCTTTATGTAGGTGGACTATATTCTTGGAGACAACCCAAGAGCAACAAGTTATATGGCTAGATATGGGAACAACCATCCACAACAAGTGCACCACAGAGCCTCCGCGATTGTGTCTATTAAGCTCAACCCTTCATTTGTAAGCCGCAGAGGTGGTTATTCTACATGGTTTAGCCGAAAAGCAAGTGACCCAAATCTCTTGCATATGACAAAAAACAAAAAATATACTTATAAATAAAAAATAAGAATCATAATTAAAACAAAAAACCAAAAAATAAGCAATTTGTTTTTAAATTAAAAAAAAAAAATACATTATTCGAAAAACTATAAAAAACCCCGCGCGTGCGCGGGCATTATAACTAGTAGTATAGATATAGATGTTATCACTATATTTCATCTATGAATTGTAATACATGCTAAAATGTCAGATTAATGGCTTTGACAGTGAGGTAATCAAAGTTTGGAGTTATACAAGTTGGGGGATCACAGAAGAACGAACACTCGTTTTATCGAGTGCTGACTTTGCATCCACTGATCCAAGGTTTTACTTTTATGTTCAATGAAAGATGATCTAATAATCTGTCCTTACTTTGAAGTTTGAAGTGATAAGTTTGTAGAAATTAAGTCGTTAATGCTTTTGGTGCGAATAATCCGTCAATCTTGCTTTCAACATGTTTGAAAATGTAAACTAAAAAATACAGATGTACTCAACATTTTTTGTCCAAACGGTTTCATTACTAAAAGTTTTGTACTGTTTAAATTCATAAACTACTTGTTAATTAAAGAAGACCTGGAATTGATATTGGATGTCAAAAGATGAGACATAAGCAAATACATTCTTTATTAGTATACGTAATTATGATCATTAACTTAATGCCCATCACATTCTCCAGTTTCCATTATTGGCAAAAATATGCAAAACTTGACAAGAACGATATGGAAAGCCGTGAGAGTCATTCCTGAGCCATATGTTCGAGTATACTGTTTCACACTTAAAAAGACTTTAACAATATTCTTGTAGTATTGTGTAATCTATGATTAAGAATCTAAAATACCCGAAGTGGTTGGAACTCTTGATTAGAATATGCAAGAGTTTAGATTAACTGCAGCAAAATCAAGTTGACTTTATATTGGTCAACAACTGATCGTAATTATCATTTTCAGTCTCATTCTAGATATTCTCTGGATTGCTTTAAAATTGTAGCAAAAATGAGGAGAATGTTGGTGGATATTCCCCTCCCACCAAAATGGAAACAGCTATGGGAAACTTGGCATCTCCGAGGCTTCATTATCTTGAGTCTTTCATTACAAACATTTCTAATTCTCTTTGCTTCATTCAGAAAACGAACAAATACAAATTGGATAATAATGCCATTGTGGTCTGCCTACTTGCTAGCTCACTGGGCGGCTAACTTTGCTGTTGGGCTAATCTCCAATAGCCAAGGGAGCCCTCCTGTCAGCTCAAGCCAAGCTACAGAAAATGAGGACCTTCTTTCCTTCTGTGCCCCATTTCTTTTAGTACACCTTGGTGGCCCCGACACCATCACAACTTTTGCAATGGAAGATAATGAGTTATGGCTCCGTCATCTTTTTGGTCTCCTGTTCCAGTGTTAGCTGCTGTTTATGTGTTTATTCAGTCGATTCCAAACAACCTATGGCTACCCACAATGTTGATGTTTATGACAGGAATCATTAAATATGCCGAGAGAACACGTTCACTATATTTTGTGAGTGCTGATAGACTCAAAAGACTCGATGCTTACAGGTGATGATACGGGCCCCAACTATGCAAAACTCATGGATGAATACTTCTTTAAGAGGAGGGCTCTACCCACTAGAATTGAAATGGTTCCCGAGCCAAATAGAGCTGTGAAATCATCAAACAAAGCTTGACTGAGTTGGAGGTGGTGCAATATGCTTATCAATTCTTTCAAACGTTCAAAGGGCTCGTGGTTGATCTGATCTTCAGTCAGAAGGAACGGAACCAGTCGAGATTTTTTCCTTCCAACCTTCCAACTAGTGCACCTTCCCAAACTCAAACTAGTACACCTTCCTATATACCTTCCAACTCGTGTATCTTCCCACCCTAAAGTTAGTGCACACTGAAAATGTACATGGCAAATACGGCTTTCTAAACGCAGGTGGTCTGAATCCATATCAACTTTCAACCTTATCAACTACTGCTTACACCCGCGTTCACGTTTTAAGCAATTTGTTTTCGGAAACCTTGGGCTTAGTGGGTTTTTCGATACCATCAAGTATGTGAAACCCGAAATATTCACTACAAGCCTTAGAGACTTCATCTTTAGTGAGCTAAATTCGTAATCAGAACTTGCAGATGACATGGAAACTGCAAAGGAGATAAGTTCAGCACGAGGTGATTGGGTCCGTGTTGAGCAAGGTTGGAGTACATCACTACCATATACTCTAGATTTTGACTATGATAAGAGTATCCTTGTATGGCAAATCGCTACCGAGCTATGCTACAACAAAGAACTCGAAAAAGAGCTCAATACCACCGCATCCGGTAACACCGAAAACAAATATCGGGAAATTGCTAAACACTTATCGGATTACATGTTGTACCTTCTTATAATGCAGCCTAGCATGATGTCAGCAATAGAAATACGATTCGGGGATACATGTGTCGAGGCGAGACGATTTTTCAAGAGTGGAAAAGATCGTGATGAAGAAAATGAAAGTAAAAAGTAAAAACCAAGTACCCGATGATGTGGATTGGGAGCAAATAAGAGCATGTATGGATATCTTGGTGTTACAACAGAAGTACCGCCTGTGACGGTAAAGGGTGACAAGAGCTAGCAAGTCGTTGCTTTTTGATGGTTGCATTTTGCCCAAGATGTTGATGAAGATAGAGGAGAAAGACAAAAGTTTGAATAAATGGTTGATTATAAGCAAGGTGTGGGTTGAGTTGTTATGTTATGCGGCAAGCCATTCTCGAGCTGACTCTCAGGCAGCACAAGTGAGCAAAGGTGGTGAGCTCAGTACGATCGTGTGGCTGTTGATGGCTCATTTTGGTTTGGGTGATCAATTTCAAATCAATGAAGGTCAAGCACGAGTTAAACTCATTGTTGGGAAGTAGTTTTGAGATTTGTGTGGCCACCCCTGTAGGACCTACTGTATATGGTCTGTTTATGACCATATGAGGTACATTTTCAAGTATACTTAGTAACTTAGGAAAGACAAAACAAAAAAGGCAAGTTTGGTCATACAGTATGTGTTTCTTACTAATGTCAATTTTGTGTCTCAAGTATCGTTTGTGATATATGTCCCCCAATCTAATGAGATGTGCTCCTTTTATCAAGTTATGTACTTTTTGGGATTGACAAGGCTAGCAGATTTGTAGTTATGCCTAAATTTAAGGGATAATTACCAAAATAGATCGTTGACTTTTTGACTAGTCACTTTTTAGACTTTCAAATTTCACTTTCCAAAATTAGATCAGACAACTTAAAAAATTGAGCAACTTAAAAAATTGAGCAACCTTCATATATGTGCGACACGTGTCCTTAAAAGATTCTAGATTCTGTACTATACATTCCAAAAGATTCTAGATTCTGTACTATATTAATAAAATATTCGACACGTGTCGCACATATATGAAGGTTGCTCAGTCGCCAAGTTGCCCTGATCCGCAGGAGGAAAGTGATTTAAAAACATCTATTCAAGGAATGTGTTTTGGGCGACTGATCTATTTTGGTAATTTTCCCTAAATTTAATGGCATTAGACAAACTCTCAAGTAAAGATCATAAAAAGGGAACTTGTCTGTTGATGACCTCACATGAAACTTACACTACTACACAAAAATCTGATTAGGTGCGGTTTTTAAAGCCTTTTGGTACGGTTCTCAAACCGTACCAAATACTAGCGTACCAAAAAATCAAAAGTGTTTTGGTACGGTTCTAAAACCGTACCTAAAAATTGTTATTTGGTGCGGTTTTTTTTCAAACCGTAGCAAAGCTGTTTTTTCAAAGAAAAAAATATTTTCTAAAGCCTGGTGCGGTTGTGTTTCAAACCGTAGCAAAGATGTTATTTCAAAAAAATATATATATATATTTTCCAAAACCTGTACAACATAAACCTGTATCCAAACACTACCATCATAGTTTCCACAACAGACCCGACATTGCAACATACACAAACAATATTTAACAAAGTTAACATTTTATATAAACATCAACCTTACACAAAAGTGTTATCATCGTTTAAACGTCATCATCACCAAAATATAAGTGTTATCCATTACAATCGTTAAACATCATCGTCACCAAAATATAAAACCTGGACTACTGAGGAGCTGTTGTATCTAAAGATCCCTATAAAACTCGTTCAATATTAGATTAGCCACTTGGTCGATCTCCCGTGGTTGTAAACGGCGTGTATCATTCCAAAGCTATAAAAACAAATATAGATATATATTAGTCATATTTTTCACAATAAAACCAACAAAATTCAGTCCAAATTGCATATGTGTCAAAAACAAATGTGTTTGTGTAGATACCACCAACAAACAATCACACACACACCAAGTCATAGACACAAAAACTACGAGGATAGTTGCAACTTGCAATTAACAAATAATTGTAATATACTATATTACTATTTAAATATATGAACAACTATCATCAAACAAACAAGTAAACTTATCAACTGACTGATATGCCATGAAACTTGAACTTAAACTTTCAAAACAGATCAAACAGCAAGGTAACATGCTAGCATTCATGCTTGAGAATACAAGAGTAAAAAGGCAGCATAATAAATTTAACCTAACTTTGACATTTCGAAATTGTCTCGTTGAAAGCATATAAACAGATTGACTCTAGTTGACTCTCGATACATGAAATGTCAAAACTGTTACTTTATGATGATATGGCAGTTTTTTTAAATCAATTTCTAAACAGTAAACACAGAACACACCATCAGCATATTCACGGGTCCCCCTTACATCACTAGTTAATCAAATTTCACATTTAAAGTTCACAACACTAACCTGGTTAAAAACTATAGGCTTGCCATGTTTATATCATTATCATCTTCCTGTATTTCCTACCATAGCTTAGACTCAATGATCACAATTGTGAGGTTGCAACTGACCAAACATAGTTACACAAATAACTGACCTGCTGCAACAGCAGCCTACCTGCTGCATTAGCAGCCCACCCACTGCAACAACAACCCACCCGCTGGAACAGCAGCCCACCTGCTATAATCTCGAGCATAAAAGGAAATACGTACACTTTTTGGGAAGTCGGCTTGTTTTTTTACAACAAGGTCATGCATAAACTTCATCAAACAATAGCCGCATTCCCATGTACCCTTTTGTTGGAAACACTAAAATTAAATAAACAAACATAGTTACACAAATGCAACAACAAAATCAATTATATATACACAACAATTTTAGACTATTTACCTTACCCATCATCCAATCAAACTTGATCTTGAAAGCCCTATATTGAAAAGCAATGGCATTTCATTAACTTTAACTATTTTCTCAAAAATTACATGTCAACTCAAAGTCAATATTAGAAAATTTACCTCTCTACTATCTCTGGGAAATAATAATTTCTCATTATCCTCTTTAGCGGAATCCACAATATAACCCGTCCGCAAGTTTGGGCAAACCACAAAAAGAAGCCAATGACGCTCACTACACAAAAGTTTTAATCATTTATTATAGATATAAAGCACATGTAATATTATCCGTATAACAAGCAAAGACAATACCCTTTCAAATTCCCTTGATCCCTTTGATACACCTCGCTTACCCCGCCTCGACATTGTATGAATATAACTTGGTACTTACCTAAATAAACAATTATGTGTTAATAGAAAGTCCACAGCAGAAAACAAACAACTACAATGACAACCCCCTTTGGGGCACCGTGGCTCAGACCAAACAAACCCATGAGGGCTGCGGTGTAGTTCAAACAACAAAACCAAACCAAACGCCCTATAGGTTGTGATACTCAATAACCAAACATCAAACAAACATCCAAAAACATTTTTAATAAACATATAGCAAGATTTCATAAAAAGGAAAACAAAAAGTACAAATAATAAGCAATTAGAAATAGCAGTAGCATTTTCATGTTGAGGAATTTTATCAAACAGGTGGTCATGAGAATATATAAAAAGAAATGTAGCAGCTTAGCTAGAGATAAGGTTATTCATGATAAGCCATAAGCTATAAACCAAACATAAGCGAAGCCCGAAAACTATACTTAGACAAACACACTTATACGTCAATCGGCAAAAAATGTATATAGATATTTTATCCAATCGATGACATAAGTATGTAGATGAAACAAGTGCTGAAAATTGAACATATAGATTTCATAAAAAGGAAAACAATAAGTACAAATAATAAGCAATTAGAAATTTTCAGTAAACTAAGAAACAAAAAAAAAAAAAAAAAACCTTCAAACTGCAAACCCTTTTTTGCCCTAATAGATCTGAAGTTTGGTACTTTTGTGGATGATTTTATTATTTAAGAGGTTTATGGAAGTTTGGCTGTCAAAATGGTGGTGAAAATTGAAAGATTTAATGGATAAATTGATGGATTTGGAGGATTTTTGGTGTTGTTCTTGTTCCACACCAGTAACAAATGGGGGAAAATGGGGCGAGTGTTATGTGAAAAGTGTGAAGTGGGGTTGTGGTGGCTAGGGTTAAGCCGCTTGTTTACCATGTTTTTGGCGGTCCAACTAAAAAATTGGGAGGGAACTAAATTTTTTTCACAAACAACATAAAATTAAAAGTTAAAAATAACATGTAAACTAAATATTTGAATAAGTTACAACTTTTTTGAAATAAATAAATAAAACAGATAAACGTCTTCTTAAACTTCTTGAAACTCTTTTTTTAATCGTTCACTTTTTCCTGCAAGCAAAAGTATAATTAACAAATTAAACATATTTATTAATTTATATTTTAGTTAACACTATGAATTATATAATATGTACATACCTTTGTTTGGCGCCGGGTGCGTCAACCCATAATCCTTCATCATGGTTGGATCGTAAGTATGTGGTGTCACCATCTATCGGTGGAATATCCGCTCAATATGGTGATAGCTTGTCAAACTGGTTGTATTCTTCTTCGTCAACAACATTATCAACACCAAGTATATGTCGTTTACAAGGCATAACGACGTGCCATCTTGGATTGCTAGGGTCTTGAACGAAAAATACTTGCGTGGCTTGCTTTGCGAGAATGAAGGGTTCGGACGCATAACCGTCAGTTCCAAGGTCGACAAGTGTGAAACCATAGTCGTCAACTTTAACACCTGAGCTATTATTTACCCATTTACACTTGTAAAAGGGTATTTTGAAAGAATAATAATATAGCTCCCAAATTTCTTATATCCCCCCGTAATACGACTTTTTGGTAATCCAGGTGGAGGCTATCACTGCAACTTCGCTATTTTGCACCGCAGTATTTTCATTTCGCATCTTTGTGTAAAATGTATAGCCGTTAATTTCGTATCCTTGATATGTTTTTACTAGCAATCTCGGACCCTCTCCAAGCTTTTCCACTATTTTATCGACGTTTGGTTGACCTACGTTTGTTGCTACTTTGTCTTTTAGCCAAGTAGCAAACTGCTCATTATGCCTCTTCGTATACCATGTCTCGGTTCTACCAATGTTTTCTGCACGCAACATTTCCATATGCTCCTGAATGAAAGGAGCAACACATGTCATATGTTCAAGGACTACAAAATGTGCAATCTCGAAAAGCTTTTGATTTGGGCTTGACTGTTTCGGTAAGCCTTAATTTCACTGAAGATATAAGATACCAGGTGAACCATAACATCGAAAAAGGACGGCGGGAAGTACGTCTCTTATTGACATAAAGTAATGATAATATCTCTTTGCCATGAATCCAAAATTTCAGGGTCAATCACTTCGAGTGAATCACATTAGCTTAGCCGAAGGTCAATTATTTGTCAAATCATCAATAATTTCATTCAGTTATTTTTTATACCTTGATGTTCCGCAAGTAGCATATGCATTTGTTTTCATACTTAGCACCCCTATACAACATACAATCATTCGGACATGCGTGTATTCTTTCAATTTCTAGTCCCATTGGACAATATTTTTTTAGCTTGGTATGTAGAAATTGGTAACTCATTATTATCGGGAAGTAGTCTATGTAAAAACTCTAATAGCTTCGTGAAGCTACTGTCACTCCAACCACTACTTGCTTTTAATTTTAACAACTCTAGAACAGCCAAAAGTATTGAAAAATTCTTACATCCATCATACACCGGTTTCTCGGCTTCATCAAACAATTTTTGTAAATCTTCTTGATCAATATCACTATTAGCCTCTAGAAACACTCACCTTGAGGGAGAATCTACATGCCCCCTTGGTGATACACTGCAAAGACCAAGTAGGGTCATCTTTCTTCCCTCACTATTCAATACATCCCATGTACCACCCTCCAAGTTCATATTACCTATCATACTAAGGAAACCCACTATATATATATATATATATATATATATATATATATATATATATATATATATATATATATATATATATATATATATATAATCTGGATCAGTTGAGAATGTTTTTATTTTGAGAAGATTGAGAAGGTTTTCAAAAACGATAGATTTTTAACTTTGATTCATGTTTTTCAAGCATAAAACTCATTTTAATGTGATTAAAATTCAAAATGTGTAAAAATTTTTTTGAATCAATGTTAAAAATCTCTTGATTTTGCGATATATGTAGAATACTGAATCATCTGTACAAATTTAATGAATTATCATCATAACTCAATTTTAACAATGATTTGTGAATCAAATTTGTGATTTATAGATTCGATTCACCATAAAATGATGTTTACTTGTGAATCAAATAAAAAACATGAATCAGTTTGTTCAAACGAAGATTTCTCAATCTTCTCAAAATAAAAACCTTCTCAATGGAACCGGATCATATATATATATATATATATATATATATATATATATATACACACACACACACTCACACTAAGGAAACCCACTATATATACTATTACATTTTTTTATTTTTATTTATTATTATTATATATACTAAGGAAACCCACTATATATACTATTACCTTTTATTTATTTATTATTATTATTATTATTATTATTGCTTTCTGGTGCGGTTTATAAAAAACCGTGGCAAAAAATGATTAGTTAGTGCGGTTCTTAAAAAAACCGTAGCAAAATATCATTATTTGGTGCGGTTTTAAAAGTAACCGTACCTAATAACAAAAAAGCCACCACATATGTTCTGCTTGGTACGGTTTTTATAGAAACCGCACCAATTGGTTTTTTTGGTACGGTTTTCCATATAACCGTATCTAAGGAGCGTACCAAAAAACACTTTGTGTAGTAGTGTTAGCGTAATCAGGATTTTCTTAATACCATGTAGTAACCGAAATCACTTTCTAAAAGTGAGAGGAAGCTTACTTCTTTTTCATCACTTGCTCTCTTAAGGTTCTTCATAATTTATTCTGCATGGTAATGATGGTAAGTTGCATTTGATCATAATAGGGTGTAACCAGATGTACTATGATTTCAGTATGGAACACATTTTCAAGTAGTGTTTGAAGGACACCCAACTAGGTGAAGACAGACACCTGATGAGACACAAATTTAGAGAAATCCGAGTACAACAGGATGCATCTCTATGCACCAAAGACGCACTATATGAAAAAAGATAAAATGGATAAGGAGCTTGTCTTGTTTGTGTTAAAGCTAATTCTTCAGCCATATGTCTCGAAAGAACCAGGGTTAGTTAATTCTTCTCAACTTCTCTAAAGTAAAGTAAAGTAACTCCCAATACCGTCTTCCACGGGTTATGGGTCCCAATACCGTCTTCCACGGTGTATGGGGGAGGTTGAGACGTAGACAACCATACCCCTACCTAAGGTAGAGAGGTTGCTTCCGGTTCTACTTAAAGTAGAAAAGGACCTCCGGCCTTTTGTATTTTTAATGGGCCAAGCATATGTTATTTTTAATGGGCCAAGCAGGTAACATAAAATATCGCTTGTTAGGAAATGTATCAAATGGGTTGACACAATAATCATCAACAAACTTTAAAAGCTTCAGACAAAATATTTTTTGGTCACACTCGACCCACACGTAAATAAAGCTGTTTTGACGTGCTGCCCACCTGTCTTGTACCTTTAGTTACTTCTTTTAGCCCAGCCTTATGCTGTTTTTGTTAAATATTAGTAGTAACTTAAACATATATTAGGGGCTTAAGTGTACTTTTGTAATAAGATTAGGTGCTAGACTAGAACTAGGATTATTAGCTTGGCTTGCAAGCTAAGGTTTCTACCCCCTCATCTCTATAAATAGAGATGAGGGGGGATGCTAGTTTTGAACATTCTTCTTCCTCAATTGTAAAAGCTTTATTGGTTTTAATAAAGGGTTCGTTGAGGGTATATCGTGTGCAATATTCGATCGGTTCTTTGTAGTATATTGTAGTCTTTCGTGTTTGCTACTTGTGCTCTAAGGTTCGAGCAAAGAAAAAATAATTCGGATTTCGAATCGTTTTTGGAGTAGCAATCTGTTGACAATATACAAGATAGTGACGAGAGGGTTGCTTTATTATTAAAAACTAAAGTGACTTATATTCTATAAGTTTCATCACGTGGAGGTGCTACAAAGTTAGACATAAGTTATTTGTTATTTGTCCGAAGGGTTTCGACATTTAAAACTGACGGAATTTCTTGTTGCGGTTTTTTTTCTTGTGGTTCAAGTTTTGATCGTGGTTAGCTTGGGTTTCAAGTTTACGATCGGGTTTGCTTGTTCGAAATCGAGGGTTTAGGGTTTTTCTAATTAATTCGATTTGCAAGAAGGGTTTATAGCAACAAGGAGAATATTGCACACGGCTTGTGATGCTTGTCGGTAAAGTTGGTTAAGAAACAACTTGACAAGGTTTTTAGCAAGGTATAAGAAGAATGGCTAGTTCAATAACTAGGTTTGACATCAAAAAATTCGATGGGAAGAATGACTTCGGGTTATGGCAAATAAAGATGCGTGCTTTAATGGTACAGCTGGGATGTGATGCTGCATTAGAGACATTACCCGCGGACATGGAAGCAGGTGAAAAGGCTGCTTTGATGAAGAAGGTATACAGTACCTTGATTCTATGCTTGGGAGACCGGGTTTTACGGGAAGTTACCAAGGAAACATCTGCTGCAGGAATTTGGGCGAAGTTGACAAGTTTTTATATGACTAAGTCCTTAGCAAATAGACTATATCTAAAGAAGAAGCTGTACACATTCTATATGAGTCTAGGTACGAAACTGGGTGATCATATAGATGAGTTTAATAAGTTGATACTTGATTTGGCGAATAATGATATCGAGATTGAGGATGAAGATCAGGCACTTATGTTACTTACGCCGTTGCCATCGTCTTACGAAAACTTTGTGGAGACATTGTTGTATGGGAGGGAATCCTTGACAATGGAGGATGTTCTGGCGACTCTGAATTCAAAAGAGTTGAAGAAAAGAATTGAAGGCACAAAGGAAGAAACTGGTGACGGGTTATATGTAAGGGGAGGGTCAGATCATTCAAGGAAAGCTCATTCTGGTGGAAGTTCGCGGTTCAAGTCAAGGGGTGGAACTTTTAAACTCAAGTGCTTCATATGTCATTCAGAGGGTCATCTGAAGAGAGACTGTCCAAAGAAGAAGTCAAGTGGGTTCGTCAGGAAGGGTAAGCATGATCAGGATTCTGATTCTTCTGATGACGAGGGTAACGCCTACTTTGGAGAAGCCTTGGCGGTGGTCGGGAATGATGAGATGACTGAATTGGTAATGGATTCAGGTGGGTCTTATCATATGACACCTAGGAGGGATTTCTTGTACGACTTCAAGGATTTTGATCGTGGTTCAGTTCAGTTAGGTGATAACAGGACATGCACTATCAGAGGGACAGGAAAAGTGAAGATACAGTTGCATGATGGTTCAAGCTTTATACTGGAAAATGTCAGGTATGTTCCAGGGTTAAGAAAAAGCTTGATTTCATTGGGTACTCTTGAAAAAGAGGGTTATACTATGAAGATGCAGATGGGTAGAGTCAAGGTGATCAAAGGTTGTCGAGTTATGATGACTGGGATCAGGAAAGAGAACTGTGTGTATACTCTTGAAGCAAAAGTGACAACTTTTGGTGTACAAAAGCATGGAGGTTCAAAACAAGTTGGGTTCAAACAACTTGGTCATAAACAAGTTGGGTTCAAACAACTTGGTCATAAACAAGTTGGTTTCAAACAACTTGGTCATAAACAAGTTGGGTTCAAACAACTTGGTCCTGGTGTTAAAACAGGAGTACATGGAGTACAGGTTGATGAACGTGTTTGGTTTGAGGTGGAACTGCAGGGAGCTCAGGGGAATCGTGAAGCTGAGGTTGTTCAGGTTAGTAACGATGATGCTGCAGTGGCTCAAAGAAAGTTGGAGGACAAGCAACTTGAAGAAAAGACAAACACGGGCTGCTTGGTAAATGAGCAGGAGAAGATACACCTTGGTATAAAGGTGGGGGCAGACATTACGGTAACCGGAGTACCTGGTCAAGAGGGTGCAGAGGGTAATGTTGCTGAAAAGAAGAAAGTGAAGGAGTCTACGGAAGCTAATCTTGGAAAATTACTGAAGTACAATGCCTGGTCGACAAGGTGGTCTCCGGTCCGAGGTTCCAGCACGTGGAAAAGATGTTGAGTATCGGTTATGTTTAAGTGTTACTCCTAAGGTGGAAATTGTTAAATATTAGTAGTAACTTAAACATATATTAGGGGCTTAAGTGTACTTTTGTAATAAGATTAGGTGCTAGACTAGAACTAGGATTATTAGCTTGGCTTGCAAGCTAAGGTTTCTACCCCCTCATCTCTATAAATAGAGATGAGGGGGGATGCTAGTTTTGAACATTCTTCTTCCTCAATTGTAAAAGCTTTATTGGTTTTAATAAAGGGTTCGTTGAGGGTATATCGTGTGCAATATTCGATCGGTTCTTTGTAGTATATTGTAGTCTTTCGTGTTTGCTACTTGTGCTCGATACAACTCGCGATCTAGCGTTCCGTGATCGAACTTCGGATTGTTGTCGAGGTATTTTCCAACAGTTTTAATATATGTGATGTAACCAACATGAAACAATTGCGTTCCAAATATCAGGTATTGCCTAGTTGGAAAACTACCTACAAGACACTACCAATACAACTACTGTGTATCTAAACCTTGTAAAACATAGTTTGTTCCCTAATGGGTCATTTATTTTTATTTTTATATATAATTAGCTAAAAGTGAAATTGTTTTCCTAACACCATATAAGCAACACTCATCTGATTGAAATTTCATCATGTGATTCGAAATGCACCTACTGATCATGCAGATAGCTCCAAAGGATTACCACCAAGAATTAAGAATTATATCAGATTTTCAGCCATGAAATGAAGAGGGGCAGGGGCTGTAACTGAGAAAAAGAAGTTGAACTACTTCTTGGCAGTAACAACTTATTGGTCACTAATAGACATTACAGGTGGCGTTAATCCGGGACAATCATTACACCATTAATATCATTTTTCCTGATCAGTTATTAAAACAAGGTAGTTATTATCTTCAGTTGTTTATTGATCTAAAAGGTGCTCACAAACATTTTGTCACTAAGTATGACAATTTTTAATTAGGATTAAGACTGACCACCTTAAATTTCGTAACTAAACAGCATTTGGTAACCAGTTTAATGCTGTTAGTATTTATGTGTTTAATAATGAGATGCACAACTCATTATATCAGTATTGTTGCACAAACTTAGAATGTCCAGTAAATTTCAATAAAAGTATGAACTATAACCAAAGTAAAATACAAAATCGACATCGTAAATGAATACATATGATCTGTTAGAATCTTATTACTTTGACACAAACATTGAAAACAAATGACAACATGTGTAGACAAACTCGAACTACGTGCGAACAATGAGTTTGGCTCTTGCCTGACCTTCATTGATTTGGAATTGATCACCCAAACCAAAATGAGTCATCAACAACCAAACAATGGTAATGAGCTCACCACCTTTGCTCACTTGTGCTGCTTGAGTGTTTGCTCGTGAATGACTTGCTGCATAGCACAATAACTCCACCCACACCTTGCTTAAAATTAACCATTTATCCAATTTTTTTTCTTCTTCAATCTTCATCAACTTTTTGGCCAAAATGCAACCATCAAATAGCAACGATTTGCTTCGGTCGCCCTTTAGTGTCACTGGTTGCACTTCAGTCGAGACTCTAAGAATTTCCTCACAAGCATTTATCTGCTTCCTATCCGATCCATTACTCGGTGCTCTTTTAGTTTGATCTTGGTTTTTGATTTCTTGTCCAACTTTTACATCCTCAAAAAACCTTGTGGCCTCGGCACAAGTATCCCTGAATCGTATTTCTCCAATACCTGCTACTGCGGACATCATGTTTGGTTGCATGATGAGAAGGTATAACATGTAATCGGATAAGTCTTTTGCAATCTTACACTTATCCTCAATCTTACGCTTATCCTCACCAATCTTACGCTTATCCTCATCAATCTTACGCTTATCCTCATCAATCTCACGCTTATCCTCATCGACTTTGATTTTGTCGGATTCCATGAGTTCAGAGTTATGCTTATCCTCATCGGCTTTGATTCTGTCGGAGTTATCCTCATCGACTTTGATTTCCAAGTTCCTTTTAGCCTCATTGGCTTTGAATATGTCAGAGTTGTAGCATAGTTCTGTGGCGATGTGCCAGAGAATGAGACTTTGATCATAGTCAACATCGACAACATACTTAAGTAAGCTACTCCAACCTTCTTCGACACGAAGTACCCAATCACCTCGTGCTGAACTTATTTCCTTTGCAGTTTCCAAGTCATCTGCGAGTTCTGATTTTGATCTTAGCTCTTCAAAGATCAAGTCTCTAAGGCTTGTATTAAACTTTTTGGTTTTCACATAATTGATGCTATCGAAAAACCCACTAAGCCCGAGGTTGTAAAATACAAGTTGCTTTAACCATGAACGCGGGTGCAAGCAGTAGTCGATAAGGTTGTAGGTAATAATGGATTCAGACCACCTTCGTGTTAGAGGATGCGATGATATTTCTTGAGGTAACTGGGGACCAGTATTTGTCTTTGGTTGAGTATCTTTTGAATCCCATAACCTGCCCTCGGTCCGGAGTTTGAGCAATGCAGTGATTATTGTTTTCTTCAGAGATTCGACTGACTCATCATCAGGTGATTCGCGAAGTTTTATGATGGCCCAGTCGGAAAACACGAGCATGATTAGAGCTGTCATATCCAAAACCAATGCACCGAAGAGTAAACCGTATGTAATCGTAACATCAGCGTCGGTAAAAGCTTTTTTGTCTTTGAATATGAATAATATGATTGCTGAACAAACCGTCGCTAGAGAGAAAAACCTGCTGATGCCTCCAAATATTGTAAACACCACAGGAAGCTTAGTAAAGAGAACTTCATAGATGAAATTTAACTCAACCTCGACTACTTTGAAAGCATCTTTCGCGGTCCGGTTTAGGAAAAAATCCCGACTGTGATTCCGTTCCCTACGACTGAAAATCATATCAACAACAAGCCCTTTGAATTTGTTAAAGAACAGATAACCATACTGCACCACTTCCAACTCTGTCAAGTTCCCTTTTTTAGCCTTGTTGGCTGATTTGGCTGCTCGATCTGGCTCCGGAACCATCTGGATTCTTGTGGGTAGATTTGCTTCCTTTTTAGAAGTATATTCATCCATGATTTTTGCATAGTTTGGTCCTGGATCAGGTTTTGTAAGCATTGAATCTTTGAATCTATCGGCACTGGCAAGATAAAGCGAACGTGTTCTCTCACCATATTTCATGATACCTGTCATGAACATTAACATTGTAGGAATCCAAAGGCGATTATGTGGCAATGACTGAACAAATACATAAACCGCAGCTACACATTGGAAAATAAGACCAAGAAGATGTCGGAGCCACAACTCATTATCTTCTAATGCAAAAGCTGTAATGGTGTCGGGACCACCAAGGTGCACCAAAAGAAACGGTGCCCAAAAGGCGAGAAGGTCCTCATTTTCCACAGGAATCCTATCACCTTTTTTGACATTGACGCCGCCATTGGTGTTACCCATGCTATTTGAGATGAGCCCAACAGCAAAGTTAGCCGCCTGGTCTGCTAGCAAGTATGCAGACCACAATGGCATGATTATCCCGATTCTGTTAAATCGTTTTCTCAATGGAGCGGCGAAAATGAGAAACGTCTGTAACAAAAGACTCAAGATAATGAAGCATCGGAGATCCCATGTATCCCATACCTGTTTCCATTTTGGAGGGATCGGAATTTCCACCAGCATTCTCCCCATTTTGTCTTTGGTACGTGTAGGTATCTGTAAAAGATTTAAAATTGCTAATCTAATCAGTTGTTGACCATCAAAACATATACTGTACAAGTGCATTTGTGAAACCTACGGTGCATCAGCATTTTTGTTGTATCCATGCAGCTTTTACAATTGTAAGTTATTCTATATACTATAAAAAGTATATGGATCACTCTTTCCTTACATGGCTCTACGACTGTTTACTGGGCCCGGTTTGATTTTTTTGTCATCCATATTTGAGAGTCAAACCGGCTCAAATTTATTTTTAAGTAATCAAGTTCAATTGGTTTTGAAGTTAGCTCGAGTTAAATTTGAATATTAAAAAGTTAAAAACTGTCTCTATTTGACAAACATGTCTTTATTTTAAGTTCTAACTGTCAAAAACACACTAAGCTTAGTTTTACTATGGCGAGGAGTTACGGACTGCCAACTAGACTTATGTTTGCAACAAACACTTGCTAAGTTGTGAAAATATTTTATCATCTTCAATTTCTCATAAACAACTTTTGATTTTGATACAAGATGATATGCCGATCAAGACCCCCGAAAACAAACATTGGGTCCTCTTTAATGCACAAGTACTGTAAACTTTTAGCTTTTGCCTAGCTCACTTCAAATCAATATAAAATTGTATAAAAAGAAAAACATCTCAACCAACAGAGGATTGATTGAAATGAGTGATTATAATTAGCAAATGACATTGATTCTACAACAAATGATATAATATCACATTGTTACTAAAATGGAAAAACGTTATAGCGTTAAGGGCACATTTAGATAGTGACAAATTTTCTAAGTTTTTTTTTTATCTTTAGTTGTTGTGAAAAAAAAAAGGAGGGGTTAACTAGGGGTGGAAACGAGCCGATCTACTTGTGAAAAGCTCGGGATCGGATTGGTAAAAAGCTCGAACGAGCCGAGCCTAAACGAGCTCGAGCCTAAGTTTGGGATCATTTAATAATCGAGCTCGAGCTCTAGCTCTACACAAAAAGCTCGAGTAGGCTCGCGAGCCTAAACGAGCCCTAGAAATATATACGTATATATATTGTCTATACGTATAAACGAGCTTAAAAGTAGTAAACGAGCTCGAGCCTTATGTAATCAACAAGCCGAGCTCCATCTTAACTTTATTTTCTTTAAAACAACATACAAATTAGTCGAGCCCAAGCTCGAGCTCGAGTTTATGAAAATTTTCACGAGCCGAGCTCGAGCTCAAAATATTAGGCTCGAAACGAGCTCGAGCTTTATATATATAAACGAGCCGAGCTCGAGCTCTGACAGGCTCGAGCTCGGCTCGGCTCGTTTTCACCCCTAGGTTTAACTCTACAAAAGATAAAAAAAAGCATTCAAATGATATTGTACTTTTTATTTCAAACAATGAAAGTGTGAGGTTTTGGGTTACAAGGAAAACAAATAAAACAACAAAAATGTATTATATAGTTTCCCTTATTAAATTAAAAAAATGCGATTATTTATTTATTCCCTCCCAAAGTGAATAATTGTATATATATCCTTTGTACAAGTTTTTTATGCACATAGTACGATGGTTTTTGTGCATGCTTTGGATATATACGCAATTATGCATTTTCGAAATGCTATATATGCAAAAACCCCTATTTATTATTATCAGATTTTTTTTTTCGGAAAAATTGAAATTTGATTTGAACACAATATTTGTTTTACTTCTTTTGTACAAAATATTTTATGAAAAATGGTGTTTCCACTAAAATCACCCTAATTTTTTTTTTTTGGTAAAGAGGTTTAAGCACCCAATCTTTAAAAACATACTTTCTTTATTCAACTATGATGAATAAATTATCCCTACACATTTTTAGGCAAACCAAGGAGCTCAAAAATGGATAAAACAATAACATGTGCGGAGAAATGTGTCGTGACAGATAAAAGATCTGGTCTTCTATACTACTTACAATGCACAACTATTTGAAGAATATTTTGTCCTCAAGCTTGTTAAGCATTTAATGTATGCTCAAAAATGAATACCCATGCTAATGACTGCAAGAGTTATATATTTGGAGAATATTTTGTCCCCAAGCTTGTTAAGCATTTAATGTATGCTCAGTTCTTGGGTTTTGAAACGACTGTTTTTTAAGCTGTCAATTAGTCTCTCTTTTGTAGGCGTCAATCAGTCTCTCTCCTTGTTGTTTTCAAAATCACATCATTTAAATCTTGAAAATTTGGGTTGCTAGCCGCCAGCGAGCCCCTTTGTCTTTTTTGTTGACTTCCTCTATTCGCGTTTCGTCCGCATGTGTAATACACAACCCATTTGTGGGATTTGAGGCCAAATAGATTCTTGTTCATCTATCTTTGGGTCCCTACTTTGATATGTCTACAAAGAGGGGGGAGAGGGGGGGGGGGGGAGGTGCTCAACTGTTTCTCACTTTTTTAAAACTTGTATTTTGCTTCAAGAAGTTTTTCTCCTCAACTTTCTTGACTATCATTTTCATGGAAACCAAAGGTTTGTAAAATCTGTCATAGTTGTTTGCTTTCTTCCTTGTCCAAAAGGTTTTTTGAACACTTATTTTGTATAGAATGTATAAAAAGTCTAGTAAGAAGTATGTTGATTGCTATAGCACAGTGAAACATCATAAATTTGAAATTTTGTGTCTGAGTATCCGTAGATTAAAGATTATAATACGCGGATTTAGAGACTGACCAGGCAAGTGTGCCTCCTTCTCCCCGGAAGGTTTTCCTGTATTTGGAGTACGTTACCATGGAAACCTCCGTTTTCCACTTCACATATTTTATCATGAAGTTCTTAATTTCTATGGTCTACGTTTCTCGCAGCTTCATCCCAGCACTATCCAGAAAATTATTATATTCTTCATGTTGTGTTTTTCTATAAATATGCCACCAGACTTGTCTGTGTTCCGTAACTTCTTTCGTGGGGAAGAGTCTTATTCCTGGTGGACCTTGGAGAAGAGACTTCACTCCACCATGTACCCTTATGATAGAGAGTAGGTCTAAGGGGTTTTCTAGCTGGCATAAAAACTAGATCATGGTTGATTTTAGTTCAAATATTGTGCCTGACGCCTATATAAGTTGGGCTCAAGGTGTTAATCTCGATAAAACCCGTGTCACCGCTCCCAGTACCAGTGGCCTTCCTAGGCAGATTTGTGATAGGTTACAAGATTTGACTATTTTTCAAAGACCTTTTAGTAAGGGTGCTTTGGTTAAGGCTTGGTTGAGTTGTCGTTGGGAAGTGAACCATGTGCCTTTATTACACATGCGTGGGATGGGTGAGGTTTTTTATTTGCTTTTTCTTGCTTTGGGTTTTTCATCATCATTCTTGTATTAATGGACTTTCTTTTGTTCTTCATGTAGTGTTTGACATGAATGAGTTCATCTAACTCAAGGAAGAGACTTTGATTGAAGTAGTTAGTGTTGATGTGGATGTTGCGCCTGGGAACACTGAAGGAATTGTTTACATTCAACCTGCAGAGACTACTACTTTACAGGCAGAGGAGGGTGTTATCCTGCTAAATGAGGCTGAGAAGGAGAAAGTGGTAACTCCTGTCTAAAAAAAGACTAAGTACATGCCACGTCATAATGAATCCAGTCCTCTAGCTAAGAAGCTCAAGAGTTTTACATTGCCTTCAGAATCTGTTGGATCCGCCATCGTAGATTCATCAGCTTTAGAAGGGTGCAAGGCCGCTATTGATGGGGATTTAGAAAAGAAGTCCCAAGTCGTAGGTGAAAATTCGTAGGTGGACATTCTTCATCTGTAGGTGGCAATTATGCTGGTGGAAGGGTTGGGCCTTCGGATGTCGAAAACCTGACAATGACCTTCGATACCACCCTTCAAGTGAATGATACTTGTTATAACTATTGAACCACTTGATCGCAGGGCAGTGAATGAGCCTAAGCCCCCGGATGAGGTTCGAAGAGCCGTGGTTCGGTCCAGACCAACCTTATCTGTGATTATGATGATCTGATCCAAAAATTGTAGTCTTCTCTGTTTGAAGTTGAAGAATGTTTTGCCAAATCCAGGCAGGAGCTTATGACTAAAAGAGCTCATTGGGAAGCCAAGAAAATTTCTTTGATCAACGAGCTAAGAAAGCAGTGGAAGGGAAGAATGCAGTAAATGTTTTGTTCTCCTCTGAGAAAGTTCAGGTTTCAGGTCTAGAAACCGAAGTTCGTAATTGTAAGTGTCATCTCAGGATGCCCTGGTGTTGCTGAGTATGAGAAGAAAGAGATGGTGAAAGAGGTGATAGACTTCTTTCCCACCTTTCTGAGGTTGACTCTTGTCTGATTTTTGAACTCTGTATACCAATGCCTGGTATGTTGCCCCCGCGTTTTTCAACCTAAAGAGTATTTTTGTATAACAGTATATCCCTTCATTTGTGTAGAAGGTTGTCTTGTCTTCGTCTGAATTCCTCATAAGAATCTGGTGAAAACCCTTGCAGGCATCCAAGAAGCACTTGTATTAGAATCATGATAGTGATTCTACCTTCCCGCCAATTGGAGGTAGTGGGTAATGATATTTAGGGCATGCTTTGTTTAGGTCAATGAAGTCGACATACAAGCGCCAGGTGTCATTACCCTTTTTTTTACCATGACCGAGTTGGTAACCCAAGTTTGAAATTTTACAGGAGGAAGGATTCCTACCTGGATGATATCTCTGACTTGAGTGTTCATGGATTTTGATCTTTCCATGGAGATACTCCTACTCTTTACAGAATTAGTGGTGCGTATTGGTTTAGACCGAGGTTGTGTCCGCGAATTCTCTAGGAACGCATGTCATATCGACTGGTGTCCATGTAAAAACATTAAGGCTATTGGCTAGCAATTGAACAAGTTGATTTTTTTACCTAGGGTGGGAGGTGTTTTCCAATGACGATTGGTTGATCATGGTGATTTTCGTTGATTACCACCTTTTCTTTATTTTCGTTGTCTTCGGGTAGAGCTTCCCATTTTATCTCCCTGATGGTCATGCTGTCTACTGCTGCTGCTAGCTCCATGTCTTTTCCTGGATAATTGCTCTTAAATGTGGCTATCCCTTACTGAGTTGGGAATTGCACATGTGACATGATCGTTGACACCTCTGCCCATAGTTATTGTATTGTTGTTCTGCCGAACAAAATGTTATATTGGAATTTGATTTCACGGCGTGAAAATTATGACAATGGGTGAGTTTTCAGGTGGATTAGTCCCCTTAGGTATGGATATCTCAGAAGAGAATCCAGTGAGCGGAATAGTTGCAGGTCGGATTAGCTTTCTAACATTGTCATGTAGTTGCTTAAAACACTGGTCGTACATGATGTTGACCGAGCTGCCTTTATTCATGTAGATTCGGCAAATTTTGTGCTAAGCAAATACCGTCGTTATAACCAATGGATCCTTAGAAGGACAAAACCCTTCACAAGTATCTCGTTATTTTGCTCTTTGCCCGGAATCCATGTTTGGATCATATGGACGTGAAGCGACTATTGAGTTGTGATGGTTTTGGAGTTTTGAATGATTTTCTCATTTATAATGGGTGTAAAAAAATGTTTATAACTGTGAATCAAGGTTTTGTGGTAAAAAAATGAAGGTTTTCAAATTTTCTGATGAAATACAATTTTTTCGATGAATGGAAAAAACGGAAATTAGTGGCTTGTTATTGTGTTGATTATAGCATCTTGTGACGCCATGTTTATGTATGGTACGTATGGGGTGATAATAATTGTATGTTTGGTTTTCCACGTTCGGTAATGAACCCAAGTTATGACAAGAGTCAAGAGTTGGGGTAACCCAAATTATAGTGTGTGTGTGTGTGTGTGGGTGGGTGGGTGTGGGTGTGTGGATGTATGTGTATGTTATAGTGTGTGAAGATTGATTAGCTTCACGATGAAATCGATTTGGTCCATTTCGTGGAAATTATAGAGTGAAGAGTTAAGGAACCCAAATTATAGTGTGTGTGTGTGTATGTGTATGTGTGTGTGTGTGTGTGTGTGTGTGTGTGTTATATAGTGTGTGAAGATTGATTAGCTTCACCGTGAAATCGATTTGGTCCATTTCGTGGAAATGGACTTCTATTTATAGATATGCATTTAGGATTTTGTGCCACATGAATGCAATCTAATGGTTTAGGATGGTCCACATGATGGACATCTAAAGGAGGATACAAGAATGATACGTGATGTGATATTCTTGGCTCCATTTGGCGCAAGGTATGTTCCATGCACATATCAGCGAGATGTTCACACCATTACATCTAAGCTAATGAGGTAATAACACATGTTGTCTGTTGCAATGGTCTTTTGGGATATGATCCCAGTCTGACCTTTGCTGGGATGTGTTATCCTGGCTTGGTTTGTTTGTAATCAGGCCTAGGAACTTGCTTACCAGGCAGAGTGTGTCGGTTATGGGCCTGTCTTTGGTCTGTTTCGAGTATATGGGCTCTAGCCACTTGGGCTAGAGCTCCTACACACCATCAGAATTTGTTTACATATTTGCCGCCATCACAACACACGAGTACCCTACTATTTTAATTACATATAGAAATAAATACATCAAAAACTCATAATTATCAATTAAGAAAAGTAAATTTACGTTACCCTTGCACCTTATTTATTCAATTCAAGAAAAAGGTACATATTACCCTTATACCTTATTTATTCAATTCATGAAAAGGATACATATTGTTTTGTAAAATATTTATTTTTGGAAATTAATAAACGTTCAAATCTTTTATATAATAAAATAATTACATTATTTCGGGGTGTTTTTGCAAAACCTTTCTCAATGGAAAAAAAATTGACCAATAGGAAAGCTCAATTTTGCCACGTAGGCAAAATCAAGCAATATGATTGGTCAATAGAAAATTAAAATTAAATTGATTTTGGTCAAACTTTAATAAATTTGGTGCAGAAATTTAGCTGAGAAAAAAACACATAAAAATATTTATGGAAACAAAAACTTAAAAAAAGAGGGAGTAATTAATAAAACTTTAGTGGTTAATTTTACATAAATTATATAGAGTTGAGTGTAAAATTACAAGTTACCATATATTTTAATAACTTTATAAAAATAATAAATAACCCCTTACACTTCTACCCCCTATACTTTATAAGATGAACTTTATTTAAAATTACATGAGTATTAGTATTTTTTTAGACTTTTATCTATTAAAATTACAAAATTTTATAAATATACGAATTAGTTTTAATATACGTTAAATATTTTTTAAAACTAATATTAGTTTTAGACTTTCATCCATTAAAATATTTTTTTACTCTATACGTTAAATCATGTTACTTAAAAGTTTAATTTATTCGTACACGGGCTTGAATATTAAATAAGGCTAAACTATTGTTAACAGGAATATGAATATCAAATGTAAGCACGAATTACTGTGATATAAAAATAAATATACGATATTGTACTTATAACAACGACTAATGAAATTCTTATTTAAAGTTTATATATGGATATCTAGAAAAACAATTTTAAAAACTTTACAGAGCATATTTTAACTTCACAAAGAGGACTTCCCTTACTACGAAAAGTGTCCCATAGATGGCGTATTGATATATCTCCTATTCGAGCTGATTATGTGCTACTAAACTCGCACATTTTGTAAAACATGATATGAATAGTTAAAGTTAAACAACAACATCAACCTCAACCTCAACATCTATGTCAGTTAAACAAAGTTAAATCATTTAAGCAACAATTTTTTTTACAAAATGTTATTGTAATAGATATTAATACATAATAAAAAATCCTGGACAAATATTAGTTATACTTATATTACAATTTTCACGGGTAAATTCTTATATGTCCATATACTAAACTAAAATTTTAAGATAAATTTAATTTATATGTAAACCTCGTGCGTGCACGGAACTTATAGCTAGTTATATTAACAAAATCACTAACTTATGTTCTGCAATAAATTCAAATTTTTACACTACAATACATTTAAACTTTTTGAAAAGGTATAAAATACAATTACAGAGTACAATAAAAATAATTTCGCACAAGAATAACACTATTCAAATCAGATTTACCAACTCATTCTACACATAATACAATTGCAAATTAGAAATACGAAGTCTTCTTTATATATATAACACCATGAGTTTTCTTATCAACACTATCAATAAAGTTATTGTCACGAAAAACGTATAACCAAAGAAATTTTACTCGTGAAAAATTTAAATTATAAATGTACCTGCCGCAACGCGCGATTACCCGATTATCTATATCTATAATATGCTACAATCTATAATCTATTTATAATCTATCTACAATATATTATTACAATCTATAATCTATAACTATTATAATGTATTTGAGATGTTTAACAATAATTTTTTTTTTTTAAGTTTACACATCTTATTATTAGTATCATTCTTATTATTAAGTTTTAAATTACAATAATTTCACATTAAATTATAGTATTGAAGTTTTGTTACAAAAAGAAAATATAACTACTAGAAGTCTAGAATGAATTCAAAAGTTTTATAGTTAGAAATTATAATGATTTAATTACTACCATTATCTAACGTCGTTATTCATAAAACTAACAAAATCAAAAAGTGGATAAAATTATTCGTCTCTAGTTCGCTGCTTTGCCATGTTAATCACTTTAAACATGTGAAGAACCCCCCTTAAACTTCACGCATGAAACACGAGTATGGATCTAGTGAGAAGAATTATTGAAATGAGAATAGTGAAAAGAAATTGTAGTCACATATTTTAAATAAAGAAAAAGAAATAATAGGAGATGCACCTATTTTTTGTGGATGCATCTAATATTTGTAGTTATGGTTTCTTCTCATTTTTCTTATCTTAATTATATTTCTCATTTGATCCTAAGTCCATGAAACACATGCAGTATACATAAAACACTTTTTTAGGTGTGGAACTTTTCTATATCCATATTATTCTCGACGTATTTATAAGTATGAAGTTCGTTTTGTTGCGTCTATGCACTTCATTTGTTAGTCACAAAAATAAAATGCTTTTACAAACTGATAGTTATGATCTGTCAAAACTTTATGATATGCGTTTGTTTAATCATAAGATTAGAGCTCCAAATTACTTAAACATTAAACGTTAACCATATATTCTTGATATAAATGTTATCACATGTCAATCATTCACTTACTTAAAAGAATGACCAATATCTCGTGCCATTAGGAGGATATAAACGTTAACCATATATTCTTGATTAAAAAAAAAAAAAAAAAAAAAAAAAAAAAAAAAAAAAAGAAAAAAAAATTTAAAGGGATATAGCACATCTAATTATTACTCTTTACGCCTATTTAAATAATTCTCCAAACGATGATATGTATAAATCTATGTTCTCCCATTTCGCCATGTATCACTGCTCTATTGTTAAGAGCATCTTAAAGCCATGCATTAAAACATTACACCATTTCGAAGGATAAAAGAGCATAATTTATTTAGTATGCTTGCATCAAATCTGTTTCTACCCTTAATATATAAATGCACCAAAGTTAATTATTAAAAACTCTTTTAAGACTAGCAAATGGTGTTTGGAATAGTGGTGCACCAGAATATACTATTTTCCAGATTAGCTTACATCATTTTATTTGATTTGTTAGAAAATAAGCTATTAATTTTTATTATTAGTAACCCAACTTTACCATTTTGCCCTCGACTACTCACAGTCACAAAATTATATTTAGAAGTCTATGCATCCTTAAAGCTTACTATATTAATTTGATGATGTTTTAGTAAATACAGTTAAACATAAAAGGTGTTAGGAAACATCACGGACTAGGACAAAGAAAAAAGAAAGCATTGCAACCACAGTCCACATATGAGTACGTCAAAATCGATAGTAAATTTAACATCATCATATATAAGTCAATAAGTCGATAATTTGAGAATTAAATAAAGGTTGCCCTTAATATAGAATTTCTAAAAATGGGAGATTTGAGGACAGAAGTACCTGAAGAAGCTAGCGAGTGTCTCTTGAACAGCAGCAAAATTATTTTTATTCAAGGAATAACCAAAGAAAGAACCAAACTTTGAAGTATACTAGAGCTAAGAGCTTGTAACACTATATATATAAAAAAAAGAAAGCGTACGGAGTGGGGTAGCGGAACAAAAGTCATTCAACATTGTTAAATCGGTTTATTGAATGTTACGGTATTAAAATAGTAATATTAGTATATAAACGTAAAGATTGACTTGCTATGATATAATACAACAAAGAATTTTACCCTAAAAACTTTTGGATTAATAAAGTTCTTCTCTATAAATAAGGTGTCTACAAATCTTAAAATAAGGACATAACAAACATGTAAATTTCAGTAACGATCATTAAAAGAAAAGTTTAATAAGATTTAAGAGCACAAGGAGTTGTAACACGAAATAACACCAACACTACTGTCACGTCAGCGCCACATCATTTTAACACCAAATAATATAACACCAAAAACACCAGAAAATCATAACACCCAATAACACCACTTTTACAATTTTACAATTTTTACCCTCAACAATTTCATTCATTAAATTTTCAAACATTATATTATTAAATATATCCCGCTCCTATTTGAATTTGAATTTTAAATATATCCCGCTCATTTTTTAATTTGAATTTCAAATGTATCCTGCTCCTAGTGTTTCAAACGGCTATAAATAGCATACCAAATTACAAATTTTTTTCAAACTTCAAACATTTGAAATGAGTAATCGTTGATCAGTAGAAGAAGAAACCTTGCTAGCTCAAGTTTGGGTTACAGTTTATGAATATCCTGTCATCCACAATGCAATGTCTTTTTGGAACCGGGTTGTAGCCATGTTCAACGAACGTTCTGACGGTATCAATCGAAACAGAGATATGATCATGAGTAAGTGGAGCAGACTCAACTGTGAATGTGTTGTATTCAATGGTATTTACCAACAGTTGCTGCGAACAACCTGGGATGATCACACTGTTTGCCTCGTGAATGCAATGAGAAGTTTTAAAGATCGCTATAATGGGAAAAGCTTCAAATATGTTCAAGCTTAGGAGGTTTTGAGAACCCACCCCAGATGGGCCGAATAAAAGCTTCAAATCGTATCTGTCATTTGTGTTGTATGTCTTTTTCGTATCGTATCTGTTATTTGTGTTGTATGTCTTGTTTTCGTAATGTATTGTAATGTTTTTTTAACGAAATAAATTTATTTAAAATAAACATACTAAACATAAATACTTAAACGTTACATAAACATAAATTAAAATCGATACTAAATTAAAACATCACCTAAACATAAACCTAACTTCAGTTGTAGTCCGGGTGATCCTAAGTTTGAGAGTTGTTGGAGTCATACCCGTCGTCATACGCAGAGTACCTCGCAAACTTCTCTTGCTCTAACTGAGCTTCCAACCTACTCAGCTCTCGCTCATCCTCAGAGTTCCATCCACCATCATTAGCTGCCACATTTTCCTCAAAGTTTAGCCGGAAGTGATCCAGATGAGGCAGCTTTTGTTGTTGCACAACAAATCTTGGTGCAGATGAACTTGATGCACCTTGTTGTTGTTGTTGCTGATGTTGTTGTTGTTCAACCTTACCAGATTCAACATTTTCTTCAAAACTCCAACGGATTTTGTTGGAGATTTGGGCCTGAATCCGGTTGACACAAACCCATAGTGATTCAATAACAGCAGCTTCCTTACGATATTCATCGTACAAGAACGTGTCGATCACATATTTCCTATCATCTGAGATATCTGTGCACGCTGCGTAGCGTTCTCTAAGTCATTTTTTTTTGTTGTTTCGCCGCCTCCAACTTCTTGATGACTTCAACAATAGCATTTTGGCGATCCGCGTCGCGTTTCTCGGTTTCTTTTTTGATAAATCATTGCAGTTCTTCGACGGTATGTGGTAGTTTACAAACCATTTTTTTAACGATTAGTTGTTTTTTTTTTTTTTTTTTTTTTTTTTTTTTTTTTTTTTTTTTTTTTTTTTTTTTGAGGATACAAGTATAATGTATGGGTATTTATAATGTTTAAAAAAAATTTGAAATATAGACGTTGGAGACAAACGGATCTATTGTTGTGTTTGTTTTCTTTTTTTTTTGAAAAGCAAATGTAAACGTTACAAGGGCCTGTTTTGTAATTTTTTATTTTTTTTTAATATATGAACAAGGAGCTCTAACGCACGTTGTTATCTTAACGTACGTTGTAACGTGGGACGAAAAAACAACACCAGGGACTAGGAACAACGCCATAACGCCGTTGATAGCATTCCACGTAGACCATAACGCCATGATCACGTTATTACTCATTGCCCTCTAAAACGCAAAAGTTCAATATCATATATGTCAGCATTTTTTTTTTTTTTTTTTTTTGTTAAGACAATGCAGAATGCTTCAAACATATTAAAGCAGTAAACTAGAAAGAAAATATTCCTTGTAACTACGAGTATTTAGGAAGTTACCACTTTTGTCTTTGGTAAGCCTTCATGAGGACAATGAACGATGAGTAAACATGTATAAGAGACAATTTTATAGTTTCGTAAACTTCAAAGGATATTAGAATCTAAAGCTTTACGAATATAAGAGACAATTTTAAAGGTTAATACAATTTAAATGCTTATCTTATATTCTTGTAAACTTAAAGGGCTATTTTTGACATTTGATGTATTTAAAGGGGGCTTTTTGATATTTACCAACCAAGTTACCGTTCAAAATTAAACTTTTAGATGAGTAAATTCATAAGCCAAGGGTGAAAGTTCTAAGCTGTGTTGATACTAACACATATTTACATCGAAATAGAAATGAGGGGCTGCTTTTATAATTTTACTTAGTATCAAGTAGTGTAGTAACTCCGTCTTATATTAAATATCCACTTTGAATTTTCAAAGTTTTGTTTTATCAATTTTGACCTTAAATGTTTTTATTTATGATGTATAATACATGATGCAAAATATATGAATAAATTGAGTTTTAAATGTACTTTTCATTTACATAATTTTTATCAAGTATCATATAATACAAACAAAAATGTTTAAGGTAAAAGTTAAAGAAAAAAAACTCGAAAAGTCAAAAGTGATTTTAATATGGGACGAAGGTAGTACAATTTAGCGTGCAAAAAGAGTAATCAGAATCTCCATACGTGATAAATTATATGGGCATCTAATTAAGTAAGGATGGAAACACATCAAGGCTCTTTGTAAGGTATAAAATTCTAGAGTTGAGATCGATGTAAAATCAAAATTATCTAAAAATTTAATAATTTAATTTTCGCCACTCATTTTATTATTAGAATATACCATCGCAACGAGTATTTTTTTATTTTTTAATAGAAAGACACTTTGATATATTTTCGACAAACTTTTTTTCAATTTTTTTTTCAATTACGTCCAGAAAAATCACATGTGAAATCACATGAGATTTCATAAATCTCATGTGTGATTTTTCCAGACGTAACTGAAAAAAATCGAAAAAAAGTTCGTCGAAAGTATATAGAAGTGCCTTTTATAGAAAGATAATTTAATTCTCGTCGTGATAATATGATTCGTTTTGCGTAACGATTAACGGTTTGAGAGATAATTAATTTTTAAAAAATGATAAAAGTTTTTTTTTTTGATAAAAAAATGGATGGTTAAGATTGATTCATTGAGTCTTAAGATTATATTAGATCCACATTGAACTTTTCTCTAAAATTCTAACTATTTGCATACTTATTACCTCCTATATACATATTGTCATCCGAATTCCGAAACGTTCATGTATAGAAGCTATCGCTACAAAAACATTTTGCTTGCTCGTTTGTATACCTGACTTAATAATCAAAAGTTTCCATTTGGGCCCTTAGATGACCCAGTATTAGTTATGTAGTTTTTAAGTTTTTAGTAATTACTTGTAAAATTTAAATCATTCACATAGCTGTTAACTGCACCAAAAAAACATAGCTGTTAAAAAATTAAAAAGTAAACAAAAAACAAAACAAACATGTTACATGTGTGTGTTAAAAGAAAAAGCAATGAAGGTGGGCTTAAACAGATTCGAAACATCGATTCTTTACGTAACAACGACTCTTCGATAAATCTTGATGCCAATTACCACTGGGCTATACTACATTGTTTTGTTTAAATTTCTTACTCCAACTATATATCTCTATAAAGCCACACAACACTAATGCAAATAAGTGTAGTTTCTGTAGATGAACAGTAACTAACATTTTGTTAAATGTTAATTATAGATATAATGTGAAAAAAGTATAACTTGTTTTTACATGCAAATAAAAAGAAAAAACACATTGGAGAGCAACGTATCTTTAACCATTAAAAAAGCAAATAAAGAAAAAAGAAAGAAAGATGTGTTTTGATGCTTTTGTTCTAATACTCGATAGGAATCATCAAGGTTAATGACTAATGTCGACAATACCAGGTACTTTTCTTTAAAATATTTTACTGTCAAATTAAACTATTTTCTCAACTAAACGATCGAAGAAATCAAGATCATTAAAGTGATATTTTTACATACATAATACAAGTGATCCTAAATGAATTGTTTAATAAAACGTCCACATATAGATGTAGTCTTTTTAACTAGCTTGTATTGTAGGGAACCGGCATTGTTTTGGCTAGGGGTGTCGGCGGCGGGTACCCTGTGAGGCTGTGACTATATTTTGCGGCGAGCAAATAATTCGATTACATGGTTTTCTAACAATAACTGTACAAATGAATGATTATTTAAATTAAAATATGTTTAAGCAATAAAATGCAAACTATTTTTCATGTCCAAATAAACATAAGGTCCAAATGAAAGAAAAGAACATAAGTAACATCTTTGAAACATAAGTTAAAATAGATTTCATTATACAAAGAAATGTAATTTGGCATAAACACAAATATGGTAATTAGTAATAGGCATCATTCTGCAATGTTTATTTGTAAATAAATACTATTTTTATTATCAAAATGTGTTCACCAATAATTGGCCATAAAAACAAAGTATACGATTACAGAACAAAGAGTAAAGATCATTTGACGATCAAACTTTTTTTACATATCAAGGGACTAATCTCCACCCTCTATCTTCCCTTCATCTTTATTTGATATAATGAATGAGATTAATCCCAACAATTTAAAAAACCCACTTTCATCATTTTTTTTCAAATATTAATATCTTTCAAACCGTTAATCGTTAAGCGAAAAAAAATATACCGTTACGACGAGCATTTAATTATCTTTCTATAGATAGGCTAATTGATATATTTTCGACAATTTTTTTTTCGTCTTTTTCACGTTTTTTTTCGTGGCCGAAAAAATCATATATGATATTACATATAATATCATATATGATATATCATATATGATATTATATGTAATATCATATATGATACTACATATCATATATGATATGCAATATCATATATGATTTTTTTTCGGCCACGAAAAAAAAACGTGAAAAAAACGATTTTTTTTCTTTTTTCGAAAGTATATCAAAGTGTCCGTCTATTGAAAGATAATTAAATGCCCGTCGCGATGGTGTAATTATTTTCGCTTAACGATTAACGGTTTAAGAGATATTTAAATTATAAAAAATGAGTGAAATAATAAAATGCTTTTAATCTCAACCATTAATTTCCTTTTTAGATGGATGGTGGGGATGAGTCCCTTAGTATGTGAGAAATGTTTGGTTTGTAGAATAACTCGACTCCAGAACAAAACAAACAAAAAATAAAGTAAAGGAAAATGATGATGTTTATTTCTTCAAGCAAATTTTATACATGGAGACGTTCAAGGTATTCAACTCCTAGCATCTCTCGGTTAAACTCGCCAATCATCAAAGGAGGTGACATAGGTATACAAAGACGTCCAATGTATGTTGCTTCGTCCATATCCGGGTTAAACTCGATTGCCGTCAAAGGTGTATACTCCAAATAATTATCTGAAAAGTACATAAAACAACACATTAGTCCACCATAATAGTAATTTTTATCATGGTAAGTTGATTAAATTGTGTATTTGTAATACCTTGTAATTTACCATGTCATTTATTAATGTTAAACATCAAGTAATTTTAATTTAAAGTTGATTAACCCGTTTTTGCGAGTTAATTTATTTTTTTCAAACATATCAAACAACACAAACACCAGTCACTCTTTAATCGATTATGAGACGTGACTCGAATAGCTCTCTTGCGTACCGACACTAAAAGTAAAACACCGAGATAAATCAAATTATACTAAATCTAATCGAGTATATATATATATATTCTTTTTTTTTCTTTTCTTTTTTTCTTGGGCCGAACCAAACACAACACACAACACAAGCCCATTTTTCTTTTCTTTCTTCTTTCTCGATTGGCCAGGCCGAGTACCACAAGCCTAAGCACCAAATTCATTTTTCTTACTAATAACACATACAAACACATTACATTTTTTTCCTTCTTTCCTTTTGCTTTGACTCGACACAACACAAAGATGAACCAAAAGACCCTAAGTCTTTTCACCTCACCACTCGACACCCTCCTTTCTCCTTTTCTCCTTGCGTGTAAGACCAAGCAAAGTAACCAAACAAAGCCACCCTACTAATACTAACCTAAAGCCTTAAACAAATATAAACTCCATACCTTTCTTTTTGAACCCTTAGAACCATTGGATATTGATGAACTCAAATAAGTGCATTTTATTGTCATCGTTTATCCTATTTATTTGACTTGTTTTATTATATTATTTATGAGAATCGATACTTAATTATTTACTTTAGTAATTCTCATGTAAAAACAAGCAATTGGTGAAACTTAACGATTTTGGACGAAATATGGAGCAAAACCAGCAAGATGTCAAAAGTCTACTGAAACCCAGAAAATGCGCCGTATCTATCTCAATAGATACGCCGCAATATTATACTTAGATGAATTCAAAAACTATTTCCTGACTTTGAAGAATGCGCCGCATGCAATTCTAGCATGCGCCGCATATGAAACTTTGGTCAACGAAGAAGATCAAGCTTGTTCTACTCCAGATACGCCGCATCATATTTCTGACATGCGGCGTATCACTATCAAGACTTCACCAGATATAATCCAAGACGCTAAAGGACATGCGCCGCATACAAGAATCAAGTTACGCCGCATCTAAAGGCGGTGTACGAATATTCCAGAATATATTAATCTTGGACCCCACGCGAAGTTAAGTCAATGCGCTGCATCTCGTTACTCAATTCGCCGCATCTAACCCTCAGACAGAAAGTATAAATACCCCAAGACTGTTACGAATTTTGTGTGCAACATAACCCTAAGGAGACGAATTCAGTCGAAGAAGCTTCACAAGACACACTCCAAACAAAGATATTAGAGCTGTAAGAAGGTCCTGCATGTATTTAATTCATTAAGTAGTTTTGTTTTATTGTAATAGTACGCTTTAATTCATCAGGATTGATGGGCTTGTGATATGTGACTACGGACCATCGTACACTCCCCTTAAAATTGCTTTCCCATTAATTAAAGTTTATATGTTGATGTCTTTGGTGACTTATATTAGTGCTTTGATAACCTCTGTGTCTAGCTGAGCCCATGGACTGCCATATCTGCCCCTCGCCTATTTAATCTAATGTCTTTGGATAAGTAGGATAGACATAAGTGATCATTAAGGGTTTACTCACCAATATATTGCGATCCAACGAGAGAGAATAGATTACGATACACTTCATATAAAACTAGCAATAAAACAAGTGACAAGCTACTTAATTATCAGGACAGGTCTTCTTGTAGTCTCTATTATCTATTTGTGTACGTGTTGCTATTTGCTGATTCGTTCTCATTAGTTTAATTTACTGTTTAATAAAACCAAAACTGTGCTAGTCTCTCAGACTAAACCCCCCCCCCCCTTGCGTTAGATTAGATTGTAAAACTAACTTAGGATATTAAAATACTGATAGACAAATTAAGCTTTACGTTTCACTCTTAGTGATCGACACTCTACTTACAACTATATACATATTAATCGGATACACTGTTCGTTAGAGTGTGTGTTATAGGATAAGTCGGCTAAATATAAATGTAAAACTTTGAAATAGGCAATTACCCCTATACTGCATATGACACAACACGCACATCAAATATAATGTCCCATTACACACAGCATGTTACTCACTTTCTTTTCTCCCTTGTCTCATTCGTATGGTACCAAAGTCACAAGCCTCACCATGTGCCATACTTAAACTAATCAACACTATAATCATAGCTCACACACTAAACTTGTACCTAGCTCTTTTCCTATTCGACAAGACCTTGCAAAACTTCTTTGACCACTTTTTCTTACTCGATTGAGACAACCCAATACCTCCTTTCATCTCATCTTGGTACCATGCACATGATGAATAAACAATCCTAAAACCCATGCCTACTTCGCCTATATAAACCCTCACTTCTCACTCTTTCACTCACCTAAGCACACTTACTCAAAAACAAACTAAAACTTAAACAAGCATACTTCACTTTCTTTCTTCATCTCACTATCGAGCCACAAGAGGAGAAGAGCAAAGCATTCGGTGTCACATTACAAGTTTTCTAAGTCACCTTGGGTTTTTATTTTGATCATGTGGGTTTTATTCGAATGAGACTTAAGCTAGGTCGTGTTGTTTCCCATTCGTTGGTACCACATTTCCTTTGTGTCTCATCACCACCAAATTTGGTGTCGTAAATCCTCACACTCTTTTCTTTTCCATTCGTAGCTTATTTACTTCCTTATACTCATTCCCTAAATCAAAACACATAATAGTGCATTAAAACACTAAAACTGACAAATGTTAAAAACGTATAAGTCGCCTAAGGTTTGAATCCATATCTTTTTATATAGACGTAAACATAGCATATTTATTATCACAACTCGATTCTGTATAAGTGTACAAAACAAGTTAACAAAACATGCTAAATAATTAGCTAAAATACTTCATTTTTGAACCCAATCCTAAGCTAAGTCGATCGTTGCAATTATTTTCTTAAAACTCGATTGGGCCTTAAACGGGCTAACTGGCCCAAACCTCATTTCGTAAAACATTTTCGAACATAATCTTTTCGTACAAGTGTTTCACTCATAAGCTGATTTTTATAAGCTATTAAAAAGTAATTTTTATAAAAGTAAAACTTAACTTTTCAAAATTTTAAAATTGGACTAACTTTGCAAATGTTTTAACCTTCAGGTATAAAGTGTCAAAACAGAAAAGATAAAGGATAAAGCTGAAAATATAATTTTTATATAAAACTTAAGGGTATAAACTGTAAAAACAGTAAACTTGAGGTAAAAAGTATAAATTAATGATTTTAGACTAAAATTGTAAATATTTTAACTATCGGGTTAAAAGTGTAACTTTTATAAAGTTAAGGGTAAGTTTTGTAACTATATTATAATCTTTGAAAAACTTATATTTCTAACTTGGATTTCATTTACGTTTTTATAAAAGTGTCGATATCAAAAATGTGTGTGTATATATATATATATATATATATATATATATATATATATATATAGTTAGGATCAAATAGAAAGAAAAGTTAAAATAAGAAGAATAGGAAGAAACCACAACCACACATTCTAGATGCACCTAAAAAAATAGATGCATCTTCATTCAAATTTTCCTTACCAAATAAAAATGTGTGGCTAAAATTACTTCTTACCCTTCTTATTTTAATTATTATTCCTATTGGATCCCTTCCCTATATATATATATATATATATATATATATATATATATATATATATATATATATATATATATATATATATATATATATATATATATATATATATATATATATACTAGCTTCAAGACCTGCCTGATGGGCGGGCTAGCTCCCTTATTTTAATTTACTAAAATATTAAAAGATTAAATATCCACAATTGATTCGTAATAATGATATAACTTATTAAACAAATGACAACAAAGATGCAACGATATGAATCCAAACAAATACATTAAGCACCATTACGTAAACTGGCACATAGATACATAAAATCAAAAAATTATGAAATTTATGTATGAAATTTATGCAATACTTTCTTGTACACAATATTGACCGTCAAAAAAGCAAAAGAGTACTTGTAATAGTTATGCAGCAAAGTTAAATTTTTTCTCACCTCATTCTACATATATATGCCCGTATAAGTGTTGAAAACTACATTAGTTTTCACGAACTAATAAAGCCCACCAACTAATCATCATCTCAATACATGATCATTTTTATTCCAAACCACATAAATGCAATTTCTAATTTCGAGAAGGCTTTTTTTTCCGTATTTAATTCTTGATCCCCACAATATATATGTTAGCCAGCCATCATATCTATAAGATAGTCTTACATGGTCATTTTCGACATGCCTATACATAGTCATGCACGGGAGATTAATTTCAATTACGAAGTTCCTCATTTCAGCCTAGTGAATTGGCAGGTAGGAATAAAGCTAGGATCAATGAGTTGAATAGTTGGACTTTCTCGTCTGCCAAATGCGCACCACGTTTTCGATGTATACCTTAAAATAATGATAGAATGCATGACACCACTGGATCATCTAAACAATATCATACAAATTATGTCGGGGTAAGAAAACCTTCATGTTGATTGTTATCAAAATAAGTCGACAAATTTAACATCATAAGCCCCCCAAATATAACTTCTTTTGGATATAGCTTATCAAATATAACTACAGATAATCTAATTAGGAAAAAAAAAAGATAAAAAAAAAGAACCCCAAGGACGGGTTACCTTCCACTTTCCCAAGGCTTGCTCCCAGAATCTTCATAGAAAGTTCGGTCAAATTCACCCAGCAAACTTCAAAATTATCTCTCGGCAAGAGCTTAAATGATATGCACAAGATAATATGGGGAATGTGGTGAATAAACATAACTCACCGGTATCTTTGCAGGAATACTATCGACAAATTTGCGGTCTTTCTGTCAAATAAGAGAATTTTGAGCAGGTTTATGAAGTGCATGATAAACATCATTCTACATTGTCTTGGCAATCAGTTTTATAACATCATTATCCAATTCCTTTATTTATACCCCAAATAATAACCAACAGAATCACCTCTACTCTAATACCGAAAAGTGATATAAACATATCCATACACCACCTTAGCAACTACCACATATAACAATCTTAATATATCAAAAGGCCATAAAAGCACACTCACCAACAAAAATTTGTGAAAACTTCACACCCTATATATCAGCTTCCCACATTGTTTGCTTAGCACTCTCAAGCCCCTGCAACATCATTCCACTTATAGATATCAGTACATACCATTTACTATATTGTATTATGTTACAACTTCATACAACTCACCACCACTCGATCATTTACGGAGTATTATCAATATGCAACCTACTGTTATGTATCATTAGATAACGATAGGTTATGGTTAATAATATTTCTACGAACGTTATTATCTCTGTGGAAAACTAGAAGGGGGGTTGAATAGTTTACCGTTTAAAATCTTTTTAACTTGTTTAATTAGCTTTGAAACGTTCCGTTTGATCAAAGATATATATACACAAACACAATATATAACATGCAAGTAAATGAAAGAAACGATCAAACCACAACACGAGTATTTATTGTGGTTCGGCTACAAGGACTCTTTTTCCTTGCCCTACGTCCACGCCCCGAGTATCCAACTCAAGAGTTTCTTTCACTAGTCAACAAGCTCCTTTCACCGGCGGAGAAAACCTTACACGTCGCTTATACACGTTTACCGACACTAAGCTAGATGTCGAGTTCTTTTACAAGGGTACAACCACTCCCGTTAGTTCTTTTACAAGGGTAAAACAACTCCCGTCACACTTTGTATTTTGAGGACTAAAATACTAACCGATCACTACTGAAAATACACAATCAAATGAAGTGTAAACTACACAAGTCTACACAATGCTAAGCTAACAAGTCTTGCAACGTTGTGTTGAATACTTGTAACTTTTTATGAACTCGTGAATCTCTTTGCTACAAAAAGAAACTTCACATATGAGATGTTAAAGTGTTAGATGAAAGAATGAATGAATGTGTGTAAATATGATGTAGAGTGATAAGCCAAAAATCAAACTTGTGGCTTAGTATTTATAGCAAAACCTTCTGCAGGCCTGGCGGATACGGCGGAACCCTCAGATGGGTTCCGCCCGTGTACCCCCAGGGTTCCGCCGGGCTTGCAGTTGGTTTTGCAATAAATCTTGCAAACCAAACAATATCACATCTCATTACACCTAGTCAAACACAAAACTTGCAAGCAAACATATGGTTAGTCAAACACACTTTCTTTCCATAAATGTATATTGGCAAAACTTGCCATAAATGTGATGTGACATTTCTATTTTAAGAAATAAAAAGTGTTGTGTTTTATGAAATGTAAAATGTAGCAAATGTCTAGTTTATGCAAGTCTTTAAAACTAAGATTATGTTTTACTTAGAAACTAAAGTTTACATTTTGTCGTTAACAAAACTTAGCAAAGATCGTAAAATATAAATAACGTTTTTAGGAGATATTTGTATTAATAATCTCCCCCTTTTTGTTGATGACAAAACATAAACTTTGTTTTTAAGTAACTCACAAAATATTGGTGTTTAAGACTTAAAAAAAATATATTAAACTTGTTTTACTTAAGTGATGAAAATCATAGTAAGTTTTAAAGGTTTAATATATTTCTCCCCCTTTTTGTCGAAACAAAAAGTAGAGTAGCGAAGCGGAATAATACACGTGCTCCCCCTTGGTTGTTACTCCCCCTAAAAGGAGTGCCAAGATGGGAAACATGGATTTTGATCCTACAAAAAAATGGTTAGTTGGTGACATATATAGTCAAGGTTGTAGTTACCACACACATTGCAACCGCAATGACAACACAAAAATGATCAACCAACAATGCAAGTAAGTAAGTAGAAAGAAATATCATTCCATGTAAAATTTTGACTTTTAAAAGTCAAAGACAAGAAATGGGAAATATTCTTCTACTTCTAAAAGAAAAACTAAAAATAACCAAGAAAATAAAAGAAAATCAAATCCTACTTTCCTAAAAGGGGCAAAAGGCCTCTAAAGGTTGTCTAGGATTTGTTTGGGTGGGAAAGAGCATCCAAACGTTCTATGACGTGTTGGAATGCAAAACGGGTTTCATCTTGGAATTGGTGAAGCAACATTTTGATGCTTTCACCCATTTGCTCACAATGTGAGCAAACATGGGGGTGAGTGGGTGGAAATGGGTTGGTTTTGGTTTCTTGGTTTGAGGGTGGGTTGATTTTTGGTTCTTGGGTGGAGGATGGGTTTGGTATAGAGTCAAGCAAGGTGGTTTGAAATTCCATTGCTTGATGGAGGTGATTCTCAACCATGTTTTGGATTTCCTCATAGGAAGGAAAGAAAGACTCAAAAGTTTGGGCTTGAGAACGTGGTGGAGTTGGGTGATCATGGTTTTCAAAATTTGGTTCTCCATAAAGAGGACCATGGATGTCATGGTAGATAGGGTGAAACAACAATGGTTTGGGTTAGTGGTATTCTTGTTGTGGTGGTTGGTTGTGGTTTAAAAGCTCATTTTGGTCAAGAATTGTCCTTGGTGTTTCATTTGCAAAAGGTGGTGGTTGTGTAGGTCTTGGTGGAAGATCATTAAGATCTTGGACAAACGGGTGTGGTGATGTTGGAGGAGATCCAAATAACTCCATAGGTTCAAGTTTGGGTAATGGTGATGGTGATGGAGTTTTGGATGGTTGGGTTGGTGCACTTGGTGGAGTTGGGTCAATGGGTGATTTAGTTGGTGGTGGAGTGAGCTCATTGGGTTCATTGAGTGATGGAGATGGAGATGCAAGGTTAAAAAAATGTTCATTTTTGATAGGTGAGGTGAATTCATCCGAAGATGAGGAGCTTAGGTTGATGAATTGGTTAGACCATAGTGGTTTGACACTTATCCGGGCGGTTTTCCGGATGGGTCGTGATGGTTGAGAGGTGATTGTTGACTTGGTCATGGTTAAAAATGGTTTAAAGATCAGAAATTGTGATGAAGAAGGTGTGATTTGATAGTGTTTAGGATGGTTTAATTTATAGTGATGAAGGAGTGTGGGAAGGAGTGTTTGGATTTGATGTTAGGCCATACAAAAATGGAGGTTCCTAATGATTTGGAAAACTAATTGTGGGTTGTCATATCATGGAAGTCAATCCAATGAAGATGGTGAAGTGAGAAGACAAGATTTGCACTAAATGCTTAGTGGTTTTGGTAAATTTGTTGTAGGATAAATCTCAGGGATTTCAAGGAACCTTTGGAAGGGTTCCTTCCTTTATGTGTGAAGGTTCCTTGGGGTGGTTATGGCTATTTTTGAAATTTGGCGGGAAATGGTTTTGTTTGAGTTATAAGGAATGAGAAGTACCCTATTGTGCTAAACAAATTGCAGGAAATTGGTTTGTATCTAAAAGGATTGTATTTTGGTGATTGGATGTTGAAATGTTGAAAACTAAAAAAAAATTATGCAGGAAACTGGCGGAACCTTCAGGATACACAGGCGGAACCCGCGTGGGGGTTCCGTCCGGTCCGTTGGGCCATTTCTGGATTGCCCAGAAAATACACTGGCGGAACCCAATTTTGGGTACCGCCAGATCCGCCAGGCCTGAAAAATTTGGCAGTCCGCGTTTTTGACCCGCGAGATGATTTTCAAATTTTTCGAAAACTCCTAAAATCAAAAAGATAAGGCATTTCTGGTTAGGTAATGCAAAAATTGGACATGTAAACACACATACCATAGGACTTTGACCATGAGGTCGAGAATTTCACTATACTTAGTGAAAAATTCATACACATGAAAATTTGACAACTTGCCAAAAGTTGTCTACCTGCATCATTGTTAGTTAATACATGTTCCAAATAGTATCACACATTGTACCAACACACAAATACATCATAAACATTGTTTAAACGACCAAATTATTCAAATAGCACCTAGTGCCAAACACTCCTACACACCCGCACTCATTGACGATCAATCTTGTTCTTGAGCTTTCCAAGGAATCTCCCAAGATTCTTAAACATCCCCTTTGTTTGCTTGAACTCCGCCGACTCATTTGGAATATCCGGAAGTTGGGATAGGTATTCGAGAGGTGGGAGCCTAGAGTTGGGCAAAGAGTTATCTTTACTCATTGAGGAAGATGATGAGGAGGTGGGAGGATGAGGACGTTTTCCTTGGGCTTTATAAACTCTCTTATCACTAAGTGGGACAAAGGTGTGTGGAATGAGAGAGTAGTCAAGACGAAGACCGTTTGGAGTTGGTGGAATGGGAGAGATGAACCTAAAGAGATGGGTCAAGAGCATTCCATACGGCATAGCCGTTGTGCCATGCACGGAAATGTCGGCCATTCTCTTGGCCATGTAGTAGGCAAGGTTGAAGGGTTGCCTAACGGACAAAGAGTAGAGCATGTAGCAAAGGCAAAGGTTTATATGATCTCGGTTTCCTATGGTGCTAATGACATTTGCTCTAAGGACTTCCTCCCATTTCTTGAATTGGGGCTTGAGTTCATTCATTTCCATTCCATATGGGTCCTTATCGACCTCATTTCTCGAACGGGTTCTCCTAGTGTTGGTTGTCCTAACAAAGAGGTGGTCACGAAGTACATCTTTTGACAAAAGAGGGGTGTCATAAGGATGGATGCGGTCATGGAGGGAGTCAAGAGTTGAGAGGGAGTGCAAGTCGGAGTAGATGCAAGTACCATGGTTTGGGACACCTAGGATTTGAGCAAACTCCTCAAGAGTGAAGGAGTATTGATGACCACTAGCCCTAAAGTTGATAGACATGCGACCATAGTCATCCGTGGAGAGGGTGACTGATGCATAGAATTCTAGAATGAACCTAGGACAAATAGGCTCGTTGATTTCCAAAAGACACTCAAAGTTGATTGTGGCAAATTCAGTGTAAAGGTTTGTGCCTTCTAGGAAGGACGGGTCAATGGTTCTACCCTCATGGACATAATGTTTTTCTAATGCTTTGAAAACATTAACTTGATTTGGGGTAAGGCCTTTGGTTTTGTGGTGTTTTGGTAGGTACTTAATGGTGTCCTTGTGGTCGTAGTGGGTTAGAGGAGGCATGATGATTCCTAGAAAAACAAAATTTCACATTTTAGTCTAAGTAAATGACTATTGTAATGTGGTTGTTCTAGTGTGTGCCTATATGAAAATGATGCGTGGGAATCGCAACAGGCTTTACCTCTCGAGGGATCTCGAGAAGCTTACAACCCCCACCAGGCAGTGTACCTGATCGTTGTAGTATAGTATAGTGACAAGTACCGGGGGATTGATCGTTCAGCTTAGGAATAGTTTCGCTAGGATTAGAAAACCTAATTAATAGTTCTAGAGGTGAGAGATGATTATTTTTGTATTTTTATATTTTTATGAAAGCAAGTAAAATCTCGGGTTTTGAAGGAGTGGGCGGAATTAGTTGCTATTCAACTAACCCAAAGCTAAGATGCAATCAAAATAAAATAAAAAAAATGAAATTAAACTAAATTATACTAAGGTTGTGAGCAGTGGTTGGAGAAATTGTGTTTACTTAGACTTCACTACTCCCTAGATATCTTTTACATGTTAATTGCTTGTTACACTTGTATGAATGACGGATTGTATTCCTTAATACCATTCGTGGGGTGGCATACATAACTCCCCAACTCTATGAGCTCTTATCTCCTCCTACACCATGACCCAGCACAACTATAGGGATTGTAAACAGTGGCTCATGCATTAAATACAACCAATAAAGACCTAGTACGCCTCGGTTCATGTTTCTTAAGACGTTCAAGCATGTTACCATTTGGAGATCTGCCAGTTTTCTTAAGCCTAACATATAAATCATTCATTCAAAACAAGAATAGACAAGTAATCAACACATAATCAACATCTAGGTTTCATTAGATCTAAGCAAACACAAGAGAGATCTAGCCTAGCATAATGGAATTGAGACAAGAACAAGATATAAACAACCAACACATAGACATATTGATTGAATTGATAGTACACTTATCTCAATTACAATGCAAGGTCTCAAGGGTTTGGAACCCTTGAAAAACCTGTAAAAGAGGCACCAAAATCGTCTTTAGGGTTTCACCAAAACTTCTCTCTTTTTAATGAAAAAACTAGAAAACTATATATAGGAAAAACAGTCTGACGGCGTCAAGAGTAACTTCTGACGCCGTCACCTCGCCGCCATATACTTCCTCGGACGGCCTTGATCCACTTATGACGGCCTATGTGACGCCGTCACCACCCACGGTATATTAATTTTGCCACTTTGACGCCGTCACGAGTCCGTCTGACGCCGTCACCACCTTCGGAGTTTAATTCTTCATGTCTGACGCCGTCAAGATGTTGGTCTTGACGCCGTCACCTTGTATTTTCAGCATGCAAATTAGGTACTTAGCCGTTTTCTTCACTTTTATGCTCCAAAAACGTCCAAAATAGCTTCTTTTCCAGAATTCACTCTCCAAACACCTAAAATCGCAAAAGGAATGATTTAGAGCAATATTTGATCAAATAAAGTCGGATTCGGGCTTAAATGACCCCCTAAAAACGGATCATTTTTCACCTCATCATATACCCTTACACTTGAGATTTGCTTGTCCTCAAGCAAATGGGCTTTTATTCTACTCAAAAGACAAGTTAGGGGTCATTTAACACTAATATAAAAGTAATTACAACAAATAATCGTTCCACTAAAGACCAATAGACAAGCACGGAGGTCATACACAAGCACCTCACAAATAGTGTTTAGATACTCACATCTCTCGGGTGTAATAAAGTAATATAACATTATGGAAATGGAAGATATCTCTCACTACCTGTCATAGCAAAATAGATTACCATAGGCTTGGGAAAGGATCAAACCTCCACCACATGGCGTAAGCACCTAGGATAAACTATCAAAGAGGTCTTTTTAAAGGGTTATAATGTTAGGTGTAGGGATATGAATTACACGGTTTTGTTGGATAAAGGAAGTTTTACTGGTGGCGAGTTAACAATCTCGGTTAATTACATGTACAAGATGGCGTTGCTAAGCCAAGACTAGACTCGACTTAAGCTAATAAATGAAAAATAACAAAAATATAAAATAAACATAGAATGAAAACGGGATGGTAGTCCGTATGTTTTTTCTCTTTTTTCTTTTTTTCTATTTTTTTTTTTTTTTTTTTTTTTTTTTTTTTTTTTGCATACACTCTTACCCTACCATCCAAAATAATACATCATAGGGGTTTGAGCATTCCCCTTACACTTGAATCTTTACATACTTTACAATCAACTATTCTAATGACTCGAATTAAGAAAATCAAGACACTTGGAGCACTTTTAAGATTAACGTACATATGGGGGTAATAAGTGATGTTCTTCCCCATTACTTCATAAAATAAGTACTTACCCATGAGTCCCAATCGTCCCAAAATAATATGTACAAGGATATGACTCGACTTAGCAACCATGTAATCAATTAGAAAGTTAACTTAGGGTTTAACAAATAACAATAATGCACTAAAAATGAGCGCATACACGGAAGGCTAAGGCGATTTGGGTGTACATTTAAGTGGGGTGTAACAAATTCTTCCTTTAAGTAAAATGCTTAAAGTTAGAAACGAAAAGATAGGCTCGGAGGGGTGTACTAGGGGTATCGTGTACTAAAAATGAGTACAACGCTAAGGGTGTGGGAAAAATTAGTTGACTTAACTAGCCAAGTAATATGACTTAAATGGTCAAGTAATTGTAATACGGGTTTAACACAAGGGTGATCCTAATGCCTCTTATCATGTAGTAAATCCTACCACACGAATGTAGTCTCACTAGCGGTCTCGGGATGTATCACTAACGCAAGTTCTAGAATCTAAATGCTACCGGTACACTCATAAGCACCAATAATAAATGCTTTTCCTATCAAATCTAAAGGCGAACCTCACATTTTTGGGTGGAAAATTTTTCTGAATATACGGTTATGTGCTAGTCATACAACCTCCTATCCATGAGACGCTTGCTATGGCTAAAGTTTCACTCCTAAATGTTATAAAAAATTTTAAATTTGGCGCTAAAATTACACTAACAAGTATTTCTCATAGTTTTATTACTCATCTACTATCAAACAAGACAAACTCAAGCGAAAGTGCATATGTAAGGTATCATCTTTTTACCCTCCCCTTACACTTAAGATGAACATTGTCCCCAATCTTCAAGTAAAGAATGTAAAAGTTAAAAAAGTAAAGAGAATGAAATCAAATACTCCCCTGATTCGCTCGGTATGGATTTTAGGTTGGCCAGGTTAAATCTTCCTCCAAGAAAACGAACAATCAAAGCTTCCCTTCCAGAATATAAATCATCTTCTTGTCATAAATAACCTGTAAATCCTGAAAAAAATAGACAAGGCAACCTCGCGTAAAATCGGCGGCATCCTATATAAGTTATTAAATCCTAGAAAACAAAGTAAGATATAATGCTTGTGGAATGAAGTTTGCAGATTTCCTGGAGATTATAAAACTTAATAATTCACAAAAACCATAAGACTCCGTTAGAAAAACAAAACCGGTAAAATTTCCAGATTTTAACTCCTGACGCCGTCAAGAGCAATACCCTGACGCCGTCAGAATGGACCTGCAGAAATTCTTATGTTAAGTTTCCGGAAAATTTCTGGAAAAACTTTATCCTACTTCCTGGAAAATCCTGCAAAACTTCATTATGACTCAATACAAGCATTTGACTCTAACAAATACGAATATACATGTTCATTTAAATATTGTGGAGAATCATGATCGGTTTGTTTCTTAAAAACATATTTGGGGTTTCCCCTTACACTTATCTTTTGCAAAAAATACCTTTAGGTTGAAGTTAAGACTAGGCTAAACAACATAATAAAGTATTTCCACATTAGTAGAGAAGCATGATCAACCAACAATAAAAATAAAACATGCATACGGAAGCAAATAACAATCAAACAAATAAAATCACACAAAACATGGGTTGCAAAGATAAATCATCAATAAAAATTAAAAGCTAATCGTGCATAATACTAGTTAAAAGAACAGAAATGAAAATTGTTCAAAGCCAACAAAGGCCGAATCCTAAACTATTACAAACCAAATGTTTCAAATCGTACAACCAAAAATAAATTATTCAAGAATCACGGATATCAAGATGGATCACTGAGGGGGAGGACCAAAACGATAATCATAGCCTGGTGGGAGGTGTCCAGTGTACCCATAGGGAGGGTAGTCAGTCTCTCGGCCTGGGAAGGGGTCAATCTGCAGGTGAGGCTCAAGCTGATCTCGGGTGGAGAGGTGCTGCATCTGGCGGACGGTATGATCATACATCCAGTCAAAGCGCTGGTCAGTAGCAGCTCGCCACGTGTCCATCTGACCCATCCAGGCACCCTGGTGTGCCTGCCAGTCTCCCCGACTCATGTGTCGGTAGTAATCAGCCGTCCCCTCCGCATACCCGGCAAACTGATGCTGCTGGGGCACTTCCTCATCATCACCGTCATCATCCTCATTATCAGCCCCAACGTATCATATGTAGGTACCATCTCCCATCTGCATCACAATGCTCATCTGCCTAAGGGATTTCGCCCTCACTACCCTGCAGTTCCCACAGTCGCTCAAGTACCCTATGATCTGAGGAGTAAGAAGACCATAGGAACGAGCCAACCGTGTGACGAACATCCCCCCATAAACCTTGTCGATATCCCTCTCACCCATACTGGTCCTCAAGTAACTGGCCACCCAAAACGGGATGTTGCAGTAGACATCCTCAGAAAAGATGGTGTACAAGTAGAATAAGTCCGAAGCAGTGATACGGTGAGTGGTGCCATGACGTGCAGACAAGCTGTATGTGATGCACCTGTGAACTAGCCTAACAATGGGGTCCCTGATCGATGCAGCCCCAGTAGTCGAGGTATAAGCCCCATTCCCTATGTTTGGCCAAAAGGTAACACACCTCATCTCATTCCGCTGAGTCTCTCCATGTAGCAAATTCAGCAGAAAAGCCCCATCAACCTCCTCACTAGTATATAGCCCAAGCCTCCAACCAAACTCAGCCACAGAACAAGACCTCAACTCTCCCCCTAGCCTAAAATATATCGTGGTGCCCCCATATCTCCCCTAGCCTCAGCTTGATCAAAACGGAAGGTCGCAAAGAACTCCCGTACTAACTCACTATATACCGTCTCTCTCATCCTAAACAATCTCTCCCACTGCGGTCCCGCAAACCCATCTGTGCGGAACCTCCCTACAAATGCAGCCTCCAACCCATAGGCTCTCAGAAAATCCCAGTCAACCACCGCCCCAGTATCAATATGGTGGTTGCACAACTCCTCATACTTGGTACTAGTATCCACATCATTGAATTCCCCCCAACTGTGCACTAATTCCCCATAGTTGACCCCTTGAGATCTAGAAGAACTACCTTTTTGTTGGCGAGACCTTTTGCTCATTTTCCTGGAAAAAAGGTGGAGTGAATGGAAACGATTAGAACGCGAAATTTATACGAACTTTATGCAGTCAGACACATCTGACGCCGTCAAGAGTAATTTTTGACGCCGTCAGATGGATCAGAATTATAGCCATGCAAATGCGAGGGAAAAATCAATTTTTAAACTCTTAACCCATTACCCAAACGCTCCTTAATTCAGGAAACAGGGGTGGGGGGTCGAAGAATCCGAGGCATGATGGGTTTTCCCTATTTTAATGCATGATTTGGATGAGACAACACCATCAAATGGTAGCCCCACGATTACAAATCACCAATTGGATGGCATTACGATTTGCTAATGGTGGGTCAAGAATGGGGTTTCGGGCGAAAGGGGTTTTTCAAATTGACGGGTCCTAAGGATAATTAACCGAGAAAAGATGAAGAAAACTTACTTACAAAGTAGAGATCGGAGGCGGAAGATGTCGAATTGGGGGTTTGAGAGTCGGAGTAGCAGCAACACTTGGGTGAGATTTGTGGGGTATGGTTTGAAAGTGATTGGTTTTGGGCTAATATTGCTGATCCGTCGAGCTGACGGCGTCAAGGGTTAAATCTGACGCCGTCAGATGCCCGTGTGGAGTGAGGTTTGGAGTAGTTTCAAGTTTAGTCCCTGCTCTTTGTGTGAATAACTAAACACAAGTAAAACCCATGAGTAGCTATTTTGTTAACGAGGTCCACCAGGGTCGAATGTCTTGTTACTGTCGCGGAAAGAGGTGAGGTAGCATCGGGGGTCGGGTAATGTTTTGGCCAAGTTGATCCTTATGCACGGGTCATTGGCGTGAGAAGAAAGATGTTGTTCACTAGGAGGTTTCAAATCAATGGTATTTATGAGGTGTGAACTCTTTACACCGGGTTTAAAACCAAAGGAACGTTTTTCGGATGAGATCGGGAATGTAGTTCGCAAGCATCCAACGAAAATGCTATTTATTTGCGAGCTTTTCTCCGTATGGGGGTGTTTATGAGAATGGGGGGTAGTTAACGGTAAAGCTTTTGAGGAGAATCTCCCGCTGTCCTCTTGGTCAAATACCAAAGAGGTTGACACCTCGAAGACTTTCTCAATTCTTTTAGGTATAGAATTTTCTTTGATCTTTTCTTTGACCCTTGATATGAATTGGTCTGCGAAATTCATAAAGGCATTATGAGTGCTTTCCATGCGTGCCTCAAGGTGCTGGATTTGCTTTTCCTGATTATCCATGAAGGTTACCATTATTCCTTCGAATTCCTCTTGCCGTGAGCGTTCAGGAAAATTTTGGCTGATAACCGTATTCCTATGTGGATTAGGGTTCCACACGGGTTCAGCGGCCAGTTTCTCAATACTCATCAGTTCTTTTACCAGTTTCTCGATGCTTCCCAACAATTGTTCTTGGGTGGCACATGCGTAATCAAGCTTTGTTTTGCTCGGGAGCATCGGGTCCTCCCATCCTTCCTCTTCGTATTGTGCCAACTCCTCAAGAACTTTCCAGCATTCGTCAACGCTAAGTCTATCTAGCCTACCCTTGGCTGCGTAATCAATGGCTTTTCTTGTTTGATAGTCAACCTTACCATAAAAGATTTGGATCTGCAGCCATGGTTCGATCCCATGATGAGGAACTTTTCGGAGTAGGTCTTTATATCGATTCCATGCTTCATAAAAGGTTTCATTTTGACGTTGTTGGAACATCAAGATGTCATTCCTAAGCTTAGTAGTTCTCCCCGGTGGGAAAAATTGAGCAAGGAAACGAGTGGTGAGATCATCCCATGTGGTGATGGATCCCGCGGGTAAACGCTCAAGCCATTGACTAGCTTGATCCCGTAGAGAGAATTGGAATAGGCGTAAACGGGTAGTCTCTCTAGTTTCAACACCTAGGTCTATGGAATCTACGATTTTGAGGAAGTCCTTAAGGTGTTGGTTTGGATCTTCGGAACGAAGTCCATGGAATGCACATCCGCTTTGCACCAACCGGATGGTGTCGGAGCGCAAGGGGGTCACATTGGCTCCGGTGAGCTCAATGGTGTTTCGGTAGCCTTGGTGGCTAGGTCGGGAATACTCTCCTAAGGTTCGGGGCCTAAGGGGTTCTAATGGTGGGTTTTGTTGTGGTGGGATGATGGGTTCAAAGATGTTACCACCTTCCATGATGTCGAATGGTAAAGAGTTACGAACAAAGGCACGAAGAAATAAGATAGACTAAAGAAGACCTAAAAATAAAAATAAAAATCTTACTAGAAAGGAATCTAGCAAGTAGACCTAATAAAAAGAAATCCTAACCTAGACAATAACTATTCCCCGGCAACGGCGCCAAAAACTTGATGCGTGGGAATCGCAACAGGCTTTACCTCTCGAGGGATCTCGAGAAGCTTACAACCCCCACCAGGCAGTGTACCTGATCGTTGTAGTATAGTATAGTGACAAGTACCGGGGGATTGATCGTTCAGCTTAGGAATAGTGTCGCTAGGATTAGAAAACCTAATTAATAGTTCTAGAGGTGAGAGATGATTATTTTTGTATTTTTATATTTTTATGAAAGCAAGTAAAATCTCGGGTTTTGAAGGAGTGGGCGGAATTAGTTGCTATTCAACTAACCCAAAGCTAAGATGCAATCAAAATAAAATAAAAAAAATGAAATTAAACTAAATTATACTAAGGTTGTGAGCAGTGGTTGGAGAAATTGTGTTTACTTAGACTTCACTACTCCCTAGATATCTTTTACATGTTAATTACTTGTTACACTTGTATGAATGACGGATTGTATTCCTTAATACCATTCGTGGGGTGGCATACATAACTCCCCAACTCTATGAGCTCTTATCTCCTCCTACACCATGACCCAGCACAACTATAGGGATTGTAAACAGTGGCTCATGCATTAAATACAACCAATAAAGACCTAGTACGCCTCGGTTCATGTTTCTTAAGACGTTCAAGCATGTTACCATTTGGAGATCTGCCAGTTTTTTTAAGCCTAACATATAAATCATTCATTCAAAACAAGAATAGACAAGTAATCAACACATAATCAACATCTAGGTTTCATTAGATCTAAGCAAACACAAGAGAGATCTAGCCTAGCATAATGGAATTGAGACAAGAACAAGATATAAACAACCAACACATAGACATATTGATTGAATTGAAAGTACACTTATCTCAATTACAATGCAAGGTCTCAAGGGTTTGGAACCCTTGAAAAACCTGTAAAAGAGGCACCAAAATCGTCTTTAGGGTTTCACCAAAACTTCTCTCTTTTTAATGAAAAAACTAGAAAACTATATATAGGAAAAACAGTCTGACGGCGTCAAGAGTAACTTCTGACGCCGTCACCTCGCCGCCATATACTTCCTCGGACGGCCTTGATCCACTTATGACGGCCTATGTGACGCCGTCACCACCCACGGTATATTAATTTTGCCACTTTGACGCCGTCACGAGTCCGTCTGACGCCGTCACCACCTTCGGAGTTTAATTCTTCATGTCTGACGCCGTCAAGATGTTGGTCTTGACGCCATCACCTTGTATTTTCAGCATGCAAATTAGGTACTTAGCCGTTTTCTTCACTTTTATGCTCCAAAAACGTCCAAAATAGCTTCTTTTCCAGAATTCACTCTCCAAACACCTAAAATCACAAAAGGAACGATTTAGGGCAATATTTGATCAAATAAAGTCGTATTCGGGCTTAAATGACCCCCTAAAAACGGATCATTTTTCGCCTCATCAGAAAACAATGTGGAGGTGCGGTTATCTTGACTCATTTTGATGCTTCAAAAACGTTTTATAATGCAAGTTTTGTTATAAAACAAAAGATAACCCAAATGCTCCTATTTCAATGTAGCTTCGTTTGAATGTACCCGAAAATACATATTGGTTATGTATTCCCTTTAGCATTCAAGAGACATTATGCAAGTGATGTTTTGAACATAACGTTTTGATTTTGTATTCTCAATGTGAGACGAAAAAATATTTGTCCTATTTGTGAGAAATTTTTGGAAAGATTTGACATGGGGTGTTTTAGCAAACATGTTTATAATTAGTAAGAATGCAATTCCTAACTATGGGGAACATGATTAGTTTTGTTAAACACCTAATTTCATGCATGATTTTCTCAAATTAATGCATAACCCCAAGTTTTTGTTTTTGTGCAAAAAAATAGAATTCCTAGACTCAGATCAGGATTGTAATCAAGTTTAGAATACTTACAATGATGATTGTGTGGAAAACTAGAAGGGGGGTTGAATAGTTTTACGTCTTTTTACTTCGTTATAAAAATTAGTTTTAGAGTTTTGCTTAGCTTTTAAAAACTTAGATTCGATAATATGTGATCTCAAGTCTTGTACAATATAAACAATTAATACTACACAATATATTATAAAGATAAGTAATGAAATAAGTAAGAGATGGAAAGATCGAACCGCGAGACAAGAGATTTATAGTGGTTCGGCTACAAGGACACCTTCCTTGCCCTACTCCACTCCCCGAGCACCTAACTCGAGAGTTTTCTTCACTATATCAACAAGCTCCCTTATGGCGGAGAAAACCGTACACACCAATATACATACCAATATACACACCAATCTACACACCAATCTACACACCACTTTTCACACCACAACTTCGTCACACCTAAGTCACAACTTCTTCAAATCAATCTACTTCACAACTAACTACTCCACACCTATCTTCTTCACACAAATCTAGTACCTAGCTTATCTTCTTCGCACCAAGCTACTAACTAATCACACAACTTATATCTAACACAACTAACTACAATAAAATATTCACAACAATCTTCACAAAGAATAATGTAAATGATCTTTGATGATACACCAACAACTTGGATGTGGAGATCACAACAAGTTGTAATACTTCTTGTCTTGAGGGATAGAAGTATTCTTCTCTTGCACTTGAGAGGATGAAGGTTGGATCACTTTGAAACAAGGAATTTATACACTTATGATCAAAGGATAAAAGAATGGAGATTTGGATCTAGATCAGAAAGTTTAGTAGTGCAAAAGGTGAGGAAAAAATCCAGGTTTAAGGTGGTATTTATAGGCAACAGATTCTGACAGAGGAGCGTGGCCGGTCCCCTTAAATCAAGGCCGGTCCCCTTAATTTTAAGGGGACCGCCCCTTATAATTAAGGGGGCCGCCCAGCTGAAACGGCCAGAATCTTTGTCTTTTAGTGGGGAAAGTTTATTTGGTGAAAAACTAACTGATTTTGGTTAAAAATTTGAATTCATATATTTAGTATGAATAAAACATTTTTCTTTATTACCAAAAGTGTTTTTCAAAAATATATAATATGTTTATATAATTAAATAAACTTTGCATTAGTTAATTAAATACCCCTTTGATCATAAAATGCATTAAACACTTTGTTTATTCATACCTTAAGTGATTTGGATGTAAAGAGAAATATTAATCACTAAATACTTGTTTATGTCACAAGTTTTAGTTCTATGAGTTTATATTTTGTGAAAATCAAAACATAGAGATATTGATAACATGTTAATAATGTTTTTAGGCATTATTTATGTCAACAATCTCCCCCTTTTTGATTATTACAAAACCTTAAACTCAATATATCTAAAACTTGTTTTTTGACAAGTATTATAGAGTTTACATTTCTCTTCTCCCCCTTTTTGTATAATTAAAAAGGTTAAGCCGAGTAAGCTTCGCGAGGGAAGTTTAAACGGGTAGAATGCTCCCCCTTGATGTATGCTCCCCCTCATTTGAGAGCACCAAGGGAACGAGCAATGGAGATCTTTGCTACAAAAATATTTGAAGAGAGCAAGATACACATATATGCAAGGCAACAATTATGCAACTAAACATAGATTCATTCAAGCATTATAAAAATGATAAGCATTACAACATTCAATATGCTTGAAGCATATTGATAAAAATAACACAAAAGAAAAGACATAGTCCTATATTGCCTAAGAGAGCACTTGGACTTGCTTGTAACCCATGGTTGATTGTTTTATTTGCTTGAAGAGAAACATAAGCATAAAGCTTAGATGTTTGATTGAGAGGGATATGGAGTGGAGTGTGGAGTGGAAGAAGTGGATCTCACGATGTTGTATCGTGTTAAGGGTGGTATTGGATGATTACGAGTGAGAAGATATTCAATCCAAGAAATATCTTCACTCAAGTAGAGGATTTGTTTTTGAAGGAATATGCAACAAGGGCAAAAGTGAGTGTGGTTTGTAACTTGATCCAAGTTGAGAGAGTGGGGAAGGTAATTTGCATAGGGTGATGATGGAGGTTGCCCTTTGTTCCGTTGTGCAAGATGCATAGCAAGGAGATCACTAAGATCATGGATTTGGTTTATTTCATCATGGAACTTTTGTTTTTCCGTGGCAATGTGGAGGGGATCATAGGTTTGGTATGGATGAGTTGGGTTTGTGTAGTTGTAATTGTAGTTTGATGGTTGATCAAACTTGTATGGATCATTATAAGTGGTTGGAAGTTGAGAGGTGTAGTTTGGCTTGAAGGAAGATGGTTGGCCAATGTTGTATGGTTTGTAAAGAGGATCAAATGAATGATCTTGTTGGTTTGATGCAAAGTTTGGGAAGTAAGAAGTTGGGGGTGTGGAAAGACTTCCAACTTCATTTATGATGATGGATTTGTTTCGAGGGCTTTTTCTTCGCCAAACGGGTTTTTCCGTCATCCTTGCTAGCCTTGAGGCTTTTGATTTTGGTTTGTTTGGAGAGTTCATGATGGGATGAATGGAGAGTGTTGAGGATTGGGGATATTTATAGTGTAAGATTTGTGTGTTTAAGGATGGATAAGGTTTGTTTGGGAGATTAGGACAAAATGTGTTGGTGAAAAATGGGAAATGTAGGTTGAAATGGGCTAAAAAGCAGAAAAGATTCTGTAAACCCGACCATCAGATGGCCGGTCCCCTTAATTAGGGGGCGGTCCCCTTAATGATTAAGGGGGCCGCCTTACAAAATTAAGGGGGCCGCCCATCTGGTGATTTCCAGGTTGCCAGAATTGGGTTTTTGGCAGAAAATTTGCAGAAAGGTTATGTGTTTGGATTAGAATTCAAGCAAGTTCAATTTTCTTAGGCAATATAGAGTCTACTCTAATCAAGATATAACATGCATGCAAAAACACATAAGCAAAAGAGCAAAAGAGCAAATAATCAACATATAATAAGCAAGAGGAGGCAAATAAAGGCAAGCATAATTAAACTTCCTAAGGCATCTATCTTAGATTAAAGGCAAGGATAATTAGTGAGTGAAAAACTAGTGATGGATCAAGATGACACCATTATTAGTGAATTTGTCCTAGTGAGTGTCTATATGCAACAAATGTGGAGTTGTGATTGTTTCGACTCCTAGAAGCAAAAAGAAATAACGATCCTAAGAAACAATCCAAATAATCTCCTTGATTCAATTTTTGCTCAATTATGAATGTCAAAGACATATATTAGATTATATATCTTGACAATTTATGTGAGAATTTATGCATGATTTTGAAATACAATGTTTTTAGAATTAGTCAACAATGCAAGGAAAATGATTTTCATGGGGTTCCTAGATTGTGAGAATAATTTTTAGAGAAAATTGATTGAGTTTTACAAAAAAAAAATTTATGCAAAGAAAATAAATTTTCTCAATCTTTAGTTTTGTGCGAAATAGATTCCTAGACTCAGAAAAAGGTGAAATGGAAGAAAAATAAATTTCATGCAAGTATAAATTTGAAATAATTCAATATAATTTAGTCAACTTGTTCCATCATTCCTAATCCTAAACGCAAGTGGTTGAATAATTCACGCTTAAGGGGTTTTGTGAATATATCCGCAATGTTGTCTTCCGATGCAACCTTTTCTATAGATATATTTCCTTTTTGTACATTATCCCTAAGAAAATGGTGACGTATTTCTATGTGTTTAGTCCTAGAGTGTTGCACCGGATTTTTACTTAAATCTATCGCATCTTTGTTATCGCACATAATGGGGACATTTTCTAACCTAATGCCATAGTCTACGAGAGCTTGTTTCATCCATAGTGCTTGTTGACATGCCTTTCCGGCGCTTACATATTCGGCTTCGGTGGTAGAAATAACAAGAGCGGTTTGCTTCTTCGAAAACCAAGACGTTAGACAACATCCCATAAACGTGCAAATACCGCTAGTGCTCTTTCTATCTACGTAGTCTCCCGCATGATCCGAATCCGCATAGACAATGGTTTCTATGCCGGATTCCTTAGGATACCATAATCCTAAGTGTATAGTGCCTTTAATGTATCGGAAGATACGCTTAACCGCTTCTAGGTGAGAGGTTTTGGGATCCTCTTGAAAACGGGCACAAAGGCAGACACTAAACATGATGTCGGGTCTACTTGCCGTCAAGTATAGTAAACTACCTATCATTCCTCTATACTTGGTGTTATCTACGGACTCACCTTTATCATCCTTTGTGAGCTTTACCTCCGTAGACATGGGAGTTTTCATGGGTTTTGAGTCTTCTAGGCCAAACTTCTTAAGCATTTCCTTAATGTACTTAGATTGGTTAAAAAATATTCCATCTTCTAATTGTTTTATTTGTAATCCTAGGAAGAAGTTAAGTTCACCCATCATACTCATCTCAAACTCATCATGCATGATTTTGGCAAATTCATCACACATGTCTTGACAAGTCGATCCAAATATAATGTCATCAACATATATTTGGACAATGATGAGATTTGGGTCTTTCCTTTTAGTGAAAAGAGTGTTATCTACTATTCCCATGGAATAATCATGTTTAATAAGAAAAGCTTTTAATCGATCATACCAAGCTTTGGGAGCTTGTTTGAGTCCATACAAAGCTTTCTTTAACTTATAAACATAATCAGGTTTTGCGAAGTCAATGAATCCTGGAGGTTGTGCCACATATACCTCCTCATTGATAAAACCGTTAAGGAATGCACTTTTCACATCCATTTGGAATAACTTAAAATCTAGGGCGCAAGCATAGGCAAGTAATATCCTAATCGATTCTAGTCTAGCTACGGGGGTATAAGTTTCGTCATAATCAATTCCTTCTTGTTGATTATAACCTTGGGCAACTAACCTAGCTTTATTCCTAGTAATTATTCCATTCTCGTCTAACTTATTCCTATATACCCATTTGGTTCCTATGATGGTCATATCCTTTGGATTTGGGACTAATTCCCAAACATCATTTGCCTTAAATTGATTTAATTCTTCTTGCATAGCTATAACCCAACTTTCATCCTTTAAAGCTTCGCTAATATTCTTAGGTTCTATTGCTGAGAGGAAACAAAAGAAATTGTTTTTATCTTGGGCTTGTGACCTAAGGGTTCTTTGGTTAAGATGTCCTATTATATTATCTAATGGATGTGATCTAGATTCTTTAATATTAACAGTTTTGTTATTTTCTAAGTGGATGTCTTCATTATCATTTCCTATGGGTTTTGTTTTACTAACCTCAATAGCTTCATCTTCGACTAAATCATCATCTTCTAAAGGTAATGTTTTAGGAGGTGGTGGTGTTTCATCAAATGTTACATTTAGTGATTCCTCTACTTTCATGGAGTGTTTGTTAAGTATTATATATGCTTTGCTATTTTGTGAGTATCCTAAAAATATTCCTTCATATGATTTTGGATCAAACTTAGTGAGATAGTCCTTAGTGTTTAAAATATAGCATTTACTTCCAAATACCTTAAAGTGGCTTAAGTTTGGTTTTCTACCTCTTAATAAATCATAAGGAGTTTTTCCTAGAATTCTTCTAATTGATACCCTATTTAAAATATAAGTTGATGTATCTACGGCGTGACACCAAAATTTTTGTGGGATGGATTGTTCATTTAACATAGTTCTACTCATTTCTTGTAGTGACCTATTTTTTCTTTCTACTACGCCATTTGATTGAGGAGTACGAGGAGCGGAGAAATTGTGAGATATTCCATTTAACTCGCAATATTTTCCGAATTGTACTTCGTTATCAAATTCCCTACCATGGTCCGTCCTAATGGCAACTATTGAGCATCCTAATTTATTTTGAATCATTTTACTAAATATTTCGAATTTTTCAAAGGCTTGGGTCTTGTCACTTAAAAACCTAGTCCACGTGTATCGTGAGTAGTCGTCTACTATCACTAAGGTATATTTGTTTCCTCCATAGCTCCGCACAGCGGATGGACCAAAAAGATCCATATGTAATAATTCTAGGCATCTAGTAGTGGATACTATATTCTTGGCTTTGTGACTAGCATGAGCTTGTTTTCCAATTTTACATGCATCACAAAAATGCTTGTCATATTTTAGATTAGGCAAATTTCTAACTAATTCCTTAGAGGCCAAAGATTGTATTTGTTGCATGTTAGCATGTCCTAATCTCCTATGCCATAGTGTAGAGTTTTCATCTAGGGTCGTTAGGCATATCCTATCCTCAGGTTTGTTTCCTAGTTTCATAACATATATGCCACCTTTTCTAATTCCTCTACCTATAATTTTTCCATTCTTAACTATTTCGCTATCATCTTCGGTAAATGTGACTCTACATTTATTATCACATATTTGTCCTACACTAAGCAAGTTATATGTTAATTTATCTACATGCTCTACATTTTCAATAGTAAGTGAGTCTTGAGAGATCGTACCTTTGCCAATGATTTTTCCATGTAAGTCACTACCGAAAATAACGTTACCTCCATTGTATGCCTTGTATGTAGAGAATAGATTGCGATTCCCCGTCATGTGTCTCGAACATCCGCTATCTTTGATCCATTCGTCAGGTTCCAAGTCAATTCCTAAACATATTTCGTCGGTTTCTTTTGCCATAAAACACTTTTCGTCTTTTGGCTTTTCAACTTCTTCTTTGTCACTATCACTCCATGTTCCACTAACAAAAGCACCTTGACTTTCATAACCCGGTGGCTTTAGACATTCGCCAATGAGATGATTTGGACTTCCACATCTAAAGCACTTTCTTTTCCCGTAGTTGTCACTTCTATTCCTTTGGAATGCTTTTCTTTCGTCTCGTGATGATCTAGTGAATCTTCCTCGTCTCTTGAAGAACTTCTTGAATTCTCTTACAGCCATTGCATATTCTTCGTCTTCACTTGAATCATCATCATCACTAGGTTCCTTTTTGGCTTTTAGAGCAATGGATTTAGTTTGTTCTTTCTTGACTTTGACCGTTTCCGAATCTCTTCTTATGATTTCTTCATGAACCTTCAAGTTGCCAATTAGTTCATCTAGTGATAACGTCATCAAGTTCTTTGATTCTTCGATTGCCGTGACCTTAGCTCGCCATTTCGGATGCAATGCCCTAAGAAATTTCCTAACACAATTTTTACTAGAAAATGTCTCATCAAGTGCTTTTAAACTTGTGATGATAGTGTTAAACTTAGCAAAAGCATTATCAATTGATTCCTCTTCCGGAATCGTAAATTGTTCATATTGTTGTACAAGAAGATCTATTTTATTATCTTTGACTTGACTATTACCTTGGTGAGAAATTAGTAAAGAATCCCAAATTTCTTTGGCGGTTTTACACATAAAAATTCTTTCATATTCTTTGCGTGGTAACGCATTATAAATTACCATTTTAGCCTCATTATTTTTTGCTAATTTCTTTTTCAAATCATCATTTTGTTCTTCAAAAGATACAATTTCATTTATTTTAGTTTCAACATTATATTGAATAGGAGGAAAATCACCAAAGGTAATAATATGCCAAAGATCAAGATCTTTTGATTTCACATATGTTTCGAATCTATTTTTCCAATATAAAAATCCATCACTTTCAAATAGTGGTGGTCTTTGCATAGATTGCCCTTCTAAATATTTTTCAGATTCCATAGATCGTTACAAGTTTTAAAATACAATATATTTTAAAAAGCTTGCTAGACGTGGCTCTTGATACCAATTGTGGAAAACTAGAAGGGGGGTTGAATAGTTTTACGTCTTTTTACTTCGTTATAAAAATTAGTTTTAGAGTTTTGCTTAGCTTTTAAAAACTTAGATTCGATAATATGTGATCTCAAGTCTTGTACAATATAAACAATTAATACTACACAATATATTATAAAGATAAGTAATGAAATAAGTAAGAGATGGAAAGATCGAACCGCGAGACAAGAGATTTATAGTGGTTCGGCTACAAGGACACCTTCCTTGCCCTACTCCACTCCCCGAGCACCTAACTCGAGAGTTTTCTTCACTATATTAACAAGCTCCTTTATGGCGGAGAAAACCGTACACACCAATATACACACCAATCTACACACCACTTTTCACACCACAACTTCGTCACACCTAAGTCACAACTTCTACACAACTTCTTCAAATCAATCTACTTCACAACTAACTACTCCACACCTATCTTCTTCACACCAATCTAGTACCTAGCTTATCTTCTTCGTACCAAGCTACTAACTAATCACACAACTTATATCTAACACAACTAACTACAATCAAATATTCACAACAATCTTCACAAAGAATAATGTAAATGATCTTTGATGATGCACCAACAACTTGGATGTGGAGATCACAACAAGTTGTAATACTTCTTGTCTTGAGGGATAGAAGTATTCTTCTCTTGCACTTGAGAGGATGAAGGTTGGATCACTTTGAAACAAAGAATTTATACACTTATGATCAAAGGATAAAAGAATGGAGATTTGGATCTAGATCAGAAAGTTTAGTAGTGCAAAAGGTGAGGAAAAAATCCAGGTTTAAGGTGGTATTTATAGGCAATAGATTCTGACAGAGGAGCGTGGCCGGTCCCCTTAAATCAAGGCCGGTCCCCTTAATTTTAAGGGGACCGCCCCTTATAATTAAGGGGGCCGCCCAGCTGAAACGGCCAGAATCTTTGTCTTTTAGTGGGGAAAGTTTATTTGGTGAAAAACTAACTGATTTTGGTTAAAAATTTGAATTCATATATTTAGTATGAATAAAACATTTTTCTTTATTACCAAAAGTGTTTTTCAAAAATATATAATATGTTTATATAATTAAATAAACTTTGCATTAGTTAATTAAATACCCCTTTGATCATAAAATGCACTAAACACTTTGTTTATTAATACCTTAAGTGATTTGGATGTAAAGAGAAATATTAATCACTAAATACTTGTTTATGTCACAAGTTTTAGTTCTATGAGTTTATATTTTGTGAAAATCAAAACATAGAGATATTGATAACATGTTAATAATGTTTTTAGGCATTATTTATGTCAACAGATTGATTGGTAATGTGAGTGAAAGGAAGACTAAGAAATCGTAGGTATGGATGGATGGTAAAGTGAATAGTAACAGTTTGGAAGTGGTGGTATGAAATAATGGGTGTTTGGGTTAATATAAACAAAAAAATGGATCTGCAGGTCGGCGGATACGGCGGACCCCTGAAGTGGGTTCCGTCCGTTGTGTCTGAGGGTTCCGCCGACCCTGCTGAGAAAAAGAGTTATGGATTTGTTTTGATTTTTGTGATTTTTGTCTAATGTCCAGAACTACAACGTAGGTTCCATGAGTCCTAAGCCTAGCCTAAGAAGGTTAAAAGTTTCACGTTTAAGAGGTTTCGTAAGAATGTCGGCTATGTTGTCTTCGGAAGAAACTTTCTCAATTGAGATATTTCCTTTTTGAACGCTGTCACGAAGGAAATGATGACGGATTTCAATATGTTTGGTACGAGCATGTTGAACCGGGTTTTTGCTAAGATCAATGGCACCTTTGTTGTCACAAAGAATTGTGATGTCGTTAAGTTGAATTCCGTAGTCGACAAGAGCTTGCTTCATCCAAAGAGCTTGTTGACATGCCTTTCTGGCCGAAACGTACTCGGCTTCCGTTGTTGAGATAGCAAGAGCCGTTTGCTTCTTAGAGAACCATGAGGTGAGACAATGTCCAACAAAAGTACAAATACCACTTGTACTTTTTCTTTCGACATAGTCACCGGCATGATCCGAGTCGGCATACACTATGGTGTCTATTCCCGTTCCTTTGGGATACCATAAACCTAAATGTGTAGTGCCCTTAATATACCTAAAAATCCTTTTAACGGCTTCGAGATGAGTAGTCTTAGGATCTTCTTGAAAACGAGCACATAGACAAACACTAAACATAATGTCGGGTCTACTAGCCGTTAGGTAAAGTAGACTACCAATCATACCTCTATATTTAGTGCTATCTACGGATTCACTTTCCTCATCCTTGGTGAGTTTAGTTTCCGTGGACATGGGTGTTTTGATTGGTTTCGAATCTTCTAATCCAAATTTCTTAAGCATGTCCTTAATGTATTTAGATTGGTTAAAGAAGATACCATCTTCTAGTTGTTTAATTTGTAGTCCTAGGAAAAAGTTGAGTTCTCCCATCATACTCATTTCAAACTCGTCATGCATGATTTTTGAGAAATCCACACATAATTCTTGACAAGTTGATCCGAATATAATGTCATCAACATAGATTTGGACTATGATAATATGTGAATCTTTCTTCTTAGTGAAGAGAGTATTATCAACTAAGCCCATGGTATACTTATGGTCAACTAGGAAGGTTTTAAGTCGATCATACCATGCTTTTGGAGCTTGCTTAAGTCCATAAAGAGCCTTTTTAAGTTTGTAAACATGATTTGGTTTTTCAAAATCGATGAAGCCCGGTGGTTGAGCAACATACACTTCTTCATTTATGACTCCGTTTAGAAATGCACTTTTGACGTCCATTTGAAAGAGTTTAAAATTGTGTGCACATGCATATGCAAGTAAGATTCTAATTGACTCGAGCCTAGTAACCGGAGCAAAAGTTTCATCGTAGTCAATGCCTTCTTGTTGGTTATATCCTTGTGCAACTAGCCTAGCTTTATTTCTATTGCTTGGCTTTCAACTAAGTCATCATCTACCAAAGGTGATGTCTTAGAGGGAGGTGGACTCTCGTCAAATGTTATGTTCAACGATTCCTCGACTCTTAAGGTTTCTTTGTTCAAAACAATGTAAGCTTTACTATTTTGTGAATATCCAAGAAATACACCTTCATAAGACTTTGGGTCAAATTTGGTGAGATAATCCTTGGTGTTAAGAATGAAACATTTACTCCCAAACACTCTAAAGTATCCTAATGTAGGCTTTTTACCTTTATATAGTTCATAAGGAGTTTTATTCAAAAATGGTCTAATTAAGACTCGATTTAAAATGTACGTTGATGTGTCAACGACATTACACCAAAACTTTTGTGGAATGTTTTGTTCATTAAGCATTGTTCTACTCATCTCTTGCAATGTCCGGTTTTTACGTTCTACTACACCATTAGATTGAGGGGTACGTGGAGCCGAAAAGTTATGAGTAATACCATTAATATCACAAAAGTTTCCAAATTGAAATTCATTATCAAATTCACGACCGTGATCCGTTCTAATAGACACAATATTAGACCCTACTTGATTTTGAATTTTCTTACTTAGAATCTCAAATTTATCAAAAGCTTCATTTTTACTTTTTCAAAAATTTTGTCCAAGTATATCTTGAGTAATCATCAACTATGACCAAAGTGTAGAAGTTACCTCCATAACTTTGTATAGCGGATGGACCAAATAAATCCATATGCAAAAGTTCTAGACACCTAGATGTAGAAACCAAGTTTTTAGCCTTATGGCTACTATTGACTTGTTTACCGACTTTGAGAGCATCACAAAAGTGTTGGTCATATTTCAACTTAGGTAGGTTTTGAACTAAGTCTCTGGATGAGAGGTTTTGAATTAGTCTCATGTTAGCGTGTCCTAAACGTCTATGCCATAAAGTTGAAGATTCATCTAATGAGGTAAGACAAAGTTTGTCTCTAGATGTTGGATCCATCTTCATGACGTATACGTTGTTCTTAAGGACACCTTTGGCTATGGTTATACCATCTTTAAGTATTTTACTTCCGTTTTCACTAAAAAGGACATTATACTTATTACGACAAAGTTGACTAATACTAAGAAGATTAAAACCTAAGTTATCAACATGAGCTACATCATCTATAAAAAGGGATTCATGAGAGATTGTACCTTTTCCGATGATTTTGCTCTTAGCTTTACTACCAAATGTAACATTACCTCCATCACATTTGTGATAAGTAGTGAAGAGGCTTTTGTTACCCGTCATGTACCTTGAATAACCGCTATCTTTAATCCATTCATCCGGTTCCAAACAAACTTTGAGGCACACCTATTTTACGAAAAACACTCAAACATTTGGTCCCCAATTTCTCATGGGTCCATTTTGGTTAAGCATACCATTAACTTGTTCCAAGTATGAAAATAGAACATAAGGGTTCCATGACATGTAGTTTGGAGTTTGGTAATGTCCAGGAGTGTTTTGGTTCCATACACATTGGTAGTTTGGTCGTGTGTTGAAATTGCTCTTTGGAAAGGGGCATTTGGGAATTGGAGTCTTAGGTCTTGGTTGAGTAGTCTTAGCTCTAAATTCATTTTTACTAAGTCCTACTCCAGTTTTAAAGGCAGGTTTTGTTCCATTTTTATACGTAACTTTAACAAATTTTGAACGATCCGATGTGGATGGTGTTACTGCTGCAGCAGACCTGGCGGAACCTTCGGGTCCAACGGGCGGAACCCTGAATTGGGTTCCGTCTATTCCGCGGGCTGCTGTAGCAGTTTTGTTAGTTTCTTGTGCATTCTTTTCTTGTTTTGTTTGACCCTTTGAAGTTTCTATTTTCATGAATCCTAGACCTGTTTTATCAAAGGGTGACTTTTGAAGTTTCATAATTTCATCCGCACAAGAAATACTCTTATCGAACTTCTTAAACTTTGTGGTTTGTTTTATTAGATCATTTGGAGTAATTTTAAGTTTCTCAACTTCGAGTTTAAGTTCTTCACATGATTTGCAAGATGTGTCAATACCTTTACTATTTTCTAATCTCTTAGCTTTTTCTTTTAACTCATAAACTTCATTTTCTAAAAACTCCTTTTTAGTTTTCAAAAACTTATTTTTGTTTATGATTTTTAAGCTCAACTCACAAAGTTTGTTATATTCTTTTTGTAAGGTGTCATCATCAATAGAGGAGTAAGATGAGTTGGAGAGTACCTCATTTGAGTCGTGAGCCATGAGAGCAATATCATCATTCTTTGGCTCATCGTCATCTCCTTCATAGTCACTCCAAGCACCACCCACAAAAGCTTGTTGAGGTTTGCTCTTGGGTGGTTTTGGACATTCTCCTACTAGATGACTTGTGTCTCCACACCTATAGCATTTCCTTTCAACCTTTCCTTTCCTATCATCACGATCTTTTCGGAAAGTTTTCTTGTCATCTTTTGGTTGCCTTACAAACTTCCCTCTTCTACGAAAGAACTTCTTGAAGTCTCTAACGGCCATAGCATATTCCTCATCATCACTATCCGAAGTAGATTCTTCATCATCACTTGATTGGACTCTAGCTTTCAAGGCAATGGACCTAACTTTTTCTTTCTTGCCTCTAACTAGTTCTGAATCTTTTTCCATTACCATTTCATGAACTTTGAGGTTACCAATTAGCTCGTCAAGTGACATGCTTGAAAGATCCTTGGATTCTTCAATTGCCGTCACTTTTGCTCTCCACTTCGGATGGAGTGCTCTAAGAAATTTCCTGACAAAGTTCTTACTACAAAAAGATTCATCAAGTGCTTTAAGTGAAGTAATAATAGTGTTAAACCTAGCAAAAGCATTATCAATAATCTCATCTTCGGAAATAACAAATTGTTCATATTGTTGAACAAGAAGATCAATTTTGTTATCTTTAACTTGTGAGTTTCCTTGATGAGTGACTATTAAAGATTGCCAAATATCTTTGGCGGTTTTACACATAAATACTCTTTCATATTCTTTCTTAGGCAAAGCATTGTAAAGCATTATTTTAGCTTCATTATTTTTACCAATCAATTTCTTTTGATCATCATCTTTAATATTAGTAACTATATTATCACCATCAATGATTATATACCATAAATCTATATCTTTAGATTTCACGTAAGTTTCAAAACGGTTTTTCCAATAAATAAAACTATTTGCTTCAAAAAGTGGTGGTCTTTGCATAGATTGCCCTTCTTTGTAATTTTCAAAATCCATGGATCGTTTCAAGTTTTAAAACACAATATATTTTAAAAGCTTGAGTAACGTAGCTCTTGATGCCAATTGTGGAAAACTAGAAGGGGGGTTGAATAGTTTACCATTGAAAATCTTTTTGACTTGTTTAATTAGCTTTGAAACATTCCGTTTGATCAAAGATATATATACACAAACACAATATATAACATGCAAGTAAATGAAAGAAACGATCAAACCACAACACGAGTATTTATCGTGGTTCGGCTACAAGGACTCTTTTTCCTTGCCCTACGTCCACGCCCCGAGTATCCAACTCCAGAGTTTCTTTCACTAGTCAACAAGCTCCTTTCACCGGCGGAGAAAACCTTACACGTCGCTTATACACGTTTACCGACACTAAGCTAGATGTCGAGTTCTTTTACAAGGGTACAACCACTCCCGTTAGTTCTTTTACAAGGGTACAACAACTCCCGTCACACTTTGTATTTTGAGGACTAAAATACTAACCGATCACTACTGAAAATACACAATCAAATGAAGTGTAAACTACACAAGTCTACACAATGCTAAGCTAACAAGTCTTGCAACGTTGTGTTGAATACTTGTAACTTTTTATGAACTCGTGAATCTCTTTGCTACAAAAAGAAACTTCACATATGAGATGTTAAAGTGTTAGATGAAAGAATGAATGAATGTGTGTAAATATGATGTAGAGTGATAAGCCAAAAATCAAACTTGTGGCTTAGTATTTATAGCAAAACCTTCTGCAGGCCTGGCGGATACGGCGGAACCCTCAGATGGGTTCCGCCCGTGTACCCCCAGGGTTCCGCCGGGCTTTCAGTTGGTTTTGCAATAAATCTTGCAAACCAAACAATGTCACATCTTATTACACCTAGTCAAACACAAAACTTGCAAGCAAACATATGGTTAGTCAAACACACTTTCTTTCCATAAATGTATATTGACAAAACTTGCCATAAATGTGATGTGACATTTCTATTTTAAGAAATAAAAAGTGTTGTGTTTTATGAAATGTAAAATGTAGCAAATGTCTAGTTTATGCAAGTCTTTAAAACTAAGATTATGTTTTACTTAGAAACTAAAGTTTACATTTTGTCGTTAACAAAACTTAGCAAAGATCGTAAAATATAAATAACGTTTTTAGGCGATATTTGTATTAACTATCTCTATCAATAAACATATCAAAGATAAATCACAAAAACATTATAGATTTTGATAACAAAGAACCTTGCTTGACTTTTCTATTGACACAATCCCATATCATATGCAAGAGCACTTATAGAGGACAATGTAGCCTTGATTAATTTTTTTGCTGCTGACATATAACCGGCCTTTAAGAGTACGAAATAATTCCACTGAAAATATGACATATAGATAGTGCTAGACATAAAAATTCATTTTATCTGGTGAGTATATCCTACTTTATCTTTTTCAATGCAAATTAACACCAGTTCTGATAGGCTGAATACTCTGTGTTTGAACTTTGAATTCTTTTTTCATGTTATAGTAGACTCCTTTTGTCTAATGATTTGATTACCCAATCGTAGAACAATGACTAATGATGTAATCATGGTCTAATCAAGTGGAACTCCTTTTTCTTTTAAGTATAGTCTAATCTATATAAACAGTAGTCTTTTGTAGAACAACCTTGACAGTGCTAAGTATTAATGATTTTAGTTAATGGTCTCAAACACGAGTCAATCAAGTAGACATGGTATGAATCACGGTTGTTAAATCATGATCTAGTTGACTACATAACTTATAAACATAATTTGATTGGTTATAATTCAGATCTATCCACTTAAACTCGCATGCCCAACCCTTTACAAGAACCACGACTCATGCTTATCATAACACTGCCACAAGAATATGTTCCACGGATCATGTCTCATAATTAATTTTGTAGCTTTATTCCTTCTATATCTTTATAATGTAATGTTCCAATCATTGATGACTTTTCATATAGATCCATTGTGCAAACAATAAATATTTAGATATACCAATGTATTGACCATCCTAATGGGTCGATCTACTGAACCCTCAATTGACCCATTGGTCAACTTTTTTGATCAGTCGGGTCATGTAAATGGATTGCAATGTGACTCATTGAAGACCCTAATCAGAGTAGCAAGTAATAAATCAACACAATGACATAAGTAAGAAGGCCAAATCAATGACAGAAAGAAGAAAACCTTGTTAAAACGATGATGATGAGGAGGAAATGTCTTTTAAAACGTATATGAATTTAATTGCTAAAAACACTCCATAATATGTTCAAAGTTCGATGTAATGTGCATAATCTAATCCAGCTGTCACATGATAATCTTGTCTGAAATCATTCCCCCACTGGCGCACACAATGTGCTTAATCAATGACTTCTATCAAGAAGTTTTCGAGCATGCAATTTTTCCAGTTGTCACAGTAAAAAAATCACTTCTGCACTCACATACCAATTTATTTTTTAGTTAGCAAGATCAGTAAGCACGAAAAGTACCTAAGAGTCATTCCATTCAAAGATGCCTTGGACCATGTATGTTCCACTAATCATGTTTTCACAAGCCGCCTAGAGTAGAAGGAACCTGCAGGCTGCAACTGCCATACCAATTTAAAATATATAAAATATACAATAAAGAATATAACTTTTCATTTCAATGCACAAACTCACACCATAAACTGGGGAAAAGGAACAAAAAAAGGCTACAAACCTCAGAATTACGATAGCCACACAATCACAAGCAGCCACCATGACAATCACTTCTAGAAAGTAAGGGATGTCTATATAAAGTCAAGTTAAAGCAATATTTGCAGAAAACATGCTTATGATACATAGATACTGCTCGGGGTTACATGATGATATTGGGACCTAATAATTTGTTTGCTTAATTAGTTTGATTCCATCTACAATAAAACTGGATACTAAATGGTAAAACAAAAAACAACCAATTAACCTTCAATAAATCTTAAACTGAGAAATGATATCCCTGTGTCATCGTATCTCATCCCCAATTTACACTTTACCCAACACCGTCCAATTCAAAATTACATATTCAAATGGAGATAGCACATCTAAACACTATCTCATAAGTTGGTTATCTAATTCAGATTATTAAAGCAACTAATCACTTTCATAAGATACAACAATCATGACCTTATATTATTACTTTATCAGACTTTTGTTGCTTTTGAATTTATGGAAGTAACAAAATGAAGGCAACAAAGAGGATACTGGTGATATACATCCGAGTCTCACAGCTTACAGCACAAGCACCACATGTGGATGGAAAAGTCATCATCATCACCTGTCAATAGAAAGTCAAAAGTTTAGACATAATCTTAGGTAGTGTTTGGTTTACACCTACAATTCACTATGCGTATGAGGGATTGAGAACAGGGTGGAATGAGAACGGGTATGGAAAACCTAAATCCTAGGTGTGTATCTAAATGACTGCATAAACTCAAGATTGTGGCCATACGCAGCCTTGTGAAGGGTGGTTTGCTGCTTCATAGCATTTCTCGGTGAAATCGCAGGTGGCTGCTCGTAAGGATCTTTCGCCAGCCTAAGATGGCCCTTTCTTGAAACTGAATAAAATGTTGTCTTCGCATTACTTGTAGCTATCGATGTCGGACTACTCTGTATCTCCAAATAAAGGGACGCCTGCAAATACATGATCATACTTAATATTCAACAAAAGTAATCAATAAAGGGATTACACAGTTTTGTTGCTTTCTTAGTGCCAATGTTTAAATGGAGTGGTCAACATGTTTGAATTGCATAAGAAGTTACCGGTTTTAGTCCTAAATATATTGCTCGGAACCATCTTTTTTACCGGTAAAAAATTCAATTGAGGGCATTCATCAAACACTTCATGGTTTTTCTGTTGAACGATTCTATCAAAACATAATATTATCATAAATCACATTGCTACATATTGTGAAACATAAATCCCATTGCTGCCATTGATTTTTTTTATTTTAAGTCAGTAACTTGGAACATAATTATTTGAATTTGAAACCATAAACCTCATCTTTCAAAAAAGTAATTCATTCAGGACTTTTATCAAACACTTGGTATGGAAAAAAAATCAATAATCAAAATCAATAAAAAACATATGAAACTAATTTATTAATTAATCATACCTAAAAAAAAGATCGGCGAACATAATTCGATTCAATCAAAACCATAATGAGACGCCTATCTTAAGAATTTTTTATTTGATTTTGTTGATAGCGGTGCCAAGCCGATACGTTCGATCAAAGCATGTGAGATTTATTGATGTGGGTTTACAGGATTTCGAGTGTCAAATATGAAATAGTTTGAATTTTGAATTATGAACGGAATTTTTTTTTGATTTTGGCGATTGTTTAGGGTTTGGCTATGTTTTGTTTGGAAAGGGGATCAAGGATGACGAAGGAGTCTTTTGCTTCATCAATTCCCTCCCTAATTTATCTCCTTTTTTATCTCCAGGTTTTGTTTTAATTGATTTTCGAAAACTTACTAATAGTAGTGATGTTTCCAGGTGTAGTTTTCATAGAATTTTGGGAGAGTTTTTGATGCTAAAAATAGCAATCACACTTGTTTTTTATATATATATATATATATATATATATATATATATATATATATATATATATATATATATATATATATATATGTGTGTGTGTGTGTGTGTGTGTGTTATATATATATATATATATATATATATATATATATATATATATATATATATATATATATATATATATATATATGTGTGTGTGTGTGTGTGTGTGTGTGTGTGTTTATAATAAATAGTAACATTTGATTAACAATAACAAAATATAACAAACATATTTTTCTTAACAACTAATAACTTTTAATAAACAAAAACAAATAAATAATACTAGTAATATAACTTAACTTTTATTAACATAAAATATTTAAAATAAATATTTTAACTTATTATTCACTAACTTTTTATAAATATAAATAACATCATATTTATCTCTAAATTGATAACATTTTTCGCAAAACATCAATAATACTTATAATTGAACTTTAAGCATTTTAACACACAAATCCAACACCACCACACTTGAAGACTTCCACACTTATCATTTCTCATCCAACCCTAAAATCAACAAAAACTAAACTTATCACAATACTTTAGGTCGCAAGTCGGGAGCTATTCATTTACATCATTTGATCACTATTTTACTACTACACTACTAAGGTGAGTTCATAGTCCAACTTTTTAAATTGTTTTCAAACTCCGTGGGGAGATACATGCTATAAATCCGAACACAAGTATTTTTATGTATGCTATCCAGATTAATATTGCCTAAGTTAACACCATTGCTAAAAGTCCCTCATATCATGAACCATTAATCACCTGCGGGTGAACGCGAATTTAGTGAATAGATTTATTGGAAACTACCCAATTTGAGTTAGCCTGGGATGGTAACTGAATGCACTATATTCGAATTTACTAGGAAGATAGCAACCTCCTACACGAGGGCCCCATCATCTACATCACAATGTGGTGCAGGTGATTATATCTTTTATGATATCACCCGATGTTAAGGTTTAAGATTCATGAGGCTTAGTGCAATATATTACACCAATACACCACTATTTTTCAACTACTCAACTTGTGTTCAAACTGTAACCACCGGTAAATTTCCACTTATATAAACTAATATAATATTCTAGTAAAAGAATACTTATCCATTTTCCACGTGTATATATATATATATATATATAGATAGATTAAACATTATCAGTTTATCTTATCACCACAACCAACTAATGTGACGTAACTCACATATGTAATAAACGTGCTAACACGCGGACCGACACCAACCTACCTTATGTTTATTCCACATAAACATCGTTATATGTCAAGAATAAAACTTTACGATATTTCATTTGTCACTTTATGTTAATTCGTTAACATACAATTATTAAACGTTCAAACTAAACATTTTCTACCTATTAGAGTTTTCACAAAACCCTAAACTACTATCACTATGATTTTGAATAACTAAATCATAAAACCCTAAAGTACAATACTTTCAAGGCTAATGTACAAGCTCATAAAACACAAAAATCCTAATTTCACTTTAACTCCCGATACAAACTATGATTTTATGTAATAAAATCACAAACCCTAATTAATATGTATATTATTTTTATAAAATATAAGTGTACAAGTCATTCAAGCTTAGGTACGACTCATTAATGCATAAAAACATAATATTAATATAAATCCTATTATAAACCTCAATATACTCATTTTAAAACACACTATACAAGTCTTTTATTCACAAGCCTTAAAAAATAGATTTCTGATACTTACTAAACTTAAATACAAGTCCTTAAACATATAGTATAAGTGCTTAATGCACAAAAACCTAAAACTACACTTTTACTACATTTAAACATAACTAAACTAACCTATATTTATTTTAACTTAACTAAACACTTAAAAATATATTTCCTACACCCCCTAAACTCCATGTACAACCCTAAATAGCCTATGGTACAACCCATATAAGCACAATTCGATCCCTTTTTGTTTTCTTACCAATTCGACACTGAACCTAAATAAACAAGCCCTAGTTTGTTTTCTAACCAATATTACTCAAACTAAACCCTAAACTAAGTTTGTTACTTCCCTAAAACTACATGTACAACATTCCATAGCCAATGTACACATAGTAAAGCCTATTCGATTCCCCTAGTTGTTCCTAGTTCGATTCTAACTAAGACTCAACCAAACAATCCCTACCTAAATTTCCCACACCACAAGTTTCTTACTAGTCTCATACACCTCCGCATCATCATGTCCCTTTGATAGTTTTACCTAAGTCAAATATTATGGGCAAGTCTCTTGGTTAGAATTTTACCACATCACATCCTTTTTACCCTAACTACATGAGGCCTCCAAATGTCATGATACACATCAACATGTCCCCTCCTCTCCCAACCAAGTGACCTAGAAGCCTTAAGGAAACCCTAGAACTCACCTCTATATAAATCGAGCTCATTCATTCATTTTCACTCACACCACATTCGAACCATATCAAACCCTCACCCACTCAAAAACCTACTGATCTTGAAGTTCAATTAGAAGCCAAGAAAGAGTATAGTGGAGCCTAGTAGGAGGAAGGAGTCTAGTTTCCATTTTCCAAGTCACTTTGTCAAAAACCCTTCATAATTGACTTCCCATCAAGTAAGTGTTCTAGCCTTTGTTCCTCTCTTTTGTAAACTTTAAATATACTTAAACGTGATGTTAGATAACTCCCAATATCTAGCTTAAGTCAAAAACCATGGTTCTTTTTTCTTTTCTTTTTTTTTTCTCTTTTTAACGAGGCACCACGAACACCCTTATTTAAATTTATTTGATATTTCTAAAACTATAGGCTGCAAATACTTTAAGAAGCACTTATATGAGTTAATAATCATGTTGTCATTCTACAAAAATTATGTCGTAAGAGTTAACATCAAAAACCAAATCGTTTTCTTTTTTCTTTTTCTTATCGAGAACTGTCCCAAGTGACCCTATTTGGCGAATTAATTCAACTATCAAACAAATACCATAAAATCTAAAACTATGCCATTTAAAAGATCTCACAGCAAAGTTTATAAAGGGACAAAAGCGTCATAAAAACCTTGCCTCACCCCGTTTTTATTTGACTCTCTTTTGGGCCTGTCGTAATCTGAAACCAAACGCACCTTTTGAATTATTTCGAGCTCAAAAGCTCAAACTATAAGCTGATAAGCTATATATAGCATGTTTTCAAACTAAATATAACTTACATAAATGAGTCGTAGCAAGATATGCCTTTTTCTAAGCTAAAAATGCGTTTAAAACAAAATAAGGACCTCGGGCGTAATTACATAAATGCTTGGAGGGTAAAAACGGTCAAAACTCTAACTATTTTTATAACTAGGACTAAGTTTGCAATCGACCTGAAGTATAAGGGTATAAAGTGTCACATTTGAAACTATAAGGTAGAAACTATCATTTTACCAAAGTTGAGGGGTAAAAGTTGTCATTTTATGAAAGTTGAAGGATAAAAATTGTCATTTTATCAAACTTGATGGGTATAAATTGTCAATTTATGAAAATTCAAAGGTATAAGTTGTCAATACTTGAAATTATAAGGGTAAAAAATGTAACATTTTATATATTGTTTCAGGAATATGATTTAAACGATTCGGGATTTTTATAAAACTTGTATATATGAAATATTTATATATCAAGAAACAAACGAACAAAACATAAACATGAAAATAAGAAACATGATAAAACCTTATCATCCATTAACTTTTGTAGAAACTTCATATTGTCTCGTTCAACAATTAACCACCGGCAAAACACTTGCATTTGAAATACAAATACTGAAACTTGACATACCAACTCTGGTGGCGTGTCGGAGCCGTTTATTCACACTACTTGATTTTTTTTCCATCCAAACTACTATATCACCGAGGTGAGTTCATAGTACCACTTTTATACGTTTTTCAAACTTGTGGGGAGATACATGCTACAAACCGAACACAAGTATTTTTTTGTATGAAATCCTGATTGATATTGCCTAAGACACACTATTGCCCTTAAAAAGACCCTCATATCATTAACCAATAATCACTTGTGAGTGAACGCGAATATTGTGAATAGATCTATTGGAGGTTTACAGTCTATTTGTGTTAGCCGGATAGATAGCCTTTGTGCTAGCCAGATTGATAGCCAAATGTACATTATTTGAGAATTATTAGGAAGTTGGCAAGCTCCTACCCGGGGGCATTGTTACTTACATCATCCTCATGATGTGAGTAATTTATATCATTTTATGATATCACACACATTAACGTTTGAGTTCATGAGACTTAGAGCAATATATTGTACTGCAATAATACTGTTGTACTATTTTGCAACTTGTGTTCAACTAATCATTATACAAACACTATGGATTCACTCAACCTTTGTGTTGACCCTTTTAGCATGTTTATCTCAGTTCCATAATGAACGAGGATGGTACGGAGGGGCATAAATACTTCTTGAATGCTAAAATCTAATTATCATTCGAAACTTATTTGACAAACTGTAAAACTATTGGGACCTCATTTTGTAAACTCTGATATTTATAAAATTTGAATAATAAATCTTTTAAAACGACTAAATTAGAGGTTGTTTTCCTATTATTATAACTGTTGTGTTATATGGTAGCACCCAGCTTTAATCCGCTGCGTATCCCGAAATTGGGGGTGTTACACAAACTATTACAAATTAAACACTATAAATTCACTCAATCTTTGTGTTTACCTTTTTAGCATCTTTTATCTCAGGTAATTAAGAGGCATAAATGGCACGGAGCTGGCAATGGCACTTTTGGGACCTACCTTTTCAAATAACAATATCATTCTTTTCAAACTCATCACTATCTTTTGTGAAACATTATTACTTTTGAAAAATGTTTTGTAACTCTGAATATTGAGTTTTCATTGAATGATATTAACTTTTAAATCGTCTCTTTTGGGTCGTTTTCTATGAGTATGACTGTGATCTAAGAAGTAATTACCTTGATTAAGACTTCCGCTGCTCATCAAAATTATCGGGGTGTTACAGTATTTCAAATCATAACTTGCTTGTAGCATGGTGTATAAGTGTAACTGTAGTAAAATTGAAGTAAACACACGACCTGCAAATACAAAGTGGTATTTGTGAAATAAATCTTAGAAACCAATTTGTATCTTGAAATTAAAACTGAAATATCAATACGTTTGTGGTTAGGGTGGAGGAAAATCACCTGAAAACCAATCCGAACCAACAAGTCAACCGAAACCTGGCCGAACCGACCTTATTCGTTTTGGTTTTCAGTTTTGTATAAATATTTCAGTTTTATTCGGTTTCGGTTCAGGTCAAAACCAACTGGGCTAGCTCAGTTAGCCACCAAGATTCCTTAGGGGCTTGGGGAGGGGAAGTTTGGCTAGGGGAGGTCTCAAGTTCGAGTCCCATCCGAGACTTTTACCCCTTCAGGCGGAGTTCAGTGTCAGCATATTGCCCAATTAGATGTCACTGCTACCTGAACCACTAACAACTAACAAGCCATTCTTTAAATTAAAAAAAAAAAGTAATTTAGCTAAAATAATAAAATGTTGCATAAACAAAGAATTACTTATAAAAATAGGTTCATACACGTCTTTTTTTTTTTTTTTTTTTTTTTTTTTTTTTTTGAATAAGCATTCACCTCAAAAAATAGGTTCATTCCGCTATCCCTTTTCTCTCATACCAGATCCCCAAAACACACTTTAATTAACCATTGATTTTCAATCTAAGAAACACACAAACCACTTATTCGATGAATATATTGTGATCATTAGAGGAGTGTGATGAAGATGGTTTTGTTTTTGGTTTGTGAGGAAGATGGTTTGGGCCAGATCTATGCATGTGACGATGGTGAGATTGTGTTGTGTTTATGTTACTATAATTTTTAAGTTTGACCAAAACATGAGATATTTGATTTATTGATTATCATTTTTTTTATCTAGTTTGATATGAGATTTGTAATCTAAAGATGGTTGTGCTTAGTTGGGTCTAATGTGTTTGAGTCCTTAAAGTACTTTTACAAAAAAAACAACATCTAAACTATGTATATAACTGTGGCCAATTTTTAGTGAATGTCTGTCGATGTTGTTGCTTTAAAGGGGTGTTTTTTTAAGCTTATATCTGGCTTATAAGCTTATTTATTTTTTGGCTTATATATAAGCCTCAATTTTTCGTCTTATTTAGAGACTTGTGGGCTTATATAACCCACAAGTCTCCAAATAAGCACAAAAATTGGAGCTTATGAAATATAGGCCGAAATCAAATAAGCTCATAAGCCTATATATAAGCTTAAACAAACATTCACTAAAAATGAGATGGTTGGGTTTATGTTTCTTGATTTGTGGGCACACAGGATGAGTTAGAAAAATACTTGGACGAAAATGTTACAGTTAGAATGGGGTTTTATATTACATCATATGGTGATATATATATTGCAGTAAGGCTGAAAATCTGGAATAGTACTACTTAATTTAGGAGGGTAATCAAATCTTTACAACTATAAATCCTGGAGTAATTACCATTTGGATCCCAGTCTTTTGTTGATTGTTTTATGCTTATTTCATTGGTGAAAATATGGAATTTTGTATATAGTAAAAGCTTTTTTGGGTTACTTGTACAATCTATATATTTATAACTACTTCTTAATCTACTCCAAACTTTTAGTAATACAAATATATCTTGAGAACATTGGTCCAAATCTGGAATTTTAAAAATACTATCAGAAATTTTATTTCTATAATCTATTGTCTATAACCACTTTTTTTATCTACTCCAGACTTTTTACAGTCATATAAGAAATGCTTGACGAAACACAAACGCGCTTTCAGTTAAAGCTGTTAGAGATATTAGTTTGAAGTGCTTCAGGCAGGAAAGTTTATGCATCCTCTTCATTGCTCTCGTATTCGAAACAAGTAACCCGTTTATTGCCAAAGATCGAAACTAGATTTTTTCTCTGCGCTTGACACTCCTTGTTGAGGAAGCCCCGGGGAGAGTTTCTTCCATCATCAATAGTAATGACTTCGTCCCATTTCTAGTGTATCAAGTTTATGAACCTATACGCTTCTTCCAAATCTGAAATATAAAACAAATTAATATTAGTAATTCGTTACGTTGTTGTATTAAATGTTTCTTAAAGAAATATAAAGATTTCCAAAGGTATGTTACCTAGAGAGCTGGATTTCTTTGATGTTGAACTTCCTTTATTACCGGAAGAAGGGCATCTGGAAGGGGGATTATCACTAGAAGTGGTGCGGCTGGAAGAGGGGCTGGAATAGGTTGAGGGGCTGGGATCGGATGAAGTTCAAGATGATGTTCAGTGGCTGGGATTGGAAGGGGGATTATCACTTTGGCCGTCCATGTTTTTATAGTGGCCTTTTGTTAAGGATATGATAGGATCTTGCAATATGTAAGGCATAATTATAGAAGCCTAATTCCTGATTTCTAGCCTTTTTATTAAGTATCAATATTGGAGGGCTGTTACTTATTTTGCAGTTTTACAAGTGTACATCAATATTGGTTAGAGGGGTGTTACTTTTCATTTATGAAAATTATGATGCAAGGTAGTGAAAAACGCATGTGTATGAATATTGGATGGGTGGAGGGAGTAAAGACAGAGAAAAGCTGTTTCAAACGGGCTGTAAAAGGGCTATTTAATTTCCAGGCCTCTTACTTTTGCTTTTGAAATTTGCAATGGCCTGTTACTTTGTTGTTAAATGCCTGTTACTATGAAAAACTTTTAATAGCCAAAGTACATTGATGTATTGACTTATCAGACTTTGTAAAACACTTCTTTCTAATATAAATAATTTGTTGAATCTGAATTTTTAAGCCTTCTATTAATCGCATATCCTAAATGTATTATAAAGTAGTATAGATATAGATGGGAAAAAACCCCTTATCATATAGATGCAGTAGTGAAGAATTATGACGATGTATATAATTCATTTAGTAAAAACAAGCAATAGTTCTTAAACATGCTTATATATCATTTTGTTAACATTTGTCAAATTAGTGTTTTAACATATTGTACATAACATATTTGGATTAAGATTTTTTACTCCCTAATGTAATATATTTTCGTGTACAAAATATTGTACTTCCTAATGTAACATATTGTTAATATTTTTGAGCTATCAAAAATTAAATGTGAATGCCAAGTGTTTAAGCTCAAATATATATATATATATATATATATATATATATATATATATATATATATATATATATATATATATATATATATATATATTGTCAAATATAATAAGCCAACCCGGATCACACGACCCGATATCAACCCGAACCCGATAACCCGACTCCTTATCGGGTAGGGTTGCGGGTTAGTTTTTTTTAACCAAAACTTGACTCAACCCGACCTGAAAAGACCTGATAACCCGACCCGATAACACCCCTAGTTTTAGCGGTACCGTTTTTTTATCAGGCAGAAAATGAAGTTACCATTCCGGGAACCGATGACATGTCTGGTACCATTGTTGGTTCTGATAGTGTCAACATTTAACAAACAATAAGATCCCTAGACTCTGGAACCAATTTAAATGGTACTGTATATTACAACTCAATATGCAATAAAAGAAGAAAAGTAATTGCAGACCACATAATATATAACTATACAAAAACATATGCTAATCTGCTAGCTTAGAAGCTTAGAACAAGTTTTAAATTAATACCACAAAAGAAGAGTAGGAGGCATCAACCAATACAAAGTGATCATTGAACTAGTATCATCTGAAAATCACATAGTTTGATCACCATGATGAACGCATAATTATTCATGTTTTTAGTGCTAAAATACTGTCATTTACAGCTAAATGAATAGCCAAGATATAAATTTTATTGCATATACTATGTGAATTTGTTATTTTATATTGTAGGTGAATTTCTATAAAGTATTGAAGCAAAAGAATGACATGTTGGTAAAGTCAGAAAGTATGTATTATGAGAAAAGTGGCTCGTCATGTGCTCGCCTTATACATAGTCTAGCACCTTTAGTGATAATGAAGCTCGAAGATAATTTAGAGAAGCTTCATATTAACAAATTCGGCCCAACCCAAATATTGAATAAAAGATATTTAAATCCATATGTTAGCACCAAACTGGCCCAGGTCTTGTCTAGTGGTTATGGTATACAGTCCACATGTAAGAGGTCGAGGGTTCGAGTCTTCTTGGTCTCGTATTTTCTTTTGAGTTAATTGCATAAATCGTTCTTGAACTTTGCCTAAATTTCATTTCGTTCCAATCATTTCGAAACTGCAGATACTGTCCCTGTGGGAAATTTTTGGGGCATACTAAAGTTAAATGATTAATATACCTTCTGTCTTTTTTCCCTTTTAATCTTCATTTATTAGATTATTTTTGGAGTAAATTGCAAAAACTGTCCATGTTTTTTTTTTTAATTTAAGTTTTTCGATTTTTTATATATGTTCTGTTAATATAAATATCGCCTAAAAACGTTATTTATATTTTACGATCTTTGCTAAGTTTTGTTAACGACAAAGTGTAAACTTTAGTTTTTAGTAAAACATACTTTTAGTTTAAAGACTTGCATAATTAGACATTTGCTACATTTACATTTCTTATAAAATACAACACTTTTTATATTTCTTAAAATAGAAAAACATTACATTTACATATCTTTACTATTTATAATAGAAAAATTGTCAAAAGTGAAATGTTGAGTTTTCAACAATGGTCAAATAAGAGAGAAAGTGAAATGTAATTAATATTCTTATTAAAACACCCCAATACTTAAAAGTACAATTATTTATTCATATTGTACAACCAAATTAAAGCATATCTACCAAATTAAATACAATCAATTCAAACACAAATCGGGTTGACCCGGGACGCTTCAAACCCGGCGGGTTGACCCAGTTTAATTTGACCCGTTTTTTATCCAACCTAGCAAGTTGACCCGATTTAAATACAACCAATTCAAACACAAATTGGGTTGACCCGGGACGCTTCAAACCCGGCGGGTTGACCCAGTTTAATTTGACCCGTTCTCGACCCAACCTAGCAAGTTGACCCGGTTTAAATCGACCCATTTTTCGACCGGAACGGTTCAACCGGTTGAACCACCCGGGTCGAACCGGGTTTCAAAACATTATCCATTACTTAAAAGTACAATGATTTATTCACATTGTACAACCAATTAAAAACATATATACCAAATTAAATACAATCAATTAAAACACAAACCGAGTTGACCCGAGATGCTTCAAACCCGTTTTTCGACCAGAACGGTTCAACCAGTTGAACCACCCGGTTCGAACCGGGTTTTGAAAAATTATGTTTAATTCTCAAATCTTCAAAACATTATGTTTAACCTATAAATTTTTTTTTATCAATAAACTATCTGTCGCTATAAAATCCCGTTGCTATGCACGGGTACTCGTCTAGTTACTTAAAATAGTAAATGTTAAACATCACATCATGCATTTATGGTAAGTTTGTGTGTTTGACTTACCATAAGCTCTTATACATCTTTGGATGTATTCTACTTTGATTCAATGTGATTTTGACTAGAATTTAGTTGATGTGACTTTGGTTGGTTTGGAAAGATTTATTGCAAAACACTCTGTCCGCCTAGCGGAACCCTGGAGGTACACGGGCGAAACCCATCTGAGGGTTCCGCCGTATCCGCCAGTCCTGCTGAAGGTCTTGCTATAAATACCAAGCCATTTGTTTGAATTTAGTTTCATCACTTCTCATTATATTTTACACACACACATTCATATCATTAATCTAACCCTTTAACATTTCATTTTGTGTGAAGTTTCTTTTGTAGCAAAGAAGCTCACAAGTACATATAAAGTTACAAGTATTCAACACAACGTTGCAAGACTTGTTAGCTTAGCATCGTGTACACTTTGTGTAGTTTACACTTCATTTGATTGTGTATTTTCAGTTGTGATCGGTTAGTATTTTAGGCCTTAAAATACATTGTGTGACGGGAGTTGTTGTACCCTAGTAAAAGAACTAATGGGAGTGGTTGTACCCTTGTAAAAGAACTCGACATTTAGCTTAGTGTTGGTAATCGTGTAAGTGACATGTAAGGTTTTCTCCGCCGGTGAAAGAAGCTTATTGACTAGTGAAAGAAACTCTCAAGTTGGATACTCGGGGCGTGGACGTAGGGTAAGGAAAAAGAGTCCTTGTAGCCGAACCACGATAAATACTCGTGTTGTGGTTTGATCGTTTCTTTCTTTATAATTGCATGTTATATATTGTCTTTGTGTTCATATCTTTGATTAAACGGACAGTTTCAAAAGATAATTAAACAAAAAACCGGTAAAACTATTCAACCCCCCTTCTAGTTCTCCACAATTGGCATCAAGAGCTACGTTACTCAAGTTTTTAAAATATATTGTGTTTTAAAACTTGAAACGATCCATGGATTTTGAAAATTATAAAGAAGGGCAATCCATGCAAAGACCACAACTTTTTGAAGCAAATGGTTTTATATATTGGAAAAACCGATTTGAAACTTACGTGAAATCTAAAGATATAGGTTTATGGTATATAATCATTGATGGTGATAATATAGTTACGAATAGTAAAGATGAAGATCAAAAGAAATTAATTGCTAAAAATAATGAAGCTATAATGATGCTTTACAATGCTTTGCCTAAGAAACAATATGAAAGAGTTTTTATGTATAAAACCGCCAAAGAAATTTGGCAATCTTTAATAGTCACTCATCAAGGAAACTCACAAGTTAAGGATAACAAAATTTATCTTCTTGTTCAACAATATGAACAATTTGCTATTCCCGAAGATGAGACTATTGATAGTGCATTTGCTAGATTTAACACTATTATTACTTCACTTAAAGCACTTGATGAATCTTTTTATAGCAAGAATTTTGTCAGGAAATTCCTTAGAGCACTCCATCCGAACTGGAGAGCAAAAGTGACGGAAATTGAAGAATCCAAGGATCTTTCAAGTATGTCACTTGATGAGCTAATTGGAAACCTCAAAGTTCATGAAATGGTAATGGAAAAAGATTCGGAAATAGTTAAAGGCAAGAAAGAAAAGGGTAAGTACATTGCCTTGAAAGCTAGAGTCCAATCAAGTGACGATGAAGAATCTAGTTCGGATAGTGATGATGAAGAATATGCCATGGCCGTTAGAGACTTCAAGAAGTTCTTTCGTAGACGAGGGAAGTTTGTAAGGCAACCTAAAGATGACAAGAAAACCTTCCGAAAAGATCGTGATGATAGGAAAGGAAAGGTTGAAAGGAAATGCTTTAGATCTGGAGACACAAGTCATCTCATAGGAGAATGTCCAAAACCACCCAAAAGCAAGTCTCAACAAGCTTTTGTGGGTGGTGCTTGGAGTGACTATGAAGAAGATGACGATGAGCCGAAGAATGATGAAATTGCTCTCATGGATCACGACTCAAATGAGGTACTCTCCGACTCATCTTACTCTTCTATTGATGATGACACCTTACAAAAAGAATATAACAAACTTTGTGAATTAAGCTTAAAAATCATAAACAAAAATAAATTTTTGAAAACTAAAAAGGAGTTTTTAGAAAATGAAGTTTATGAGTTAAAAGAAAAAGCTAAGAGATTAGAAAAGAGTAAAGGTATTGACACATCGTGTAAATCATGTGAAGAGCTTAAACTCGAAATTGAGAAACTTAGAATTACTCAAGTTGATCTAATAAAACAAACCACAAAGTTTAAGAAGTTCGATAAAAGTATTTCTTATGCGGATGAAATTATGAAACTTCAAAAGTCGCCATTTGATAAAACAGGACTAGGTTTCATGAAACTAGAAACTTCGAAGAGTCAAACGAAACAAGAAACTAACAAAACTGCTACAGCAGCCCTCGGAACAGACGAAACCCAAAATAGGGTTCCGCCCGTTGAACCCAAAGGTTCCGCGGGGCCTGCAGCAGCAGTAACAACTTCCACGTCGGATCATTCAAAATTTGTTAAAGTCACATATAAAAATGAAACAAAGCCTGCTTTTAAAGCTAGAGTAGGACTTAGTAAAAAAAAATTTAGAACTAGAACTACTCAACCAAGACCTAAGACTCCCATTCCCAAATGCCCCTTTCCAAAGAGTAACTACAACACACAACCAAACTACCCACATGTTTGGTACCAAAACACTCCTAGACATTACCAAACTCAAAACCACATGCCATGGAACCCTTATGCTCTATTTTCATACTTGGAACAAATTAATGGCATGGTTAACCAAAATGGACCCATGAGAAATTGGGGACCAAACGTTTGAGTGTTTTTCATAAAATAGGTGTGCCTCAAAGTTTGTTTGGAACCGGATGAATGGATTAAAGATAGCGGTTGTTCAAGGCACATGACGGGTAACAAAATCCTCTTCTCAACTTATCACAAATGTGATGGAGGTAACGTTACGTTTGGTAGTAAAGCTAAGAGCAAAATCATCGGAAAAGGTACAATCTCTCATGACTCTCTTTTTATAAATGATGTAGCTCATGTTGATAACTTAGGTTTTAATCTCCTTAGTATTAGTCAACTTTGCCGTAATAAGTATAATGTTCTTTTTAGTGAAAATGGAAGTAAAATACTTAAAGATGGCATAACCATTGCCAAAGGTGTTCTTAAGAACAACGTGTATGTCATGAAGATGGATCCAACATCTAGAGACAAACTTTGTCTTACTTCATTAGATGAATCTTCAACTTTATGGCATAGACGTTTAGGACACGCTAACATGAGACTTATACAAAACCTCTCCTCCAAAGACCTAGTTCGAAACCTACCTAAATTGAAATATGACCAACACTTTTGTGATGCTTGCAAAGTCGGTAAACAAGTCCATAGTAGCCATAAGGCTAAAAACTTGGTTTCTACATCTAGGTGTCTAGAACTTTTGCATATGGATTTGTTCGGTCCATCCGCTATACAAAGTTATGGAGGTAACTTCTATACTTTGGTCATAGTAGATGATTACTCAAGATATACTTGGACAAAATTTTTGAAAAGTAAAAATGAAGCTTTTGATAAATTTGAGATTCTAAGTAAGAAAATTCAAAATCAAGTAGGGTCTAGTATTGTGTCTATTGGAACGGATCACGGTCGTGAATTTGATAATGAATTTCAATTTGGAAACTTTTGTGATAAAAATGGTATTACTCATAACTTTTCGGCTCCACGTACTCCTCAATCTAATGGTGTAGTAGAACGTAAAAACCAGACTTTGCAAGAGATGAGTAGAACAATGCTTAATGAACAAAACATTCCACAAAAGTTTTGGTGTAACGCCGTTGACACATCAACGTACATTTTAAATCGAGTCCTAATTAGACCATTTTTGAATAAAACTCCTTATGAACTATATAAAGGTAAAAAGCCTACATTAGGATACTTTAGAGTGTTTGGGAGTAAATGCTTTATTCTTAACACCAAGGACTATCTCACCAAATTCCACCTAAAGTTTTATGAAGGTGTATTTCTTGGATATTCACAAAATAGTAAAGCTTGCATTGTTTTAAACAAAGAAACCTTAAGAGTCGAGGAATCGTTGAACGTAACATTCGACGAGAGTCCACCTTCCTCTAAGACATCACCTTTGGTAGATGATGACTTAGTTGAAAGTCAAGCTATTGAAAATCAAGTGATCTTAGAAAATGACAAGGAAGATGAACCATTAAGCAAAGAAATTATTAATGTTAAACAATCCAAAAGTCCTCCATTAGATAAGGTCATAGGAAAAATCAATGAGAGAACACTAAGATCTAAAGCCCAAAATGAAAGTAATGACTTTTGTTTCGTGTCAACCATTGAACCGAAAAACATTAACGAAGCCATAAATGATGAGTCTTGGGTATTAGCCATGCAAGAAGAGTTAAACTAATTTGTTAGGAATGATGTATGGACATTAGTTCCTCAACCAAGGAGTCAAGAAATAATTGGAACAAAATGGGTTTTTCATAATAAAATGGATGAAAGTGGAATTGTGTCTAGAAACAAAGCTAGGCTTGTAGCACAAGGTATAGCCAAATAAAAATATTAGATGTAAGCACGTACCTCTTACAAACGCAACGGCAAAAAATACGCGCGGAGATAAGTCGTTTGGATAGAATTGTTCGGAAAGGCAGAGAGAAAAATGTGTCAGAGAAATTACAGTGGTAAAAAATGAGAAAAATGAGCTATTTATAGGCTAAAGGAATGGGCGCGAAACGGTACCTCACACGTAGGGCTTACGTGTCGCAATACCAGCCAAAGGGTACAAGGACACACATACATGTCCTAATCTTAAGAGCCCAGTAAAAACGACGGCGCTCCTTAAAACGACACATTAATTACCTTTGGCACTTTGTACACGACGCCAATGCATCAAAAAAGCATCATACCCTCCGGAAAACTACAAAAAACAAATACTCTTAGTATCAAACCATTGGCAAAACCAATACTATGATACTGGGGGGCACATGTTGGCGTATATGCCTTCCGGATGAAACCCGGAAGGCTCGAAGGGACATGTTGGCATACATACCTTCCGGATTAAACCCGGAAGGCTCGAACCGGGAGACGAACGGAACGGAATGATATGACAAAGCCAACGCAAGACAATTCCCGGAGGACCTCATACATCCGGAGCAACACACACTCCGGACAGACAGTAGTCTAGAGAGCTAAAGTAAATCAAAGTACAAACAAGTACATAAGTACTTGTTAAAAGAACATAAGCAAGTAACCATTAAGGAATAAGTACCAATCAACCTCGTACTTTGCCAAATTTAGTCTATAAATAGAGAAGAAATCATCAAGGTTAAAGAACTCTCTCTCTCACTCTCAAACTTCATTTATTTACATACTTTCTCTCTCTAGAATACCTACTTACTCTCACGCCGGAGGTTGGTCCTGGGAAGTACTCCCGGGGCGAGACTAACGGACGTATTTGTCTTGCAGATATCCGAAGGAACCTTCATCAACCAAGAGATATCTCGAACCCGAAGGACCCTTCAGAGTCCAGAGGGCTCATCTCGCTTGTCGAAGGTAAAACCAAGATTTTACTTCAACAGACTACGATGAAACTTTTGCTCCGTTTGCTAGGCTCGAGTCAATTAGAATCTTACTTGCATATGCATGTGCACACAATTTTAAGCTCTTTCAAATGGACGTCAAAAGTGCATTCTTAAACGGGGTTATTAATGAAGAAGTGTATGTTGCTCAACCACCGGGTTTCATCGATTTTGAAAAACCTAATCATGTTTACAAACTTAAAAAGGCTCTTTACGGACTTAAGCAAGCTCCAAAAGCATGGTATGATCGACTTAAAACCTTCCTAGTTGACCATAAGTATACCATGGGCTTAGTTGATGATGCTCTCTTTACTAAGAAGAAAGATTCACATATTATCATAGTCCAAATCTATGTTGATGACATTATATTCGGATCAACTTGTCAAGAATTATGCGTGGATTTCTCAAAAATCATGCATGACGAGTTTGAAATGAGTATGATGGGAGAACTCAACTTTTTCCTAGGACTCCAAATTAAACAACTAGAAGATGGTATCTTCTTTAACCAATCTAAATATATTAAGGACATGCTTAAGAAATTTGGATTAGAAGATTCGAAACCAATCAAAACTCCCATATCCACGGAAGCAAAACTCACCAAGGATGAGGAAAGTGAATCCGTAGATAGCACTAAATATAGAGGTATGATTGGAAGCCTATTTTACCTAACAGCTAGTAGACCCGACATTATGTTTAGTGTTTGTCTATGTGCTCGTTTTCAAGAAGATCTTAAGACAACTCATCTTGAAGCCGTTAAAAGGATTTTTAGATATATTAAGGGCACTACAAATTTAGGTTTATGGTATCCCAAAGGAACGGGAATAGACACCATAGTGTATGCCGAATTGCCGACTCGGATCATGCCGGTGACTATGTTGATAGAAAAAGCACAAGTGGTATTTGTACTTTTGTTGGACATTGTCTCACCTCATGGTTCTCTAAGAAGCAAACGACTCTCGCTATCTCAACAATGGAAGCCGAGTACGTTTCGGCCAGAAAGGCATGTCAACAAGCTCTTTGGATGAAGCAAGCTCTTGTCGACTACGGAATTTAACATAACGACATCACCATTCTTTGTGACAAAAAATGAGCCATTGATCTTACCAAAAATCCAGTTCAACATGCTCGTACCAAACATATTGAAATCCGTCATCATTTCCTTCGTGATAACATTCAAAAAGGAAACATCTCAATTGAGAAAGTTTCTTCCGAAGAAAACATAGCCGACATTCTCATAAAACCTCTTAAACGAGAACCTTTTAACCTTCTTAGGCTAGGCTTAGGACTCATGGAACCTACATTGTAGTTCTAAACATTAGACAAAAATCACAAAAATCAAAACAAATCAATAAGTCTTTTTCTCAGCAGTGCCGGCGGAACCCTCAGCCATAACGGGCGGAACCCTCTTTTTGGTTCCGCAGTATCCGCCGACCTGCAGAACCTTTTTCTTAGTTTGTATTAAACCAAACACCCATTATCTCATACCACCACTTCCAAACTTTTACTATTCACTTCACTACTCATCCACAACTACGAATTTTTTATCCTTCCTTCATTCACATTGCTCATCAATCATCATTGTAAGTATTTTAAACATGATTACACTCCTGATCTGAGTCTACGAATTCTACTTTTGCACAACAACAAAAACTTGGGGTTATGCATTAACTTGAGAAACTCATGCATGAAATTAGGTGTTTAACAAAACTAATCATGTTTCCCATAGTTGGAATTGCATTATTATAAGCTATTAACATGTTTACTAAAACACCCCATGTCAAATTCTTGCAAAAATTTCTCACAAATAGGACAAATATTTTTTCGTCTCACATTGTGAATACAAATTCAAAACGTTATGTTCAAAAACATCACTTGCATAATGTCTCTTGAATGCTAAAGGGAATACATAACCAATATGTATTTTTGGGTACATTCAAACGAATCTACATTGAACTAGGAGCGCTTGGGTTATCTTTTGTTGTATAACAAACCTTGCATTCTAAAACGTTTTTGAGCATAAAATGAGTCAAGATAACCGCACCTCCACATTGTTTTCATATAGGCACACACTAGAACATCCACATTACAATAGTCGTTTACTTAGATTAATGTGAAATTTTGTTTTTCTAGGAATCATCATGCCTCCTCTAACCTATTACGACCACAAGGACACCATCAAGTACCTACCCAAACACCACAAAACCAAAGGTCTTACGGAAGCTCAAATCAATATTTTCAAAGCCTTAGAAAAATGTTATTGATGCGTGGGAATTGCACCAGGCTTTACCTCTCGAGGGATCTCGAGAAGCTTACAACCCCCACCAGGCAGTGTACCTGATCGTTGTAGTACAGTATAGTGACAAGTACCGGGGGATTGATCGTTCAACTCAGGAATAGTGTCGCTAGGATTAGAAAGCCTAAAAACTAGTTCTAGAGGTGAGGGATGATTCTTTTTGTATTTTTATGTTTTATAAAAGCAAGTAAAATCTCGGGTTTTTGGAAGAGTGGGCGGAATTAGTTGCTAGTCAACTAACCCAATAACTAAGATGCAATCAAAATAAAATAACAAAAATGAAAAATAAAGCTAATTACTAATGTGGTGTGAACAATAGATGCGAGAATTGTGTTTACTTAGATTTCACTACTCCCTAGATATCTTTTACAGGTTAATTGTTTGTTACAGTTGCGTGGATGACGGGTTATATTCCTTAATACCAATCATGGGGTGGCGTACTTACTTCCCCAACTCTATAAGCTCCTACTTCACTCCTATGTCGAGCCTGCAAGAAGCTCCTAACATGGGATCACTAGAATTCGCTCATGCATTAAATACAACCATAAAAACCTAGTACACATCGGTTCATGTTTCTTAAGACGTTCAAGAAAGTTACACAATGGAGATCTGCCAGTTTTCTTAAGCCTAACATTGAAATCATTCATTCATTACAACTATAAACAAGCAATCAACCTATAATCAACATCTAGATTTCATTACATCTAAGCAAACACACAAGAGATCTAGCCTAGCATCTTAAAATCAAGACAAGCGTAAGATATATTCAAACAACACATAGACATATTGAATGAATTGAAAGGATACTTATCTCAATTGAACATGAAGGGTTTCAAGGGGTGAAAACCCTTGAAAATACTGTAAAAGTCGTGTTAGGGTTTATTAAGTTCGACCCTAAAATTCTCCTCTCTTTAGAATGAAAATTACAAAAACTATATATAGATTTCCTAAGGTGACGGCGTCAAGAAGAAACTTCTGACGCCGTCAAACCGCCGCCCATAAAATTCTCGGACTGCCTAGATCCAGATTTGACGCCGTCATGTGTAATCTTGTTCTGGGCCGTCACCACTTTTACTGTTGACGGCCATGTTTTGACGCCGTCAAGTTTTCTCTGGGCCGTCACCAAAATTGCACTTGACGCCGTCATCAAAATCCTCTTGACGCCGTTAGGTACTGTTCCCAGCAAGGAAAATTAAGACTTTGCCGTTTTCTTCACTTTTATGCTCCAAAAACGTCCAAAATGCTTCCTTTTCCAGAATTCACTCCCAAAGTACCTAAAATCACAAAAGGAACGATTTAGGGCAAGATTTGATCAAATAAATTCAAATTCCGGCTTAAATGACCCCCTAAAAATGGATCATTTTTCGCCTCATCATATACCCTTACACTTGAGATTTACTTGTCCTCAGGCAATGCGCTTTTATTCTAATCAAAATACAAGTTAGGGGTCATTTAACACTAATATAAAAGTAATTACAACAAATAATCGTTCCACTAAAGACCAAAGACAAGCACGGAGGTCATACACTAGCACCTCACAAATAGTGTTTAGATACTCACATCTCTCGGGTGTAATAAAGTATATATCACAATATGGAAATGGAAAACATCTCTCACTACCTGTCATAGCAAAATAGATTACCATAGGCTTGGGAAAGGATCAAACCTCCACCACATGGCGTAAGCACCTAGGATAAACTATCAAAGAGGTCTTTTAAAGGGTTATAATGTTAGGTGTAGGGATATGGAATACACGGTTTTGTTGGATAAAGGCAATCTTTACTGGTGGCGAGTTAATCATCTTGGTTAATCACATGTACAATATGGCGTTGCTAAGCCAAGACTAGACTCGACTTAAGCTAATAAATAACAAAAACATAAGATAAACATAGAATAAAACGGGATGGTAGTCCGTATGTTTTTTCTCTTTTCTTTTTCTATTTTTTTTTCTTTTTCTTGATTTTTTCGATTTTTTTTTCCTCTTACCCTACCATCCGAAATAATACATCATAGGGAATGAACATTCCCCTTACACTTGAATTTTTACTTACTTTACAATAAACTAATCTAATGACTCGAATTAAGATAATCAAAACACTTGGAGTACTTTTAAGATCAACGTACATATGGGGGTAATATATGATGTTCTTCCCCATTACTCTATAAAATAAGTACTTTACCCATGAGTCTCAATCGTCCCAAAACAATATGTACAAGGATATGACTCGACTTAGTAACCATGTAATCAATTAGATAATTAACTAAGGGTTTAAACATGTAACAATAATGCACTAAAGATGAGTGCATACACGGAAGGCTAAGGCGATTTGGGTGTACATTTAAGTGGGGTGTAACAAATTCTTCCTTTAAGTAAGATGCTTAAAGTTAGAAACGAAAAAATAGGCTCGGAGGGGTGTACTAGGGGTTTCGTGTACTAATAATGAGTACAACGCTAAGTGATGAGGCGGAAAATGAACCACTTTTAGGGGGTCATTTAAGCCCGGAATTGAATTTATTTGATCAAATATTGCCCTAAATCCTTCCTTTTGTGATTTTAGGTACTTTGGGAGTGAATTCTGGAAAAGGAAGCAATTCGGACGTTTTTGGAGCATAAAAGTGAAGAAAACGCCAAAAACTTAATTTTCCATGCTGAGAACAGTGTATGACGGCGTCAAGAAGGAAATCCTGACGGCGTCAAGAGTCAGTGTTCTGAAAAGCTCAAGGCGCACTAAGGCGCAAAGGGGGCCAAAGAGCCTCGAGTCGAGGCGCATTTCAAGGCGCGGGATTCATGAATGCGAGGCGCACTAAAAGCATTAAGTTTTTTATAACATATGTGACCATTTATGTAGCTTAAATAATACAAAATAACATTAAAATACTTAATGCATAACACATATTGCCATTATAAATATTAAAATTGATTGGTTGTCACTTCTAGAATGGATCAACTCTTTTGCTCGATGACCTATATAGAAATTAAAATCCATATCAGACTAAATATGTTTGTGTCCTACATTTGTAGCTTACATCTAACAAAGCTCACAATTTAACCCAAAATATCAAGTAAGCAATATATTAATATTCAAGGCACAATGCTACATTTTCATGATAATATGTCGTAAAAAAATATTTAATGAAACAAAATAACTTCTTAAAGAAAATTTCAATCAATAAAATAAACATAAAATCAATTTAAATTTAGAAATCATATAAATACACACCTATGACTTAAAAGGCCCATGCATTATATCTTAAAAAAAAAAAAAAAAAAAAAAAAAAAAAAAAAAAAAAAAAAAGTCCCAAGGCGCAAAATATGGCCTAGGCGCAAAAATCGCCCGAGGCGCCAAGGCGCAAAAATCGCAAAAGCGCGCGATTTTTGTGGGAGTCATGCATGTCATGCGCCTCGAGTCAAAAAAATCCCCAAGGCTAGCGCCTTGTGCGACTTAGCGCCTAGGCGCGCCTTAGGCGCGATTTTGACAACTTTGGTCAAGAGTAAAATCCATGACGACCCAGAAGAAACCTGAAGGCGTCACAACAAGAGCGTCAAGAGTTAAAATCATGACGGCCTGCATAAGGTGTACACATGACGGCGTCAGACCCAGATCTAGGCAATCCGAGGAACTATTTGGCGGCGAGATGACGGCATCAGACTTTTGTTCTTGACGCCGTCACCTTCTAAAATCTATATATAGTTTTCTAATTTTCATTCATTAGAGAGGAACTTGTGTGGAGAAACCCTAGGGCCGAACTTAGCTCGTATTTTACAGTAAATTCAAGGGTTTTCAGCCCTTGAACCCTTTCATGTGCTATTGAGATAAGTCTTCTCTTAATTCAATCAATATGTCTATGTGTTGGTTGTCTATATCTTGTGCTTGTCTTAATCTCAACATGCTAGGCTAGATCTATCTTGTGTTTGCTTAGATCTAATGAAACCTAGATGTTAATTATGTGTTGATTACTTGTTTATGGTTGTATTGGATGAATGATTTCAATGTTAGGCTTAAGAAAACTGGCAGATCTCCAATTGGTAACATGCTTGAACGTCTTAGGAAACATGAACTGATGTGTACTAGGTTTTATTGGTTGTATTTAATGCATGAGTAAATTCTAATTATCCCATGTTAGGAGCTTCTTAGCCGGATCGACATAGGAGTGAAGTAGGCACTCATAGGATTAGGGAAGTAAGTACGCCACCCCATGAATGGTATTAAAGAATACAATCCGTCATCCACGCAACTATAACAAGTAATTAACGTGTAAAAGATATCTAGGGAGTAGTGAAATCTAAGTAAACACATTTCTCCCACATATTGCTCACAACCTTAGTTTAATATTAGTTTAATTTCATTTTTAGTATTTTATTTTGATTGCATCTTAGTATTGGGTTAGTTGACTAGCAACTAATTCCGCCCAAATCCTTCAAACCCGAGATTTTAATTTGCTTTCCTAAAAATATAAAATATACAAAAAGAATCATCCCTCATCTCTATACCTAGTCTTTAGGTTTTCTAATCCTGGCGACACTATTCCTAGCTGAACGATCAATCCCCCGGTACTTGTCATTATACTATACTACATCGATCAGGTACATTGCCTGGTGGGGGTTGTAAGCTTCTCGAGATCCCTCGAGAGGTAAAGCCTGGTGCAATCCCCACGCATAAAGTTTTTGGCGCCGCAGCCTGGGGAATAGTTATTGTCTAGGTTATAATCTCTTTTTATTAGGTCTACTTGCTAGATTCCTTTCTAGTAAGATTTTATTTTTATTTTTAGGTTCTCTTAGTCTATCTTATTTCTTTGTGTTTTTGTTCGTAACTCTTCACCACCCGACATCATGGAAGGTAGTAACATCCTTGAACCCATCAACCCACCGCAACAAAACCACCCACAAAACCTACCACAACCAATCCACCCACCTATAAGGACCATCCGCTTGCAATCCAGCACCGTTCGATTGGTGCAAGACGGGTGTGCATTCTATGGATACTTTTTCGAAAACCCGACCCAACACCTTGAGGACTACCTAAAAATTACCAATTCTGTAGGATTAGGTGTTGATAATCAAGAAGGGGAACTCTTAGCCCTCTTTCAATTCTCTTTACATGGTCGGGCTCTTCAATGGTTATGCCAACTCCCTGAAAGATCCGTCTCCTCTTGGGATGATCTTGCTTCTTACTTCTTAACTAGATTCACCTTGCCCAAGGAAGTTATTTTGCAACATAACCAACTTAAAACGGAAAATGATGAAATAAGAAAGGTCAATGAGATGAATGAATGTGAAATCAAGCTAGGGAGTAACACTTGTAGGGAAGGGCCATGGGATGATTATAGAATATTTAGGAGTTCCACACCAACCCTTGAGGAATTGAGGTACCATAAGTTCCTTCTAAAATGCCCTTGCCCTGCAAAGTACCGAAGACGCCCATGGATTAGGAAACATAATTCTATAAATCTTAAGGTCCCGTGCATGATTGGTCATATGTTTAGAGAACACACTTATATCGATTTAAAGGCACCGATGAACATCATGTCTAGGCTTTATTATAATTGGATCATGAACGAAAAATTGAAACCTAGGCGGGACCCTTACAACCCTAATCGCATGAGTAATTTTGTTGAGCGGGTTAGAGGGTTACATGTTTTCGTTGGGGATTTTGTTTATAGGTGCGACTTCGTGATCTTAGAAGATGTTAGGGGAATTATTGATCAATCTTTGTGTCAGATTGTTTTAGGAGAACCTTTTGTCAAAACCTCTAAAATGACTTACAACCATGATGAGGGCACTATCACATTCGCAACCAAAGAGAAAAATATTAGATATAGGATGCCCCATAAAGAGGAGAGGTTTAGTGAAGTTGAGGATCTCGATGTTGACAACATCCCCGTGATTAAGGTTGAGAGTGAGGAAGAGAGAAACATTGGAGGTTACAAAAAGAAAGAGATCTATTACTCGAAATGTTTAGCTTTAAGCCCCGAGTATAGGAAGGATGAGAGATTGGTTAAGATGTTTGAAACCGCATTCATTTTGCGGGATAGGAAAACGTAGTAACCCATGACCTTGAGTCTAGCTACAAGACTCGTAAATAAAGAAAAGCGCTTCTTGGGAGGCAGCCCATGCTTTGTGTGATTTTTATTTTGTTTGTTTGTTATTTGCTTCCGTATGCATGCTTTATTTTTATTGTTGGTAGATCATGTTTCAAAACTAAATAGTGGAAATACTTTATTTTGTTGTTTGGCCTAGTCTTAACTTCACCAAAAGGTATTTTTGCAAAAGATAAGTGTAAGGGGAAACCCCAAATATGTTTTTAAGAAACAAACCAATCATGATTCTCCACAATATTAAATGAACATGTATATTCGTATTTGTTAGAGTCAAATGCTTATATCGAGTCATAATGAAGTTTTGCAGGATTTTCCAGGAAGTAGAACCAAGTTTTTCCAGAAATTTTCCGGAAACTTAACATAAGAATTTCTGCAGGTCACTTCTGATGGCGTCACGAGTTTACTCTTGACGGCGTCACGTGTAAAAATCTGGAAATTTTACCGGTTTTGTTTTTCTAACGGAGTCTTAAAGTTTTTATTGAATTAGTAGTTTTATAATCTCCAGGAAATCTGCAAACATCATTCCACAAGCATTATATCTTACTTTGTTTTCTAGGATTTAGTAACATATGTAGATTGCCGCCGATTTTATGCGAGGTTGCCTTGTCTGTTTTCTCAGGATTTACAGGTTATGTATGACAAGAAGATGATTTAATATTCTGGAAGGGAAGCTTTGATTGTTCATTTTCTTGGAGGAAGATTTAACCTGGCCACCCTATTATCCATACCGAGCGAATCAGGGGAGTATTTGATTTCATTCTTTTTACTTATTTCACTTTTACATTCTTTACTTGAACATTGGGGACAATGTTCATCTTAAGTGTAAGGGGAGGGTAAAATGATGATACCTTACAGATACACTTTCACTTGAGTTTGTTTGTTTGATAGTAGATGTGTAATAAAACTATGAGAAATACTTGTTAGTGCAATTTTAGCGCCAAATTTAAAATTTTTTACAACATTTAGGAGTGAAACTTTAGCCATAGCAAGCGTCTCATGGATAGGAGATTGTATGACTAGCACACAACCGTATCATTCAAAAAAATTTTCCACCCAAATATGTGAGGTTCGCCTTTAGATTTGATAGGAAAAGCATTTACTATTAGTGCTTATGAGTGTACCGGTAGCATTTAGATTCTAGAACTTGCGTTAGTGATGCATCCCGAGACCGCTAGTGAGACTACATTCGTGTAGTAGGATTTACTACATGATAAGAGGCATTAGGATCACCCTTGTGTTAAACCCGTATCATAATTACTTGACCATTTAAGTCATATTATTTGGCTAGTTAAGTCAACTAATTTTTCCCACACCTTAGCGTTGTACTCATTTTTAGTACATGAAACCCCTAGTACACCCCTCCGAGCCTATCTTTTCGTTTCTAACTTTAAGCATCTTACTTAAAGGAAGAATTTGTTACACCCCACTTAAATGTACACCTAAATCGCCTTAGCCTTCCGTGTATGCACTCATTTTTAGTGCATTATTGTTATTTGTTAAACCCTAAGTTAATTATCTAATTGATTACATGGTTGCTAAGTCGAGTCATATCCTTGTACATACTGTTTTGGGACTCATGGGTAAAGTACTTATTTTATGGAGTAATGGGGAAGAACATCATTTATTACCCCCATATGTACGTTAATCTTAAAAGTACTCCAAGTGTTTTGATTTTCTTAATTCCCTATGATGTATTATTTTGGATGGTAGGGTAAGAGTGTATGCGCAAAAAAAAAAAAAAAAAAAAAAAAAATAGAAAAAGAAAAGAAAAAAAAAAAACATACGGACTACCATCCCTTTTCATTCTATGTTCATTTTATGTTTTTGATATTTTTCATTTATTAGCTTAAGTCGAGTCTAGTCCTGGCTTAGCAACGCCATATTGTACATGTAATTAACCAAGATTGTTAACTCGCCACCAGTAAAGACTGCCTATATCCAACAAAACCGTGTATTTCATATCCCTACACCTAACGTTACAACCCTTTAAAAGACCTCTTTGATAGTTTATCCTAGGTGCTTACGCCATGTGGTGGAGGTTTGATCCTTTCCCAAGCCTATGGTAATCTATTTTGCTATGACAGGTAGTGAGAGATATCTTCCGTTTCCATATTGTAATTTATACTTTATTACACCCGAGAGATGTGAGTATCTAAACACTATTTGTGAGGTGCTGGTATATGACCTCCGTGCTTGTTTTTGGTCTTTAGTGGAACGATTATTTGTTGTAATTACTTTTATATTAGTGTTAAATGACCCCTAACTTGTATTTTGATTAGAATAAAAGCGCATTTGCTTGAGGACAAGCAAATCTCAAGTGTAAGGGTATATGATGAGGCGAAAAATGAACCACTTTTAGGGGGTCATTTAAGCCCAGAATTGAATTTATTTGATCAAATATTGCCCTAAATCGTTCCTTTTGTGATTTTAGGTACTTTGGGAGTGAATTCTGGAAAAGGAAGCAATTCGGACGTTTTTGGAGCATAAAAGTGAAGAAAACGCCAAAAACTTAATTTTCCATGCTAAGAACAGTGTATGATGGCGTCAAGAAGGAAATCCTGACGGCGTCAAGAGTAAAATCCATGACGACCCAGAAGAAACCTGAAGGCGTCACAACAAGAGCGTCAAGAGTTAAAATCATGACGGCCTGCATAAGGTGTACACATGACGGCATCAGACCTAGATCTAGGCAGTCCGAGGAACTATTTGGCGGCGAGATGACGGCGTCAGACATTTGTTCTTGACGCCGTCACCTTCTAAAATCTATATATAGTTTTCTAATTTTCATTCATTAGAGAGGAACTTGTGTGGAGAAACCCTAGGGCCGAACTTAGCTCGTATTTTACAGTAAATTCAAGGGTTTTCAGCCCTTGAACCCTTTCATGTGCTATTGAGATAAGTCTTCTCTTAATTCAATCAATATGTCTATGTGTTGGTTGTCTATATCTTGTGCTTGTCTTAATTTCAACATGCTAGGCTAGATCTATCTTGTGTTTGCTTAGATCTAATGAAACCTAGATGTTAATTATGTGTTGATTACTTGTTTATGGTTGTATTGGATGAATGATTTCAATGTTAGGCTTAAGAAAACTGGCAGATCTCCAATTGGTAACATGCTTGAACGTCTTAGGAAACATGAACTGATGTGTACTAGGTTTTATTGGTTGTATTTAATGCATGAGTAAATTCTAATTATCCCATGTTAGGAGCTTCTTAGCCGGATCGACATAGGAGTGAAGTAGGCACTCATAGGATTAGGGAAGTAAGTACGCCACCCCATGAATGGTATTAAAGAATACAATCCGTCATCCACGCAACTATAACAAGTAATTAACGTGTAAAAGATATCTAGGGAGTAGTGAAATCTAAGTAAACACATTTCTCCCACATATTGCTCACAACCTTAGTTTAATATTAGTTTAATTTCATTTTTAGTATTTTATTTTGATTGCATCTTAGTATTGGGTTAGTTGACTAGCAACTAATTCCGCCCAAATCCTTCAAACCCGAGATTTTAATTTGATTTCCTAAAAATATAAAAAATACACAAAGAATCATCCCTCATCTCTATACCTAGTCTTTAGGTTTTCTAATCCTAGCGACACTATTCCTAGCTGAACGATCAATCCCCCGGTACTTGTTATTATACTATACTACATCGATCAGGTACACTGCCTGGTGGGGGTTGTAAGCTTCTCGAGATCCCTCGAGAGGTAAAGCCTGGTGCAATCCCCACGCATCACTAAGGTGTGGGAAAAATTAATTGACTTAACTAGCCAAGTAATATGACTTAAATGGTCAAGTAATTATGATACGGATTTAACACAAGGGTGATCCTAATGCCTCTTATCATGTAGTAAATCTTACTACACGAATGTAGTCTCACTAACGGTCTCGGGATGCATCACTAACACAAGTTCTAGAATCTAAATGCTACCGGTACACTCATAAGCACTAATAATAAATGCTTTTCCTATCAAATCTAAAGGCGAACCTCACATATTTGGGTGGAAAATTTTTCTGCATGATACGGTTTTGTGCTAGTCATACAACTCCTATCCATGAGACGCTTGCTAAGGCTAAAGTTTCACTCCTAAATGTTGTAAAAAATTTTAAATTTGGCGCTAAAATTACACTAACAAGTATTTCTCATACTTTTATTACACACCTACCATCAAACAAACAAACTCAAGCGAAAGTGTATCCTATGAGGTATCATCATTTTACCCTCCCCTTACACTTAGGATGAACATTGTCCCCAATGTTCAATTAAAGAATGTAAAAGTAAAACAGGCAAAAGAATGAAATCAAATACTCCCCTGATTCGCTCGGTAGGATAGTATGGTAACAAGGTTAGATCTTCCTCCAAGAAAATGAACAATCAAAGCTTCCCTTCCAGAAATATAAATCATCCGCTTGTCATACATAACATGTTAAACCTGAGAAAACAAACAAGGCAACCTCGCGTAAAATCGGCGGCAATCTATATATGATAACAAATCCTAGAAAGCAATGTAAGATATAATGCTTGTGGAATGAATGTTTGCAGATTTCCTGGAGTTTATAAAACTAAAGAATTAACAAAAACTTTAAGACTCCGTTAGAAAAACAAAACTAGCAAAATTTCCAGATTTTTTACACGTGACGCCGTCAGGAGTTTCTTCCTGACGCCGTCAGAAGTGACCTGCAGAAATTCTTACGTTAAGTTTCCAGAAAATTTCTGGAAAAACTTTGTCCTACTTCCTGGAAAATCCTGCAAAACATCATTATGACTCGATTCTAGCATTTGACTCTAACAAATACTAATATACATGTTCATTTAATATTGTGGAGAATCATGATCAATTGTTTTTCTTAAAAACATATTTGGGGTTTCCCCTTACACTTATCTTTTGCGAAATACCTTTGGATGAAGTTAAGACTAAGCCAAACGACAAAATAAAGTATTTTCACCATTTAGTTTTGAAACATGATCTACCAACAATAAAAATAAAGCATGCATACGGAAACAAATAACAATCGAACAAAATAAAAATCACACAAATTGGAAAATGAAACCATAAGCCACCCATAATATTGGAATTCAACGTGAACATAAAAATAAAAATTATCCAGGGCCAACAGAGGCCATATCCTAAACTATTACAATCCAAATTGTTTCAAATTACACAACCATGAATAAATTGTTCAGAAATCACAAACATCAAGACAAATCATTGGGGAGGAGGACTATAACGGTAGTCATAACCAGGAGGGATGTGCCCAGTGTACCCGTAGGGAGGGTAGTCCATCTCACGACCGGGGAATGGGTCGATCTGTAGCTGGGGCTCGATCTGATCACGGGTGGAGAGGTGCTGCATCTGGCGGATGGTATGATCATACATCCAATCAAAGCGCTGGTCAGTGGTGGTCCGCCATGCGTCCACCTGACCCATCCAGGCCCCCAGGTGTGCCTGCCAGTCTCCCCGACCCATGTGTCGGTAATAATCTGCAGACCCAATGATTCGTTGTGTTTTGGTGAGTGCAAAAACAATTTATCAAAAATATCAACAAGCGTGTAGTCTATGTTATCGTGAGACAACAAGACGTGGAGAAATACGAGTAAACCTTTTAGGAAAAAGATTACCTCGCAAAACTCGAGAAAGTGATATTCAAATTGTGAGACCGGGAAGTGATTTCTCGGGTCGTACCCCAACGAGGTGTGAATGGAAAGTTTCGTGAAAAGATCGAGATTAAAACCTTGTATGTTTGGTTGTGAAAGATTGTTTGGTTTTGTGATACGTTAAATTAACGGGAATTGTGAATTAACAAACGTAAGCGGAAATTATACAACCTAATGGGAAATAAAAGGCAATAGGTAAACTAGGGGAGTCCTAAAACACTACGGGAAGCAAAGTTAGGTATCAGGAATCCTAAATCACAAATTGACAAATAAACGTGACGTTTATTTAAGATAAACGTCAATGCGCAAATAAAAACGTGAAATTCTAGCTACGCATGTCCTACGGGCCTACAAATAATTTTCCTACGTACCAAATGACAAAAGAAAATTTTAGAAAAAAGAAAATTATTTTTTTGCTTTTTTAATTAATTATTGTGATTTAAAAACAATTTAAACTAGATTAAATTATTAAAAATACTAAAACTAATTTTAAAAATCTAGAATTTTTTTGGAAATTAGATAATACTAATTCTAAACTAAGAAAAATAAAAAAATTGAATAAGCAGTTCAAATAAGCATAAAATAAGCCAATACATAAGCTGAAAACTCAATAAGCAACTAAACCTAATTATATTAAATAAATAAATAGCTAAAGTATAAACAAAAAGGAACAAGTAGCTCAGATGGTTGGGGCGTAGTGTTGTTGTTGTTTAGTTGTGACAGAGATGACCAGGGTTCGAGCCTTGCCAAAACCCTTTTTGCTAAATTATATTTTTTTATTATTTTCAAATTATTTGGATAAAATCTGAGAACAGTAAGCTTTATCCAACAATTAACAAAATATAACAACAACAAGATAAGTTAACAACAACAATAAACAACAAACAGGAAGCAACAACAAGAGATCAACAGGCTCAGCTGAGCTTAAACCAAACCAACAGGCCAACGAGGGCTTTTTAACAGGCAAAAATAAGCAGGCAAACAAGCGTACAAGTTCAAACAATAGAAGGATCTAATAAGCTAGCACATGTGGCTTCTCAAAGTTCCAAAAATCAAGACTAAACTCAAAAGACCAACAAGATAATGGCAATAGAAAACAGGTCAGAAGCCACAAAAAAAATGGGTGCAAGGCACAAAAATGGCCAACTGTCCAAATGACAGAATCGAAGGTGTAAAAGCTTGTTTTAAACCTACTAAGGAAGGGAAACAGTTTAGTTATCTAGGGGGAGTCCTAGTTAAGCTAAAGGGAATCAGAAATAAGCAATCACTAGATCCTAATAAGCACAAAACAAGCACACCACTAAGGGCTGCAACAGTTTCTACCCACCAATTTGAAGGCCTAAGCAAACTAACCAAATGAGCTATAATACCGAAAATAAGCTAGAATGCAAAGATTTTAAACTTTACCCTACATGTTAAGTAACAACAGTTGCAATATCCTACTGAAACTAAAACAAGATAAAAGGGAATATGTTGGAACTGATCTGATTACGCAGCAGGCTTGCAAGGGCTGCAATTGCAGCAGGGGTCTAAAATGGGTCACCTTGGGTGTTAGATAGACAAAACCATACTACCAGGTACTAAACTTAAGCAAGAATAGCGCGGAATACATTGCTGCAAACTGATTCTAACGTTGACGGCTAAATGAAAACAGCTATTGGTGAAAGGGGATTGAAACTAAGAGCCTACCTAAATCTCACTTGTGTAGAACTAAGAACAGCAAAAAAAAGTACCCTCTTAAACTCTTTTGAAACCGGATTTGAGTCACAACATAACCACCATCCTATTTTTCAAATCGTACTTGTTATAAAAAGTGTTCAACCACTAATTTTTGAAAACCACAAGACAAACTCACTGACTTCTCAATTCATCCAAAATCTGACAAAAAACCACTTTTAATACTAATATAAGATTAACTTTAACTCACCTAAATGCCTTAATACGAGTTTTACTGAGAACAAGGAACTAATCCAAACACCCCTTTAAAGGGAGCTGATAGAAAATTCTGAAATTAAAAAGTACATTAGAACTTAAACTTAAAGTAGAAGCATAAATGAGGCTAAGTTAAGAGTAAATAAGCAACAGTGGACAAAAATTAACAACTTTCATTGAATTTTAAAAAGGGTACACAAGACTTTGAAAACTAAAGCTACTGGAAACTTGAAAATAAAAAACTACTTAAAATGACTGATTATAAAAAAAACTAATTAATTGACTGCCTTAGAGGCTTACACATAATGATCTATTTATACTACTCTTCTAGGGTTTCCTGGTCTTGATCAATCTTTTGCTTTGTGCTTTCTTGATCACAATTCCAGCCGTAGGATTAGATTGGAATCATCATAACCCTCCATTAACTTTTGGCGCCCAACTCTTGTACACAGATTACAAAGGGGGATGTGGGTAGGTACGGGTTTGTGAGGAGAAGGAAATATTAGTGGGATGGGGAGTGGTGATGGGGGGCTTTTGAGGTGCAGGTTGAGTGTAGCAGAGGTTGGAGTGGGGGAGGGTGTTGATATGGTGGGTAAAGGAGAAGGTAATGGTGGTGGTTCGTTTGTTCACTGGGTAAACGAGAGGTTGAAGAAAGGGTTGTGGGGTTTGACTGGTCAAAGGATTGGGAGGGTACGTTTTATTATCAAAACGTAAAAAAATAGTTTGGGTAGGGTTTTTAAATGTAGGCTGGGGTAAGTTAGGGTGTTTGTTTGGGCTTTGGGAGAAAATTGGGCCAATGGTGGATTGGGGGACAGGATTGGTATTTGTTATGATAACAAAGGGCGTTTGGTTTGTAGTAGTAAAAACACAAGGACCAATTTTTGAACATTACCGAAACTTGAGGGCCACAACTGCCATTAAAAATATACCCAAGGGTTGAAATTGTTACATTTGAAATTCCCAAAGACTTTTATTTGTAAATCTCTCATTTAAAAATGCCTAGGGACTAAAACTGGCAAAACTCAAAGTTGAGGGGCCTGTTTTGACAATGTTGCAAACTTGATATCCAAGGGCCAGAAATGACAACTTGTGATTTTCCAAAGACCATTATTGCAATTTTCTCCAAAAATATTTTACCAGGGACTAATTTTGACAAGTTTTGAAAGTTCAGGGACTGATTTTGACAACTCTTCATATTTTGCTCGTTTTTCGTCTGTTTTCAATCCTTTGTACCTGAAACACACAAAAACATAGTCCAAGGATATTTGTTATGTTATTTGACCATTTTGAAGTGTTTTTGATCGTTTTGACTTGAAAATTGGACGAAAAGATATGTGCAAAAAGACACATATCACCCAACCTCATAATCCCTGAAATGTGGCTGCTGGGGCACTCCCTCATCATCATCATCATCCTCAGCACCCTCAGGTCCTCCCGCAATGTACCAGGTATAGGACCCATCCCCCAGCTCCATCACAATGCTCATCTGCTTGAGGGATTTAGCCCTCACCACCCTACAAGCCCCACAGTCGCTCAGGTACCCCATGATCTCAGGAACAAGTAGCCCATAAGATCGAGCCAAACGAGTCATGAACATCCCCCCATATACCTTGTCAATGTCCCTCTCCCCCACACTAGTCTTCAAATAGCTCGCTACCCAAAATGGGATGTTACAATATACATCCGCTGAAAACATGGTGTATAGGTAGAACAGATCTGAAGCAGTGACACGGTGAGTGGTGCCATGACGCCCCGACAAGCTGTAGGTGATGCACCTATGGGCTAACCTGATCATGGGGTCCCTGATTGAGGCCTCCCCAGTAGTTGAGGGGTACACCCCATTCCCAATACTCGGCCAAAAACTGGCACACCTCAATTCGTTCCTCATCGTCTCCCCATGCAACAACCTCTACATAAAACCCCCCTCAACAGCCTCCTCCCGAGTATACAAACCTAACCTCCATCCAAACTCAGTAACCGAACATGATCGAATCTCTCCCCCCAATCTAAAGTAAATGGTGGTGCCCCTCATATCTGTCCTAGCCTTAGCCAAATCAAAGCGAAAAGTCGCAAAGAACTCCCTAACCAACTCACTGTAAACTGTCTCCCTCATCCTGAACAATCTCTCCCATTGAGGACCCGTGAATCCATCCGTTTGGATCCTCCCAAGGAATTCACCCTCAAGACCTTGGGACCTCAGAAACTCCCAATCGATCACAGCTCCAGCATCGATATGGTGATAAACAAGTTCCGCGTACTTGGTTGTAGCGGCGTCATTGTCAAACTCACTCCAACTGTGGATCAAATCTCCATAGTTTACTCGTTGGGACCTAGACGAGCTCCCTCGGTGTTGTCGTGATCGTTTGCTCATTTTCCTGGAAAAAGATAGAGTGGAACGAAAATGGTTAGAATGAGAGTTTTATGAATTTATGCTGTCAGACACATCTGACGCCGTCAAGAGATAAAGCCTGACGCCGTCAGATCAGCAAAAGTTCATCCATGCAATTACGAGGGAAAAATCAATTTTCAAACTCTAAATCCATGACCCAAACACTCCTTTATGCAGAAAACATGGGTGGGGGGTCAAAAAATCCGTGGTGTGAAAGATTTTTCCGCAATTAACGCATGATTCGGATCAACCACTATCACCTAATGGTAAACTCATGATTACAAAACACCTAAGGAAGGGCATTATGATTCTTAAAGATGGGTCAATGATAGGGTTTCGGATGATGGGGGTTTTCATAATTGGTAGGTTCTAAGGATAATTAAATGAAAAAGGATGAAGAAAAACTACTTACCACGTGGAGATTTGTCGCGGAAGATGTCGAATTGGATCTTGGAGATTCGGAGGTGGAGAGCACTTGGGTATGGTTTGTGGGGTATGAGTTGAAAGTGATGGAAATTGGGTTATTATTGCTGAGAAAGCGAGGTGACGGCGTCAAGAGTTACAATCTGAAGCCGCCAGATGCCCGTATTATGAACACAAAGTGGCATTTTCAAATTCAGTCCCTGCACTAATGTAAATAGCTAAACATAAGTGAAAAATATGAGTAGCTATCCCGTTAGTAGAGTCCACCAGGGTCAAACACTTCATTACTGTCACGGAAAGAGATGTGGTCATCAAAAGGGGTGGGCAAGGTTTCAGTTAAGTTGTAACCTTCGCATTGGTCAACGGTGTGTACAAAGATGAGTCGTTCCATAGAGGGTCCCAAAGCTGTGGTGTTTTTGAGGTGCAACCTCTTCACACCAGGTTTAAAACCAAATGAACGTCTCTTGTACAAATTGGGGAGCGTGGTTTGCAAGCTTCCAATGAAAATGTTATGAAATTGCAAGTTCTTCTCCTCCTGAGGATGCTCACAGAAGTAGGGGTGATTGACGGTGAAGCACTTGAAAAGGATTTCTCATTATCCTCTTGGTCACACACCAAAGGGGTTGGGACTTCAAAGATTTTTTCAATTTTTCTTGGTGTGGACTTTTCCTTAATCTTCTCCTTAATTCTTTACATGAATTTGTCTGCTAAGTCCATAAAAGAATTACGAGTGCTTTCCATGCGTGCTTCTAAGTGCCGAATTTGTTTTTCCTGATTATTCATGAAGGTTACCATTATCCCTTCGAACTTCTCTTGTCGTGAACGTCCAGGAAAATTATATTTGTTAATCGTACTCACACGTACATTAGGACTCCTTGCGGTTTCAGCTGCAGGTATTTCAGCTCTCATCAATTCCTTTACCTGCTTTTTGATATTTCCCAATAATTGTTCTTGGGTAGCGTTTACGTAATCAAGACTTCCATTACTTGAAAACATCGGGTCCTCCCATCCTTCTTCTTCGTATTGTGCTAACCCCTCAAGAACTTTCCAGCATTCATCAACGCTAAGTCTGTTTAGCCTGCCATTGGCTGCGTAATCTATAGCCCTTCTCGTTTGATAATTAACTTTATCGTAAAAGATTTGAATCTGGAACCATGGTTCAATGCCATGATGAGGGACTTTTTGGAGTAGGTCTTTGTATCGAGTCCATCCTTCATAAAAGGTTTCACCTTGACGTTGTTGGAACATCAAGATATCATTCCTAAGCTTGGTAGTTCTCCCCGGTGGGAAAAAGCGAGCAAGGAAACGAGTGGTGAGATCATCCCATGAGGTGATAGATCCCGCGGGGAAACGTTCAAGCCATTGACTAGCTTGATCACGTAGAGAGAATTGGAATAGGCGTAATCGGGTTGACTCTCTAGTTGTAACATCAAGGTCTATAGAATCTACGATTTTAAGGAAGTCCTTGAGATGTTGATTAGGATCTTCGGAACGAAGTCCATGGAATGCACATCCGTTTGCACCAACCGGATGGTGTCGGATCGCAAGGGGGAGACATTGGCTCCTTGGGTGAGCTCAATAGTGTTTCGATAGCCTTGGTGGCTAGGTCAGGAATACTCTCCTAGGGTTCGGGGCCTAAGAGGTTGGTTAGCTAGTGGTGGGTTTTGTGGGTGGTCTTGTTGTGGTGGGTTGATGGGTTCAAAGATGTTACCACCTTCCATGATGTCGGATGGTAAAAAAAATTACGAACAAAAACACGAAGAAATAGATAGACTAAAGAAAACTAAAAATAAAAATAAAATCTTACTAGAAAGGAATCTAGCAAGTAGACCTAATCAAAAGAAATTCTAACCTAGACAATAACTATTCCCCGGCAGCGGCGCCAAAAACTTGATGCGTGGGAATTGCACCAGGCTTTACCTCTCGAGGGATCTCGAGAAGCTTACAACCCCCACCAGGCAGTGTACCTGATCGTTGTAGTATAGTATAGTGACAAGTACCGGGGGATTGATCGTTCAAATCAGGAATAGTGTCGCTAGGATTAGAAAGCCTAAAAACTAGGTCTAGAGGTGAGGGATGATTCTTTTTGCATTTTTATGTTTTATAAAAGCAAGTAAAATCTCGGGTTTTTGGAAGAGTGGGCGGAATTAGTTGCTAGTCAACTAACCCAATAACTAAGATGCAATCAAAATAAAATAACAAAAATGAAAAATAAAGCTAATTACTAATGTGGTGTGAACAATAGATGGGAGAATTGTGTTTACTTAGATTTCACTACTCCCTAGATATCTTTTATAGGTTAATTGTTTGTTACAGTTGCGTGGATGACGGGTTATATTCCTTAATACCAATCGTTGGGTGGCGTACTTACTTCCCCAACTCTATAAGCTCCTACTTCACTCCTATGTCAAGCCTGCAAGAAGCTCCTAACATGGGATCACTAGAATTCGCTCATGCATTAAATACAACCATAAAAACCTAGTATACATCGGTTCATGTTTCTTAAGACGTTCAAGAAAGTTACACAATGGAGATCTGCCAGTTTTCTTAAGCCTAACATTGAAATCATTCATCCATTACAACTATAAACAAGCAATCAACCTATAATCAACATCTAGGTTTCATTACATCTAAGCAAACACACAAGAGATCTAGCCTAGCATGTTAAAATCAAGACAAGCGTAAGATATATTCAAACAACAAATAGACATATTGAATGAATTGAAAGGATACTTATCTCAATTGAACATGAAGGGTTTCAAGGGGTGAAAACCCTTGAAAATACTGTAAAAGTCGTGTTAGGGTTTATTAAGTTCGACCCTAAAATTCTCCTCTCTTTAGAATGAAAATTACAAAAACTATATATAGATTTCCTAAGGTGACGGCATCAAGAAGAAATTTCTGACGCCGTCAACCCGCCGCCTATAAATTTCTCGGACTGCCTAGATCCAGATTTGACGCCGTCATGTGTAATCTTGTTCTGGGCCGTCACCACTTTTACTCTTGACGGCCATGTTTTGACGCTGTCACGTTTTCTCTGGGCCGTCACCAAAATTGCTCTTGACGCCGTCATCAAAATCCTCTTGACGCCGTCAGGTACTGTTCCCAGCAAGGAAAATTAAGACTTTGCCGTTTTCTTCACTTTTATGCTCCAAAAACGTCCAAAATGCTTCCTTTTCCATAATTCACTCCCAAAGTATCTAAAATCACAAAAGGAACGATTTAGGGCAATATTTGATCAAATAAATTCAAATTCCGGCTTAAATGACCCCCTAAAAATGGATCATTTTTCGCCTCATCAGCTATGTCCATGAGGGTAGAACCATTGACCCATCCTTCCTAGAAGGTACAAACCTCTACACGGAACTTGCCACCATCAACTTTGAGTGTCTCTTAGAGATAAATGAGCCTATTTGTTCTAGGTTTATTTTAGAATTCTATGCATCCGTCACTCTCTCCACGGATGAGTATGGTCTCATGTCTATTAACTTCATGGCTAGTGGTCATCAATACTCCTTCACTCTTGATGAGTTTGCTCAAATCCTAAATGTCCCAAACCGTGGTACTTGCATCTACTCCGACAAGCATTCCCTCTCAATTATTGACACACTCATTGACCGCATCCATCCTTATGATACCCCTCTTGTGTCCAAAGATGAACTTCGTAACCACCTCTTCATTAGGACCACCAACACTAGGAGAACCCGTACGGGTAATGAGGTCGATAAGGACCCATATGGTATGGAACTCAATGAACTCAAGCCCCAATTCAAGAAATGGGAAGAACTCCTTAGAGCCAATGTCATTAGCACCATAGGAAACCGGGATCATATCAATGTTTGCCTTTGCTACATACTCTACTCTTTGTCCGTTAGGCAACCCTTCAACCTTGCCTACTACATGGCCAAGAGAATGGCCGACATTCCCGTGCTAGGCACAACGGCTATGCCGTATGGAATGCTCTTGACCCGTCTCTTTAGGTTCATCTCTCCCATTCCACCAACTCCTAGAGGTCTTCGTCTAGACTACTCTCTCATTCCACACACTTTTGTCCCACTAAGTGATAGGAGAGTCTACAAAGCCCAAGGAAAACGTCCTCATCCTCCTACCTCCTCATCTTCATCCTCAATGAGTGAAGATGAGACTTTGCCCAACTCTAGGCTCCCACCTCTAGAATACCTTTCCCAACTTCCGGATATTCCAAATGAGTCGGCGGAGTTCAAGCAAACAAAGGGGATGTTCAAAAATCTCGGGAGATTCCTTGGAAAGCTCAAGAAGAAGATTGACCGTCAATGAGAGCGGGTGTGTAGGAGTGTTTGGCACAAGGTGCTATTTGAACAATTTGGTCGTTTAAACAATGTTTGTCATGAATTTCTGTGTTGGTAGAATATTTGGTACAATTTGAAACATGTATGAACTAACTATGATGCAGGACGACAACATTTAGCATGTTGTCAAATTTTCTAGTGTATGAAAATTTCACTAAGTATTGTGAAATTCGCTAGCCCCCGGTCAAAGTCCAATGGTATGCGTGTTTACATGTCCAATTTTTGCATTTCCTAACCATATATGAATTATATTTTTGTTTTTAGAAGTTTTCGAAAAATTTAAAAATTGTCTCGCGGGTCAAAAACATGGACTGCTTTGTTTTTCAGCACTGGCGGAACTGGCGGCACTCTAGCATGGGTTCCGCCAGTGTATTTTTCTGGAATTCCAGAACTGGACCAACGGATCCGACGGAACCCTCAGAAGGGTTCCGCCTGTGTTATCTGGGGGTTCCGCCAGTGCACCTGCAAATTTTTTTATTTCTCGACATTTCAACTTCCACTCAACAACAAATCATCTTTTTAGATAGAAACCCATTCCCTACTATTTGTTAAGCACATTAGGGTCTTTCTCATCCTCTAGAACTAATAGAAAACCATTTCCCGCCAAATTTCAAACTTAGCCATAACCACCTCAAGGAACCTTCACGCATAAAGGAAGGAACCCTTCCAAAGGTTCCTTGCAATCCGTGAAACATATACCATCAACAAATTTGCCAAAACCACTAAGCATTTAGTGCAAATCTTTGTCTTCTTCCTTCACCATTTTCATTGGATTGACTTTCAATGATTTGACAACCCTCATTACTCTTCAAAATCATTAGCAACCTCCATTTTTGTATGGACAAATATCAAATCCAAACACTCCTTCCCATACTTCTTCACATCTATAAATGTAACCATCTTAGAACACCCTCAAATCACACCATCACCATCACAATCTCTGATCCTAAACCTCTAATCAACCATTTTAACAATGACAAAGTCAACAATCACCTCTCAACTATCTCGACCCATTCGAAGAACCGCCCGCATAAGTGTCAAACCACACAATCAACTTAATCTCCTCATCCTCGGATGAATTCTCCTCACCCATAAAAAATGAACATTTTTTAAACCTTGCTTCTCCATCTCCAACATCCAAAGGACCTAATGAGCTCACTACTCCACCACCAACAAAATCACCCATTGACCCAACTCCACCAAGTGCACCAATCCAAACATCCAAAACTTCATCACCATCAACAATACCTAAACTTGAACCAATGGAGTTATTTGGGTCTCCTCCAACATCACCACATCCTTTTGTACAAGATCAACAAAATCACCATCTTTGACAAATCAAAACCAAAGGCCATTGCTTGACCAACATGAGCCTCTTGTCAACAACCAACCACCACAACAAGAGTACCATCACCCAAAACCATTGTTGTTTCACCCTATCTTCAATGACATCCATGGTCCTCTATATGGAGAACCTAACTTTGAACACCATGATCACCCAATTCCACCACATTCTCAATCCCAATCCTTTGAGTCTTTCTTTCCTTCTTATGAGGAAATTCAAAGCATGATTGAAAATCACCTCCATCAAGCAATGGAATTTCAAACAACCTTGCTTGACTCCATACCAAACCCATCCTCCACTCAAGAAACCAACACCCACCCACCACCACCACCATCATCAAACGACCCATTTTCACTCACTCATCACCATGTTTACTCACAATGTGAGCAAATGCTCAAAATAGGTGAAAGCATCAAGATGTTGCTTCACCAATTTCAAGATGAAACCCGCTTTATTATACAACACATCATCGAGCGTTTGGATGCTCTTTCCCACCCAAACCAATCCTAGACAAACTTTGGAGGCCTTTTGCCCCATTTAGGAAATGTCTTGAAAGACTTCTACTTATATAAGTAGGATTTTCTTTCTCTTTTATTTCTTGGGTATTTTTTATCTTTTATTTTTATTTTTAGAAGTAGGAGCATATTTTTCATTTCATGTCTTTGACTTTTATAAGGTCAAATTTTACTTGAAATGACATCTTTTACTACTTTCTTAGTTGCATTGATTGGTTGATCATATATGAGTTGTGATTGTGGTTGCTTATATTCTCATATGTGTGGTGACTACAAGCTTGATTTTGTGTCATTATCATCAACTAACCATTTTTTTGTAGGTTCAAAATTCATGTTTCCCTTCTTGGCACTCCTTTTAGAGGGAGTATCGATCAAGGGGGAGCAAGTGCATAGTTCCGCTTCGCTACTCTTCTTTTTGTTTCAACAAAAAAGGGGAGAAACATATATTAACTTATAAACTTAAAACGATTTTCATCACTTAAGTAAAACAAGTTTAATATAACATTTTTTTTTTAAGTCTTAACACTAAAATTTGTGAGTTACTTAAAAACAAAGTTTATGTTTTGTCATCAACAAAAATGGGGATATTGTTAATACAAATATCGCCTAAACACGTTATTTATATTTTACGATATTTGGTAAGTTTTGTTAACGACAAAATGTAAACTTTAGTTTTAGTAAAACATACTTTTAGTTTAAATACTTGCATAATTAAACATTTGCTACATTTACATTTCTTATAAAACACAACATTTTTTATATTTCTTAAAATAGAAAAACATTACATTTACATATTACTTAAAATAGTAAATGTTAAACACCACATCATGCATTTATGGTAAGTTTGTGTGTTTGACTTACCATAAGCTCTTACACATCTTTGGATGTATTCTATGTAACACCCCCAAAATACCGCAGCGGAAGACTGTGTCATAGGGGTGCTACTTCATAATACAAAGTATAAGTTATAGAAAACGAACTCTAAATGAGACGTTTTGAAAAGTTACCATTCGATTAATGAATTCAAAGTTACAAACATGAGATTCCAAAGTATGATACATAAATGTATACAAAGTTTTGAATGGTAAATGATAAAAGCGTAAGTCTTCAGAATATGCAGCTTGACTCTAAGTTCCACGCACTAGCTATCGCCTTACTAACCTGAGATAAACATGCTAAAGTATCAACACAATGGTTGGTGAGTTCATAGAGTTTGTCTTAAAACAGTTGAAAAGCCTTAAAAGAATGTTCACACAGCAAAGGCATCGTGAATCCACTCAGTTGCAAATCCCGCCATAAGAGACTTGCAACCTGTGTGTTCACAACCCACTGCTACAATATAGTATGATAAAGACATGTATAAGTTCATCAAAACAATTAAGCAATTAGTCGTGAGTCTACACTTCATCTCCGAAGACCTCACGTTTATGATGTATCCAACATTCGCAAATGTTAGGATGTATCAATAGCCTCAATGGTCATCCAAGGTCTTAATTTGGAGCCACCGGAAGTCTCAATGGTCATCCAGCAACTTAATCTGGAGCCACTGGCAGTAACACAATCAAGTATAACGCAGTTAAGTATAACACAATCATGTATGTATGAAATCAAGTATAATGCGATCAAGTATAAGACAATCAAGTATAGAACAATCAAGTATAATGCGATCAAATATTTGTACAAGTAAGCAAGTAGTTGTGCATGTATCCCCCCCCCCCAAAGAGTTAAAACAAGTATGAAAAAGTAGGGGCTATGACTCACCTTAAGCTTATGTAATGAGAAATGAAAGTGGTAGTCGAATCGCGAAAGTCTCTAAGAGCAGCCTATAATAGAACGTTGCGACTTAGGTTTGGAGTAACGTCTAAGAATACGAAGAATTGCCTATATATGTCTTGCATAATGTTCGTGATGTAGTACTTAGTATATAGTGTAAGTCGTTGAATATAAGTGGTCTATGAAACATGTATAGGTTGTAAATCTCTTACTACCGTTCGAGCCGACATAATTCAGAAGTCATGGAGTAAACGTTCGAGGAGCCAGGACACTTTAACTCGTAAATCCACAACTCGTCTCGACGGCTTACTCAATGAACTCCTCACATGAGGCTCCCTACTATTGTAGTATTCGATAACATATATATAAGCTTTTGATCTTTAATAGTTATATGGTCTTTAGCCGTGGCTTTGCCGTGACTTTAGTCATGTTACTATGGTCTTGAGACTCAACCTTGGCTTTAGCCATGGTTGTGGTCTTGGCTTTAGGTCATTAGACCTCTTGGTCTCATCTAATTATAATGATTATATAGTAACTTTGGTCTAAAAATAGGCTGTTAAGAATTTGAAGAAATTTATCACTCAGAAAGCGTTTTCAGGGCTCGAGCTTCTTTACTCCTGAACGAAAACGTCGTTCCGGACAACTTTCGTGTTTTAACTTTTTGATGAATCGGACCAGAAGGGTGACTTTCAAAAGCAAAATTTGATCAGAATGCTATTTAGGCAGTTTTGCCGTTTTGGTTTCGCTAACTTCAAATGGTCATAACTTTTGACTCGTATACTCGTTTTGGGTGATTCAAATTGCTATGTTTTCCTTGTTAAGTCCTATTTAACAGTAAGTAAGTGTCAAATATCAAAGTTATACTATTGTGGTCGTGGTTTTCCATAAAAATCACTAGTTTGCTTGTTTACTTGTCATAAGTTAACATATGTATACCAATACTCGTTTTATCCATTTTTAAACATCATGAACACAATACAAAGACCATATATAGCATGAAAGAAACATAATAAGCATGAAATGATATTGAGCAAGAAAGTGTATAAGGGTTTGCTTACAACTTTTGGCTTTCTAAAGAAAGGAAGTCAAGTATAGAACTAGGACACTAAACCTAAGCTTGTAAACCCTTCACCATAACTCTTGTAACCCTTGCTAGCCTTGATCTAACCCTTGTGAAAACCATTTAACTTCAGCCCTAATAACCTTGTGTAGCTCCTAAATCAACCATGGAATCACCAAACAAACTTGAGAACTAGGTAGAGAATACTAAGACATTGAACTTTGTAGTGTAACTTGTATATTGAAGATCAAAGGATCATGGTGCTAGGATATAGTAGTGTGGTGTTTTTATTGATGAAGAATGGAAGAGATTAGTTTGCTATTTATACTATGAATGAGGAGGTTAGGAAGGTTACTAGGAAAGTGCTAAAACTTGGAGACAAAGTTGTAATTAAGTAAGATCTAATGGCTAAAGTCAAGATTTAACCACACATGGTGACTCCCCCCCCCCCTCCTAAGTCGGTTCTAAAAGGATAAGGGTGACTAGATGAGTAGTCATGGTCTTTGGATGATAATATCCTAAGTATGTAGCTAGTTTTGACTCCGTAAATCGCTAACCGTAAGTTTTTTAGTCACGAAACGTAAAACCGGGTATCCTAAAAATATGAAACTTGAAAGTATGGTCAAACATGTCAATATACTCCATAATAAAATATAAAATGAGTGGTAGGTTCTATCGGGTGCTAAAACCCTGCTAAAAACTGGAAACACGGGTCTAAAACGCGCAATTCGCGCAAAACGCTGAACTGGAAAACGTAAAATTCCGAAACTTTTGGAATTGTCCTAAAATGAGAGAAAATCATATTTCTATTGTTTATAATGTTTTATGGACATATCGGAATGCTGGAAGGACGTTTAAACCTAAAAGTAAATCTCGGACACGGCTTTGTGATTTTTGCAGAAATGATCCGACGAGCGTCAAACTCGCGGATTATCATTAAAATAGTTTAACTTACGAGAATATGAAATAAAAATTTTTGAGATGAATAGTAAAAGTGAATAGTAAAAAGTGAATAGTAAAATTTCCGGGAATAAAAGTTAACCTGAAATTGCGAATTGTTACATTCTACTTTGATTCAATGTGAATTTGACTAGAATTTAGTTGATGTGACTTTTGTTGGTTTGGAAAGATTTATTGCAAAACACTCTGTCAGCCTGGCGGAACCCTGGAGGTACACGGGCGGAACCCATCTGAGGGTTCCACCGTATCCGCCAGTCCTGCTGAAGGTCTTGCTATAAATACCAAACCATTTGTTTGAATTTAGTTTCATCACTTCTCATTATATTTTACACACACACATTCATATCATTCATCTAACCCTTTAACATTTCATTTTGTGTGAAGTTTCTTTTGTAGCAAAGAAGCTCACAAGTACATATAAAGTTACAAGTATTCAACAAAACGTTGCAAGACTTGTTAGCTTAGCATCGTGTAGACTTTGTGTAGTTTACACTTCATTTGATTATGTATTTTCAGTTGTGATCGGTTAGTATTTTAGGCCTTAAAATATATAGTGTGACGGGAGTTGTTGTACCCTAGTAAAAGAACTAACGGGAGTGGTTGTACCCTTGTAAAAGAACTTGACATTTAGCTTAGTGTCGGTAATCGTGTAAGCGACGTGTAAAGTTTTCTCCGCCGGTGAAAGGAGCTTGTTGACTAGTGAAAGAAACTCTCGAGTTGGATACTCGGGGCGTGGACGTAGGGCAAGGAAAAAGAGTCCTTGTAGCCGAACCACGATAAATACCCGTGTTGTGGTTTGATCGTTTCTTTCTTTATACTTGCATGTTATATATTATCTTTGTATTCATATCTTTGATTAAACGGACAATTTCAAAAGATAATTAAACGAAAAACCGGTAATACTATTCAACCACCCTTCTAGTTCTCCACATGTTCTTATAAAAACATATAAGTTTTATATACGCATAGTCATATTATTTTGAGTTAATTGCATGAATCGCCCCTAAAATTTGACTAAATTGCATTTCGTTCCAACCATTTCGGAACTGCAGTCTGCAGATACTGTCCCCGTGGAATCTTGGGGCATATTAAAGTTAAATAACTAAAATACCTTTTGTTTTTCTTCCCTCTTAATTTTTATTTAGATTATTTTTGGAGTAAAGTGCAAAAACCTTTCGTGGTCCGTCGTGTCCTCTTTCTTCTTTTTCGTTTATTTAAGATTTTCCATTATTTAAATATGTTCTTATAAAAACATATCAGTTTTATATACGTATACTTGTATTTTCGTTTGAGTTAATTGCATAAATCGTCCCTAAACTTTGACTAAATTTCATTTTGTTCCAACCATTTTGAAAGCGCAGATACCATTCCTAGGGGAATCTTTTGGGCCATATTAAAGTTAAATGATTAAAATATATTTCTCTTTCTTCCCTTTTAATTTTCATTTAGAATATTATTTGAGTAAATTGCAAAAAACCGTCCCTGTTGCCTTCTTTCTTCTTTTTCTTTTATTTACATTTTTCGATTTTTATAGATGTTCTTATAAAAACATATAAGTTTTATATACGTTCTTTATACATTTTTATATATGTTTTATATGTTTTTAAATATTTTTTATATATGTTTTTATGTACGTTCTTATACATTTTATATATGTTGTTTTTAAGTACGTTTTTATATATGGTTTTATACCTTTTTATATACATTTTTATCAGTTTATATATACGTTTTTATAAACGTTTATATACGTTTTTATACGCTTTTTTCAAAACGTATATAAAAATGTAATAAAATGTATGAATACGTATACAAAATGTTTAGAAAAACCCCATTTCCAAAAAAGATACATACATTTGAAATACCATCTGGAACAAGCAAAACTTGCTACTTACGACGCTGATGTATACCAAAGTAAACCAAGAAAAAATTTTGTTCTCTCAAAAAGCAGTTTGATTTTTTACTCAAATTTGTGAGTTCAAAGAAACTTCTACCTATAGAGGGATTTCCATTTTAACCATCCATTGATCAACAAGTCAGACGGGAAGTTGCAAAGATTTTTAAACAAGAGATTGAACCTCTCACAAGTCTCATCAATGGTTCGTTTAATATTTTTGAAGAAGATCTGTTGGGATTCTTGATTTGATGTGACAAAATAAATAAAAGAATGAAACAAAGGGACTATAATGCAAAGCTGCAATTCTTCAATTAATGAAGAATGAAACATGAAGGACTTGCTTGATAAAGAAGTTTTTATTTATTAGTCCTTTGTAGTATTTTGTAAACCCTGATTCTCTATTATATAAAGAGATCAAGGGTACATGTTTTTAATTAAGTCTTCAATAATGTAGTCGATTACTAAAGGTGTGTGTGTGTGTCTAGGGAGTAGATTATAAACGGATAGACTAGAGTTGGTTAGGATTTATTCCCCAAGATCAAAGGTGTCTTTGATCCTTGTTATAGGTAGATAACACGTTATATTCTGATCAAATATAATTAGAGGGGATTCTGGAAAAACCTTGTGTCAATAACATTGATTTGTTTTAATTCCGCTGCATGTATGTTTATTGTCATTTTTATTGTTTAACCCTAGATGCTCAAAACAATCCACGGAGTCTAACAAACACCACAATTGGTATCAGAGCTCGGGGAGCTCGTTACCTAGGGATTTACTAAGTTTTTGTTGTCGAAGAGAAGCAGATTCGAAGAAAATGTATAATCGTTATTTTTTAAAAAGGGTTTCATTGTTTATGTTGCTACTGTGATACTTACTTGACGAAAAAAGTAACCTCAATTAAATCTGTTTGTTGATTAAGAGAATGTTGCATTCAATATTCATTCTTTAATGGATAACCTCATACTTCTTGATTATAAATTCACTGATCGGTGTGTGGATATTTAAGCTTATTATTTAATATGGTCGGTCTAGAGAAGATTGGTCATCACATATTGATTTTATTGTTTAGTGCATTTTGTTTGAGACTTTTTGGCAATTCTTATATGATTTGTTCGATTTATTTATTCATGGGTCGATTACATATTTTAAAGATTAGTGAAGGACAGTCAGTATGTGGGGCTAAATTGCATGTGGTAAGGTCAGTTGTGGGGTTGTTGACTATAGGTTGTGAGATTTAATATTAATGAATTCTTGTCATCTCGTACTGATTTTGCAATTCTGATTGGTCATTGGATCGGTGTAATTCATTTAAGGGTAAGTTTCTATCTCGTAATAATTCTTGGTCGTGAGTTGATAATGGAAAGCAGTATTTAAAGTTCTTATTGCTGCTTATTAAAGGTTTTGACTACTGTGATGTTTTCGAGAAACGTATTAGGCTGTTCCTTATGGTTATTGGTTATTTAAGTGCTGCTTATTATAGTACTGCTGGGTTGATATGATTATACTGCTAACGTTAAGTACTGCTGCTCAAATATCATTACTACTGCTGTGATTATTTGTTACTACTGCTACGCTTAATTGTTTCTGCTGTTGCACTCCAAGGTTAATGCTGCTGTTGGAAACTTACTACTGCCAAGGATATTTGTTCACAGACACAAGATGGTTAACACATTGATTTCAGGGAAGCTTATTCTTATGATGTGTTTAATCATTTGATGTTCATGCACCACTCAAGGGGAAGTGTTTAATTTTACTACTGTTGATCACTATTACTACTGCTCAGGGGCGGACCCAGGCATAGACTTTGGGGGGGGGGGGGGGGGGCGGTGCCCTCCACGACTAGCCGAAAAAGTTCAGATTTTAGTGTAAAAAAAGTTTTTTTGGACCTTTTTATTAAAGTGCACCCCTCCAAAAAATCAAATTGCCCCCCCCCCCCCCCCCCCCCCCCCACACCTTGAAGCCAAAAATGTAAAATCCTTAGTTTTTAGTGTAAAAAAAATTATGACCTTTTTATTAAAGTGCATCACGAATTTTATCAAAAAAAATATTTTTTGCCCCCCGCCTTGCAAAATCCTGGGTCCGCTACTGCTACTACTAGTTGGAGTTTCTGTTGTTTTGGATTCATTATTCGTATTTGTTCTTCATGGAGGGTAATTTGAAACATTGGAAGACTTGGATTGGAAGTTTGTGATATTGGTTCGTGGTGGTCTAGATCATTATTTGCATACATTCCCTATTTGTTGATAACAAAAAGGGGAAGAGATGTTGGAGTGGCATGTCATGAATTAAGGGGAAGACAAGATTTGTTTCATTCAAGGAGATGTTTACATCTCAACTTCTCTACTTCGTCTAGGGAAGTTCGTACACGACTTTGTTTCGTCATCATCAAATAGGGGAAGATTGTTGGGATTCTTGATTTGATGTGACAAAATAAATAAAAGAATGAAACAAAGGGACTATAATGCAAAGCTGCAATTCTTCAATTAATGAAGAATGAAACATGAAGGACTTGCTTGATAAAGAAGTTTTTATTTATTAGTGCTTCGTAGTATTTTGTAAACCCTAATTCTCTATTATATAAAGAGATCAAGGGTACAAGTTTTTAATTAAGTCTTCAATAATGTAGTCGATTACTAAAGGGGTGTGTGTGTGTCTAGGGAGTAGATTATAAACGGCTAGACTAGAGTTGGTTAGGATTTATTCCCCAAGATCAAAGGTGTCTTTGATCCTTGTTATCGGTAGATAACACGTTATATTCTGATCAAATATAATTAGAGGGGATTGTGGAAAAACCTTGTGTCAATAACATTGATTTGTTTTAATTCCGCTGCATGTATGTTTATTGTCATTATTATTGTTTAACCCTAGATGCTCAAAACGATCCAAGGAGTCTAACAAACTCTACAAGATCTCATTTAAGAAATGAAAGAAGATTTGAAGTATGTCACGTCTCTTGAAGACAAAGTTGATGAAAGTTTTTTAATACTTGATACTCAAAAAGAATTTTTCACAAATCAATTTGAGTCACTCAAATCAGTGTCTGTAAGCCATGAGTATGAAAATGTAAGTCTTGAACAAAATTCTTTGGGATCTGAAGATCTTTGTCTCAAAAAGAAAATACACGTGCTTTCAAAAGAAAAGGCTATTGTCAAAGTAGAATTATCAAAAAGCACTGCATAGTTTGAGAAAGATTTTTCAAAACTCGAAGCATAAAGTATTTCTTTTGAACTCAAACTGCAGGAAAAGAATAAGAAAATGCCTTTTGGAAATCTTTGACGTCGGTGCTTAAAGGAAAAGAAAAGGTTTTGAGAAAAATTGTGATGATTCCAAAATCAAGTTTGATTTTGACGAACTTGATACAAAAATATTGAGTTGAAACATAGTGTGGCATCATTACAAAAAGAAATTAGCATTTGAAATAAATTTACAAAAATCTTTTTGATTCGATCAACATTCACGTGTTCAGACACAAAATTCAAACAAGAAACAAAAAAAGACTAAAGATTTGAAATTGTTTGAATCCGTTGCTAAAAGATTGAAAATGTTTTGGATAAGAATGAATCAAAGGAAATGGATGAGAAAATCAATCTTTTGAAAAAGAAAAATGTGTGCTTCTAGAGAGAATTGCTTAACTAAAATAGATTTTAGCAAAACAAATAAAAGATTTTGATGAAGCTAAAAATAATTTTCAATTTAAACAGACAAATATGAAAAATATTTTGCACATCTTGAAGATCAAAATGTTTTATTACACGAAAAATTGGCATCACAAGATTATCTTTCGATTCAAAAAGAATACAATGATTTGAGAATGTCATACAATTCCTTAAAAGCAAAGTTTGATGTTCTTAACAGGTCAAATGGCAAATCTTCTATTTCAAACGAGTCCAAACCAAAAGTAAGTATTTCGGAAAAAGGTTTACATGAGTGAAACTTTAAAACCATTTTCAAAAACAGTTTCTCAGATAAGAACCTATTCTTTACAAAATGGAAGGAAGTTTCCAAAAAAGAAAAAAGGTTTCAATGTCAAATGCTTCAAGAGAAAAGAATCAACATTTTCAAACTCCATTCTCTCTTTTTACACTGGTAAAGCAAGTGTGGAGACCAAAGCAAAGTCGTTCAAAACCCTTCAAATATTCAAAATTTAAAATGCTTTCGCTGCAACACAAGAATGACTCTGCTTTAGACATTCCAAATACCAGAAGGTTTCCATTTATCACAAACAAAATTTTGAAATCAAACACCGAGTTTCAACAATAGATGGAAATCTTCCTTGTCAAGTTTTGAAACTCTAAAAGAGACACTGAGTTTCTTTAATAAATGGAAAACAAAAAGATTTTTAAATCTTCGTTGGTTCCATGAGCATTATTTCAAAATGAAACACCGGTTTTCATTCCTCATCGAAATTCAACTTCTTTATATCAGATTGAGATAACTTACAAATGGTTTTCAAATTTTGGTAAACCCATTGGCACCGTGCTTAAATGGGTTCCAAAGGTTGTTGTCTAATCTGATATCACAATGGTTTGTAGTTACTTCAAACTGTAACCCGCACTTATAAAGGAAAGTGTACGTGTCCGTGCATTTATCCTTATTAAAAGAAGAGAAATCTTCTTGTTCTTGAGAATTTTTTTTCAAAAGGACTTTTTCAAAATCTTTTAAAACTTTGCTCAAGAATAATGGCTTGTGTACAGCTCAGTGCACAACATGGGCTTAATCTTTATGGCTTATGAACACATCAGTTCAGGACCCGTGCTTTCAAAGAAAAGACCCTGTTGTAATCTTGAGCAAAATTCTCAGAAAGCTTATAAAAGTCTTTTTAATCTTGAGCAAAATTTATTCAAAAATTTCAAAACTTTTCAAAATTTTGCTCAAGATATTACTCTCTCAAATTCTTAGATGTTTAAACTTATTAAAAATACTCTACTTTTTAGGGGGAGTATAAATATGTTCCAAAACTTTCATGCTTAGGAAAAAAAACGGATTGCATGAAAATATATCAAAAATGTTATGAATCCGTTTCTCCATATTAGCTGTCTGAAAGAACAACGATTTTAATCAAATAATAAAAATATCATGGATATGCTATTTTTTTTGGGGCGGGGGGGGGGGGGGGGGGTGTGATATGATTAAAATGTGATCAAGATTGTAATATCTGATAATGGCTCGCCTTAAAGTTAGTTTGAAATCATGAGAAAACTCTCTATAGACTTGTACCTAGACGGGTAATAACTTCAAGTTGGTTTAAAAATATAGTTGCCAATTAAAATATGATAATGGATTTCTTTAATCAACCACGTAATCGTGTCCCTTGAGGTCTAGTCTATTTAGGGTCTATCATATCAAAAGTGCAAACCTTCACTCCATGTGCAAAAACACTTTATAATAAATGCACATGTGTAGGGGGAGTATTTTTGAAAAATAAATTTTTTCAAAGTGTTATCAAAATGCTTTCATATAAACACTTTGATTGATTTTCCAAAAAAGTTTAATGGCTACGATCTATACCTAACCATATCACAATTCACAATTCTCAAATAAAAAGGTGTTAGAAGGAGTTTGGAATTAGGTATTATCCCATGGTCCAGCTAGAGCCGGAAGGACCTACACAGGGACATTCCATAGATAGAATAAAAGTTCGTAGGTCAAGGAGATGAATAAGAAAGGGAATAATGCTATCATTTTCATGAGTTGTCATTGGAACAATCACAACAAAGTGATAGTAAGGACGTCGTGATATGCATTGAAGGGGTTAAAGAATGAAAAAGAAAAGTTATTAAGAGGTTAAAAGGAATGAAAATCCTCCATACACTTAGGGCAGAAATCGGGTCAATACATATGCTATCATTAATCACAAAGATGATTATGATATTAAAGACAATACATCATGGACCCAGTGATGCAATGTACAACCTTTCCTAGCCATTCAAGTTTCTCTCAAAAGATAGTTGTTTCATTTCTCACGGAATTACACACATTATCTATCAACTTATCACTTTGAGAAATGTTGATATTGAAAAGGTAGTAGTCTGCTCTAGCCTCCGCTTACTAAAACCAAAGTGCACTTATCAAGTCTAGAGCTAATGAGATTCAAACATATGATCTCTTTAGGACACAAATTCCAAATATATACAATTGTTATTCATAAACAAGAACACAAGTTGTACGAGAGTCCTTTGCAGATATTAGCAATCTTGCCAGAACATTCATAGTACCAATCAATTGGTATTCCATGATGATTGAATGAAAACCCTGTTAGTGTCAACATCAAACAACACTAGTAGTAGGTCTCCTAGTTAATCCTTAATGGATTAAGCATGGATGTTCTTTATGATGGTTAATTTTTCTCAAACGGTCTACATTCATGGAGTGATACTTAGGTGTACTCCAGCAGCAAGCTTGTATTGTTGTTAGCTTTCTTGAGGGCATCTAATTTAGGTAACGGCAGGTGGGGTAATTCTTTTGGATTATTTGGTACTTTGAACTGGAAACCTACCAAAGAGATTCCTTTCACAAATCGAATCCTATGATGTAGGTATATACTTGGATTTATCCAATGTATTGATAGAAGTCCTTAACGAGATTCAGAGGCTAATTATGCATGACCAAGTTGAATGGAATCAAGACATTCATCAGTAAAACAATCGTAGTGAAATAGTTCTTTAAGAAAAGGTCCATGATGATCGATTGGCCTGACATTATATACTCTACCTCTTTTGTGACAGGTATTGATGAATGCAGTTGTTGCTGATGCACGACCATATTTATCAACATCTTCAACTCCACATACTCATACTCATGTGACTCATCATCATTAAATTCAAGATAAAGAACTGCATCATAGTCAAGAAAAATCAAGATGAAGTTCAAAGAATAACTAATTAAAGACATCAAAGTAAAGATCAAAGTATAAAGTTCTACAAGTGGTATGAGTATGTCGGAGAAGACAAAAAAACAAACACTTGAAGATGTTGATCGAAGGCAAGATAGGAAAGAGATTTCACCAAAGATCACAAAAGCATGAAAGGAACAAAGAAGAAATCATGTCTATTACAATACAAGGTTCGTGCTCAAGTATCAAGAACTGAAGAATCTAAAGATTCAAGTGCCAAGAAACGAAGAAAGAGTTTTTGATTAATGACCACCCATTAGGGGATATTGTTAGCTTTAAAAGTGATTGTCACTAGTTATATATTGAACTTTGTAACGTTGTATGAACATGTAATAAACTAGTGATGGGTAAACGAGCTTAGATAAGTTAAGAAATTTTATGTAATAAGCCTAGTCCACTTGCCCAGCCCATCAAGGCCCACTAAGGCCTATGTGTAAACACATATATACACCTAGACGCCTCATTAAAGGGTGTATCTTGTGAGAGAGAGCTCATTTTAATACAAGGAAATCCTCATAGTTCTCTCCTCCCTCTCTCTAAGTAACCTACTTTTCTTCTCTCTCTCTCTCTCTCTCTAGAAAATCCTATATATCATTGTTTGTGTGAATGATTCGTTATATTGGAGACCTAACAACAAGCATTTGTAGTGTGTACATTATGCATTAACATAGTAAATGTATTAATGAGTGTCTTACAAAATTTAATAGAGAAAATGTCATTCATGCATTTTATATGTAGTATATATATGTGTGTAATACGTGTTAAGACATATATTTTTCACTTAGCACTTTGCATATTTGCATCATTTGCCTTTAATAAATTCGTCCTAATTTATATAGAAAATAATTACTTTGTTTTTCCGGTTGATTTTTTTACGAAAATTTCAAAAGGTGACTTGATTGGTTATCGATGGCGCTCGTACGAGTAAATCATATTTTTCAAAACTTTGCAGCTCGCTAATTCTGACAATTTCAGTTCTATCGATTTGTTTGTATTTTTTGCATAAAAAGGTATACAAGTTCAAAATAAATAATAAATGAGGTATTAAAATATTGTGCAAAATAATTTAGTACAAGCATTTGTAGTGTGTACATGATGACTTAACACTTGTATTGCTTAAAAATACAGTAATGAGTGTTTTATAAAATTTATTAGAGAAAATGTCATTCATGCATTATATGTAGTATATATATTCTTAGGTACAATTTCTAAATTTATATGTTTACTTGAGTAATTCATCATTTATGACTTTAATTGAATTTCGGGGAATAATATTACTTTAATTGAATTTCGGGGAATAATATTTTCATTTGGCTAAAACTAAACTAGCGGTTGCAATTTTCGACACTACACGATAACCGACACGCACCAGATATGAAGTTAAACAAGTTTGGGTTAAGGATAAACAAGTTTGAATAAAAAACATGTCAAACCCGTCTAACCCTTATAATAAACGGGCCGTGTTTGCGTTGAATAAAGTTAAACGGGTTAAATCGCGAACCCGATTAAGTATATCAGCCTCCAAAAATAACATATATAACTTAGATTTTAGGTTGGATTTGAATTTAAACTTATTTTATTATGTAGTTAATATGACACTGGATTAAGATCATAGCTTGGAAAATATTGAAATTGTTGTATAATTATTTATATCTTTTTTTTTCATTTGTAAATAATTATATCATTTATTAATTTAAAATAGTTGAATTGAAAATCACGAGACTTCTTCACCGATTGACCTATTTCAGGTATGTGTTAATGTTGAGTTTCTTGACATGATTAATAACTGGGTCGTGTTTGCGTAAAAATTATACCAACCCGCTAATCTGTAAACCAAAACACGACACGATTGACACCTGAAGTAAAGTAAACCATCTCAGTATGAGAGTTGAGATCCATGAAGAACCCATACATGCCATAGAACTTATCAACCAATCATATTCACCCATTTATATTTTCCATTTTTTTTTCAAAACAACATATCTTGCAAACGGTAAATCTTCAAGCTACAAAAAAATACCATCGCGACGAGAATTAAATGATCTTTCTATAGATATGCATTGTTATATACTTTCGACGAACTTTTTTTTTAGTTTCCACTCAGAAAGAATCATATATGATTCGTAAAAATCATATATGATTCGATTCTTACGAATCATATATGATTCTTGATTCTTACGAATCATATATGATTTCTTAAGAATCATATATGATTCGTAAGAATCATATATGATTTGTTAAAATTGAATCATATATGATTCTTACGAATCATATATGATTTTTCTGAGTGAAAAAAAAAGTTCATCGAAAAAAAAGTTCGTCGAAAGTATATAACAATGCATATCTAGGGAAGAGATCTAGTGAGAAGAGAAAATATAATAAGAAGAATGAGAAATAATTTTAGCCATACATTTCAATTGAACAAGGAGAAATTCATGGGAGTTGCATCTTTTATTGTACATGCATGTGAAATGTGCGGTTGTGGTTACTTCTCATTCTTCTCAATTTACTTTTATTTCTCATTTGATCCTTACTCTGCATATCTATAGAAAGATAATTTAATTCTCGTCGCGATAGTATTTTTTTTGTAACTTGACGATTTACGGTTTGCGAAATATTTAAGTTTTAAAAAAAGGGGTGGAAGTTTATTATTTTATTTTGATAAAAAAAAATGAGTGGCTAAAATTGCTTGATGGATTCTATGATAAAAGTTGGATATATAAAGAACTTTTGGCCTCAGTCTGAATTAATTTTGATCCGAAAACAAATTTTAAGAAACAGTTGAGTTTAAAACCAAACTGTGAACACCCCTACCAAATTAAATTGGGCCGTAAATCGAGGAAGGGCCTAATATATCCGTTACATTCTATAGCTTATAAAATATTCAGGGCCTAACACTGAAAAGGAAATTTTGAAAAAGCACACCCAATTCACACACAACAACAACAAGAACAACGACAGTAATGGCATCATCGTCGGTGAAGAGGGAACGTGACCAAAACCCCACACCGGCACCTGACAAGAAGCCAAGACTATATGATCCCCTGGTTAACTATCATCGTGTTCTTCTTAATCCTGCTGATTGTGATTTAGGTATTTTTTTTATATATATTATTTTAAATTTACCAGCTTTTATCATTTGTTATGACAATGATTTGTGTGAATTCATTATTTTTGTGCTTGTAGAGTGTTACCAACAAAGTTTTTTTTTTTTTTTTTTTTTTTTTTTTTTTTTTTTTTTTAAATTAGTTTTTACTATTATATAATTGAATATTTTCATCATATTACGGATTATTATTTTTTGTTCACTACTATTCGCGTCTTTTACAAAATAAGCAAATCTGTTCTAAATTTTAAGCAGCTTTTAACTACTTATTTAAAAAAAAAAATAATAATAAATAAATAAGCAATCCCAAACACCCTTGTAAGTTAAGAAAATACTAAATGCCCTATGTACTTTTCAAATTCCGGCTTAATATCACTTATTCTTACTTGTCAAAAGGCATTTTCATAAGTATGATATTGAGCCGAAATTTGAGATTACATATGATGTCCTCATGTTTTCAAGACCTAGTGGCTAAATACTTTTGACTGACATCACTAAAACGTGGGAAGTCTCACGTTCAATTCATGCCACACCAACCTTTTGAAAAGGGAGGGCTTTACCCGGATTGATTATGTGTGGTGGTGGGTTCACACCCGTTAGATTAGTTGGCCGAAATCATGTTTACGGAAAAAAAACAATAAACAAAATAACAAAGGGTACCTACTCGGATCATTGATGAAACTACATGACTATTTTATGGCCTAAAAACCTAAACCCTATAATGAACTAAAGGGAGTTTAATAGGTGAAGTATCAAACTATTAAGTAGATGATATGAACTTGTTTTAAAACTTGGGTTTGCACCTACTATATGGTGTTTAATGAGCTTTCTTGATGTAAGCAGTAAGCCTAACTTCCGATTGAGAAAGATTCAAGCTCCATCCTAGTGCTTGAATAGGTTAAATAGATTCAATAGAACTATGATCGATGAATATATCTCAAATTATCTTATATTCGAAGCATATGTGGTAGATGTCAGCCAAAATGTAGCACTGGTATAATTAAATACTTTGAAAGGTCTTGGTTTTATGTTCTTATGAAGTTTCAGAAGTATTTGTTATAGTTTTATTGTTAAGGTTTTATATACTAATATTGTTTTGTGGTCATATATTAGGTTGTGTTATTTTGGTTAATGTGTTTCATCAGCATCTTTAAACTTATTCCTTAGCTGTATATGCAAATATATGTTATGAAAGGCTTAGGAAAACTAATGTGTCCAATCATATAGTTACTTCCATCGTATGATCTTAGCTGATATGTTGGGTGATTTCTTTACTTTCTACTAGATTTCAATATTGAAGAAAATGGCCTCGAAGGTTCTGCACTCTATGAGAAGGGTTTTGCTTATTGCTGGTCTGGTGCCCGTGCCAACATAGGTATAACTGGTGGGAGATATTATTTTAGTTGCAAAGTTGTGTCGGCCCAGGCAGTTGATATGGATGACACCCGCTTCGACGAGAAACACCTCTGTCGTGTTGGTGTCTCTAGGGGAGATGACAAGGTGGGAAACCTGGGTGAGACTGAGCACAGCTTTGGGTTTGGTGGTACTGGAAAGTTTTCTAATGCTGCACAGTTTTCTGCATATGGAGAAAGATTCGGCATTGGGGACACAGTTCTCTGTGCTGTTGATCTGGAAAGTAGACCCATGGCTTCAATCAGTTTTGCAAAGAATGGAAAATGGCTGGGCACAGCAACGCATTTTAATGCAGGTCCGAATGGTCTAGGAGTGATAGATTCCCCTATCAAAGAGCTTTATTGGGAGTCAGCCGTCTTTCCACATGTTCTTTTAAAAAACGTTGTGGTTCGGTTGCAGTTCAGCTATGAAGATGGTCTGGTTCCACTAGATGGATACAAACCGTGGGCATCTGCTTTTGGGGATGGAAAAGGTTTGATCGGTCCTGCGTTTTCTGATGTGGGTAACTGTGAATTAATCATGATGGTCGGGTTACCTGCTTCAGGGAAGACTACTTGGGCTGAAAAATGGGTGAATGACCACCCTGAAAAGCGATATATACTGCTTGGAACAAATCTGGCTCTTGATCAAATGAAGGTATGTAATGTTAAAACCATCCGGATAAAGACATATTTCTATCATATGTGAGTATATAGTTTATTTTTTGTGACATTTGGTTTTCCATTACAACTTTAGGTTCCAGGTCTGCATCGCAAGCATAACTATAGTGAGCGGTTCAATAGTTTAATGGACCGTGCAACTGGGATCTTTAATACATTAATAACCAGGGCTTCCAAAACACCACGTAATTTCATAATAGACCAGACAAATGTCTACAAGAGTGCTCGTAGGCACAAATTAAAGCCTTTTGCTTACTATCAGAAGGTACACATATAATTTCTTTATCCACAAGTTAAGGTCTATTTTTCCCCTTCTTTAATGTTGTAACGTGATAGTGTGATACTAATTAAAACACTTGACAAAATCAGATTGCAGTTGTGTGTTTCCCAAGGCCAGAAGACCTCAAAGCTCGCAGTGAGAAAAGACTCAGAGAAACTGGAAAGGATGTTCCTGTTGATGCTGTCAATGAAATGCTAGGTATATTATTAGGAGGTGATTTTGTGTGAGTTCTGAAACGGATTTTTGCAATTTATATAATCAGATAATCAGTTGATTAAAAATATGGCTATCGGCTATGTGGGTAATTTTACACGCATTAAAAAAATCGAATTTGTGATAACCTCTATAATGCTGTTGGACATCTGGTTGGTTAACTTTAAATAAGTAGAAAGTCAACATCAAAGTATTAGATGTTGTCATGATCTTTGGTTTACATGTCAAGGTAGTCTCACTCCTCTGTGTTTGATCCTGCTTTTTCCACTTTCAGCCAATTTTGTGTTGCCTAAGAGCAAGGATATGCCTGGGACAGATGAGTATTTTGATCAGGTCATCACTTTAATTCCATGTTTTCTGTTTTGTTCTGCACCTTTACAAAACTCTTGTTTTTTCCGTCTTTAAACTTTAATACTTTATTTTATAGGTCGTATACATAGAACTCAACATGACCGAATCACAAATATGTTTGGATCAAATGAAAGCAAAGCTTCAATCAGGCATTACCGTCTCTCCTCATCTTCGTGAAAGTTCACTCAATCCTATGAGATATCCTCAGAAGAATGTGCTGCAGCCTCATTGGAACTCGACACATCAATATACTCCTGAAAGCTCTACTCATGTCAGCCACTCAATGTCACGGCATTATGGTCAAGGAAATATTTTGCCGACGTATGACATGTCTACAGTTCAATACCAAACAACTCCATCAGGTATCTTCCTTTCATTTCGACCCTGTCTGTTATGTAGATGGAACCATTGCCACCCATTTACGTATGGATGGGCTGATGTTGGTTATGTTATGTATATAACGGGTCAAATATGCAAATACTTTCATTTTAGCTAAACCGATAACGGATCATTAGTCCAACCACAGTATATTTCTGATGCATAGAACCTCTTAAATCATTCTAGTTAAATATTAGATTATTATTGAGATAATCCAACTATTGTAATCATATTTGACACACTTGATTGTGTATACTAACAAAAAAGTTTTGAGAAAATAGAGCGTCTGTTTAATCCAACCTATATTGATGTGATGCACACCTAAAATTACTTGTCTTGAGTCTTGGCCCATTGCCCAGCCCATCTGCCCCCACCCATTTTGCCACCTACAGTGGTATGTAGGGTAACTGCTTTGTGTGGACATGCATAATGCATTGAGTATATGCCCTTGAAAGATTATCCTCATAAAATTCCAAAATTTCCCTTCACCGAATCACATTATTCATTTGAATGTAATGGCCATAAATTAGTACAAGTTTCTGATCTGATTTAATCCATTTTCAGGTCAACATTTGCAAGGTTATTATCAAACTCAGTCTGCATTACCAAATATTTCACGGAATGAACCATGCAACGCAAGATTTCTCCCTAGGGATGATTTCAATCACCGTCGTAGTTATAGTGGCTATGAACATAGAGCAATCGCCCCCATGGTTTTCTCCGACTCATATCAGAAAAATCCATTTCCTGGAGCTCACATCGACTGCCACACTCCCGGTAATGAAACAATGGATTTGTCTCCTCGGTACACTGCAAACATGAATCACCCCTTTGCTCCTGCAGAACGTCATGCAACAAGTACGTCATCTCTCTATGACACATATGGTGGACCCCCTTCTGCCCCACAGGTCGATATGCATACTCCAACTCAATCCAGATCTCTGCCTATTAATCCAAACGGTAAGTGAATCTGACCAAGATACTACTTTAATGCATGGTTTGATTGTAAGAGTTATTTCGTTTCCTCATTTCTGCTGCATGTAATACTTATTATGAAGCTCTTGCACATTTGAAATCCACCATACATCCTATGAAATCTCAATTCCCATCATTCTGGGATTTCACAGCAAAATTGCAATATGTCTTCCTGTTTGTGGAAAGTTTTCTAGTCACAATCACTTAAGTGCCCATTGTCGCAGTCATCACTATGAGAAGTGATCACTATGAAAAGTTGATTATATCAATATGAGGTCATAAGATGCATTATTAATCATCATGTAAGTTCACTTGAGCAATTGATGATTGGCCAAAAAAGGAAAACAGTTTCATTTTTCATGAAACAGAGGGAGTACTTAAAACTTAATTTGAAACTTGACTTTTAAAAGTTAATTAAGTTACTTTTTAGGCTTAAGTTTGTTGTTGATTCTAAACTATTTGTAGAGCTGCATATTGCCTGGGAAACACTTCTTACAACCACATCTCCTTTCATAATCGTAGGATATTACAATATTTGGAGTCGTCATGATTGTGAGTCACTTGGTTTAAATAAACCCTATAAAAATTGGCAAAAAAAACCGTTTTTGGATGACATTGCTGATCCGGGAGACACAAGCATCCGCCAGTTTGGTTTTGACAAATGGTGATACCTATGCTTGTTCCATATAACTCATGCTCTCTCTAGTAGTGACTCTATTCATTCTACAGTTGACTCTTGGAGTTGGAAAAATAGATTTCTAATGTGGGATCCGAAAGGTTTGAGATTAGATGGTTTTTTCGTTACAATCTGAATCAGGTCTGCTTAGGTTGTCCAGAACAGTTTACAAACAAAGTTTACGAACTATTTTCTAAACAGAGTCTACCAACTAAGTTAATAAAAAGTATGTTATTATAAGTAGTGAAATGGTACTTCAATAAAACTGATTTTTGGGGGTTTGATGCAATAAGTACAGTTTGACCGCCAGTTTCCTTTTTAGGTTTGTAAACTTATTGATATTACCCGTTTGACCTGATAGAGAAGAAACATGACCTGAATAAAACCATTTATAACTAAATTGGTCAAAGTGACACCTCTTTAAAAACTGCAACAACTTTCATTTTAAGGAGTTACGGTAGTGTTTCCTTCTATAAGCACTTTAAGTTAAATACACACAGCCCCTCTTTGCATTTTAGACATTTGTATGATATGATGTAGGGAAAATGATCACTGCTGTAACAGCAGTGATCATTCGCTGCTGTTAAGGCTTCGTCAGGGACCATTTTTGCTGCAAAATGAACATTCAGGGACCATTTAGTAACATTAGGGGGTGGGTTTTGTGTGTGCAGCAGGTAACTCCCTGCTGTGTTACAGCAGGGATGTTATCCCCTATGATGTATCACATGCCTGTAGATTCAATCGTTTTTGTTTTTTAATGTCATACTTTTGTTTTTTGAAGGTTTTGCTTATGGAACTTCGAATCCAACAAACACATATGGTAATCAGGCCTCTCATGCACCGAATTATGCAGGATATCAGTATCGTTGATGGTACCAGTGAGGACTTTCCCTCAATTTTCTCTAATGATACTCATATGATTTATATGATTTGAAGCTAGATGTAGCTATTTTGATATTGATTTCATTGTGTTTGAAGAGAGTGAGCAAGAGGGAAGTTGTAGATCTATATATTTTACGATGATGGAAATCTATTCTGAGTATTAACTTTTAGACTTAGTCATGTAAATGATTCTTCAACCATTATGCATAAAAGAGGCTAATTAGTTTTAGGTAACGTGAAATGAGAGTACTCCAACCATTATGCATTCCGGATATCGTTTCTTATTCAGCCCAAGTTAAAAATCACGAGAAATAAAAAAAGGCGTTACTGGAATGCTACTGCATGAATATGCTGAGAAAGTATGAAGAGTTGTATTTGCTAGGAAAATGGTAATTCTTATTGTGATGCATGACCCCAGTACGAGTGATTCATGCAAATGTTAGCATGGCTCGTTAGTCATTACACTTGCGATAATGACCTAATACATGCCCAGTGCTACAGCACAACGAATTCGACATCAGGAAGTGTTCACACCATCGACCGACATCGACTCATCCCCATTTTTAAGGAAGAGATCGGCGACCCCAAGTTCTTTTACCCCATTCAGAAAAACCGGACGACTCGTAGGGGCGGAGAAGGACCCTTACTCTGTCCCACACAGTGTATTACTATCGGCCCTACCAGTAGAGGCGCTGGAGGGTGCTTGGCCACCCCCAACCGGCACAACTACCGTGAAAAGACAATTGTTCAATAGAAAAGAAAAGTGCTCAGACACCCCGGTACGAGAAAACATATGTGAATTTTTTTGGGACTTACCTTTGGAGAACATAAGGAACCACCTTGGGATTGGAATTAAGTAGAAGGGGTGAAAATCAAATTTTGTATTGCAAGAAAAGTTTGGTAGTGAAGAAGATGGGATGAAAATGGAGAAAGAGAAGAGATATAAATTTTAGGGAAGATGAAGTAAAAACTAAAATTATTATTTTACTTGAAAAAAGTGAAGTCACGTTCATCAAGATAATTTCACTCAATTGTTGTGTAAATGGTCATTTGTGTATTGACTACTTGCATTATTGGTTTCTTTTGTTTTGTAGGACTCATAATAAAAGTTACAAATATTAAAGCTATTGGTAACTAAACAATATTTAATACTGTAATTCGTAACTTTTAAACAATAAAAATCAGTTTACAAAGTATCACATTAACACCTTAAAGCTAGAGGTTTCATATTATTTGATGTTGCATTTTAATGGTATCAAACCGACCCGACCTGTTGAGATGGTCATTATGTTGACCAGGACTAAAAAAAATGAGACCCCCTTAATATAAATTCCTGGCTCCGTCTTTGCCTACCAGACAACATCTACCTACACAAGCTCGATCAGGAGATAGGGAGGATCCAACAGAAGTACGAAATTCCGATTGTTCAGAGAATAAGATCGGTTCTATTAAGGACAGGTCGTATTGATGACCAAGAAGATTCTAGAGAAGAAGCAAGCTTCAACCCTCCCCAAGACAACAGAGCCATCATTGTGGGGAGGGTAAAGAGCATCCAACGCAAAGCGGTCTTTCATTCCCTTGTTTCGTCATGGCACACCCCTCCCACAAGCACCCCTCGGCTTAGGGGGGGGGGGGGGGAACTGAGAAGGTCTTTCGTTTTCCCGCCTTTGTCGGCCCTTGCCGCCTTCCTAATAGAAGCCGCCGGGTTGACCCCGAAGGCCGAATTATATGGTAGAGAACGCTATAATAATAATTGGGCCATGAGAAACTTTTTTAAGTATTACAAAAGAAATGGCCTGCTGATAGAGCTGGGTAGGGAGGCAATACTAGTTATCAGGTCAGAGAGGCCTGGCCCCTTAAAAAGCCATTACTTAATAAGGATTTGTTACGCGCGATATGCCGACGACTTACTACTGAGAATCGAGCGTGCCGTAGGGCTTCTCAAAAAAAAATTAAAAAAAAAAATAAAAATAAAAAATAAAAAAAAACCCTTCTCGCCCACTTCCTACAATCCGGCCTGAACCTTTGGGTAGGCTCTGCAGGATCAACAACAATAGCTGCACGGAGTACGGTACGATCATTCGGGTAGGCTCTGCACTCCCATACAATTCTTGCGAGAGCTGGAGAAGTGTCTACGAGTAAAGCACCGTATACATATAATTATGGGGGACCGTCAAGCACATCCGGAAAGGATCAAGGACGATCTCGTTGTTGCATAGCTCAGGTCGGAGTAAGGTGCCATCGGACGTCCAACATGCAGTCTCACGATCGGGAATGAGTGTCCAGAAGTTGTCATTGTATACTCCCGGGGGTCGGAAGGCGGCGGGGGAAGGAGATGGAGACTGAGCGAGATCTATCAGAAGGGAATTCCCCATACAAATAGAGGCACCTATCCAAAAGATACTCCGAAGGCATCGAGATCGAGGTCTCATAGCCGAAGAAGACCCAAGCCAATCCACGTGGCCTAACTTCAGCAACGGAGACATCGTAAATTGGTCCGCGGGGATCGCGATAAGTCCTCTGTCCTACTATAGGTGCCGCGACAACCTTTACCAAGTACGAATGATTGTCGACTACTAGATCCGCTGGTCTGCAATATTCACCCCAGCCTACAAGCACAAATCATCGGCGCGGAATATAATCCCAAAATACTCCAAAGACTCAAATACAGTAAATAAAGAAGGTGGTAATACCCTTGTAGAGTTCCCAAACAGCATAGAGCTTGGGAAGCTCGGACCTGGTCAAGATCCGAACAACAAGGAGCACTCAACTACTAGTCTAGTCTAGTAGTAATTTTTTCTATTAGTTGCGATGTAAACAGGCCTTTACTTAACTTATGAAATTAGTTGAGTAGGCTTGCCTTAATTGTCTCCTATAAGATAGCTAGTTTTGGGGCTTTCGACATAAAAAAGCCTATCCAGCTTGGCTTCGCTATCGCTCATGACTTGTATTGTAGTCGGCCCGGAATGCCTCTGTACTCTTTCTAATGCTAATGTCTTATTCGTTTTTTATTTGAGTTGCGGTAGCTTCCGCGCCAGCAAGATAGGGCTCAGCCAAAGCAATACTAAGCGAGAAAAGCCCCTTTCTATCTTCTTAGTCATAGTCAAGCAAGTTTTCGCCTTTATTGAGGTAAACAACCTTGCTAATAAAGTTGCAACAAGCACCTTCTTTCTCAAAGTTAACTTTCTCCCTTCTTGCTTTAGTTTTCAATAAGGCTCGCGCAGGGCGCTCACCTTTTTTGGCTCCTTCCCAGCCCGAAAGTTCGCTTCTGACGACTAGCTTCTACCGCTAACGCTTGGACTTGGAAGCAAGCTGAAGCTACCTTGAATCAAATCAATCAATGAATGAGAAAAAAAAAAAAAAAAAAAACCGCTTACCTAGAAATAGAAAGGAAGGACAATTTGGTTTGAGGACCCTTTGGTCAAAGGAAAGGGGGTCCTGATTCAGGGACGGAGCCGTATGACACGAGAGTCTCACGTACGGTTCCTTTGAGAAGGGTGTGCTACCCCACCTATCAGGCGCGACGAGCGGTCCACGAAGCTGCATCCCTACTCACCTGATCCATGCACATCGCTCCCTCCAGGAGGTTGGCCGCCTATCCTAGATCTTCCCATTTCAAATAAGATCCTGAGCTCGATCCAATTTAGTATCAAGGTGATTCTTTTTCTGTTTATATATATATATATATATATATATATATATATATATATATATATATATATATATATATATATATATATATATATATATATATATATATATATATATATATATATATATATGGGTCCGTGCAGCATTTCCATGATATCGTTATGATCAATTAATGGGACTTGGCGGGAAAGTGTTCTTGCCTCTATCATTAGCTCGGGTAGTCCCCGTTTCTAGTGTTTTAGTCACCTTTCAATGGCTCCCTTAATTATGTGCGAGAAATTTCCCTATTGAGTAATGGGAAGTGGGCTACTCCCCGAAAATTCCCCGCCCCTAGGTTCATTTGTCGTTGGGGCTAAAAATCTTCCTTGCTCGTTCCTAAGTCTTTTATTCCATTATTTTGGATCGCCGTATTATTTCACTCACCGAGTTCTGTAATTCATTTCTCTTTTCTGAATAGTTGGTTGTGTTGGATGATTAATGGGTAGTCTCAGATTTAGGTTGTTTTTCAAAATATGCACAAATCCTTTTAGAACATATTCATTGTTTAAAAAAAATTGCTATTTTGGCCAAACTTTGTTTGAATAAGGAAATTGTGTACTAAAAGGTACGGGTATAAAGGTTTTACATATCTCTCTTTTAATAACAATGTTTAGGTAAGAGTATAAAGGCGTTACATATCTCACTTTTAATACGAATGATTAATTTTATATATCACCCTACTTTTATAATTAATTTCATATACCACTCTACTTTTAAAATTAATTTCATATATAACTAAAGTGCAAGTATTGAATGCATAAATATACAAAATTTTTAATGCATATTTGGGTATATATAAATTTCTAACTAAAAGAAAGGGAAATATGAAATTGCCCATTTTCAATACCTATAGGAAATGATTATTCCTAATTCGAGAGTCACTTTTTCCTTGACCTTATCTTTTTTACTTAGTTCTGTTAGGATTAAAGCTTCTTGATGTTAGTGCTGCTCATCTTGATGTTACTACTTCTTCAAAGAATTAAAACTGCTCAAGTACTTCAAAGGAAAATGCTAAGTGTTTTAATGTTGCCTAGAACTTCAAGGAAATACACTAAGTAGTTAGTGTTGCCAGAACAAAGTTAGTACTGTGAGTACAAAGTTACAACTGCTGAAGAACTAATGTTGCTGGTGTATTTGTTAAGACTGTTAGGCTTAAAGTTAATGTTGTTTATGAGATATACTTGTATAGTCGGTTAGATAATTATAGAAAAGATTTAGAAAGATTTATCTTAGAGAACAAGTTATTGTAAGCCGAATAGAACTCCTTAGTCTATAAAAGGAGGTCCTAGGGCATTGAGTTAAATATACCAATACGTAATTTTGATAGAGTCGATTAGCTTCAAAGTTGTATAACCCTAATACTGTTGAGTATTCGTATTATCATCAATCATATTGAAGCTTTGTTTGTTTGTTAAATTGTGTTCTTGTGTTTACTATTACATTACAAAGTTCTTCTTATGATTAAAGACTAGATTCCTGATGAGTGCTTAAACACTCATAATTTTTTGTCAAATTTGAGCTGCAAAACATTTTTAAAAAATCAAAAAGGCATCGAAATACTGAAAATATCCCAGGGATTGTGTTTTATATGTTTTAAATGCAAAATGAGTAAAAACAAATGAAAAACGATCAAAGTTTGCAAAATTGGCAGTTTCAGTCCCCCAAGTTTCAAAACTTGTCACAATTAGTCCCTATGCATTTATTTTGAAAGATAAGTCAACCCCAAGTCTTTTGAAAGTCAAAAATTACAAAATATGATACTTGGGTCTAAAGTTCAAAAGTTTACATTTTGGTCCCTGAAGTTTCATAGTTGGCAAAAGTGGTCCCTGGGAATTTTGAAAAATGGAAAATTGCAATTTTGGTCCTTGGGTGATGTAAGCTTGGCAATATTGATCCTTGGAATAACTTTGGGAGATTTACACATCAGGCCCCTCATAAACAGAAAATTGCAAATTTGGTCCTTGTGATATAATAAACCAACCGGACCCTTTTTGTATTATTAATCCAAAACCAAACACAATCCAAGCCCAACACCAACCTAAGCCCATACAACCCCAACCCACTACCCATTTTACTAATAAAATAGCCAGGGTCAACGCGGGTCAAACTCCATCTTCCCCGTACCACTTTCCCCCCAAACCTGCAAATTGGTTCCCTCCCCCTCCCACCTTTTCACCAACCAGCCTCCTGATGCGTGGGAATTGCACCAGGCTTTACCTCTCGAGAAGCTTACAACCCCCACCAGGCAGTGTACCTAATCGTTGTAGTATAGTATAGTGACAAGTACCGGGGGATTGATCGTTCAACTCAGGAATAGTGTCGCTAGGATTAGAAAGCCTAAAAACTAGGTCTAGAGGTGAGGGATGATTCTTTTTGTATTTTTTATGTTTTTATGAAAGCAAGTAAAAATCTCGGTTTTTTTTGGAAGAGTGGGCGGAATTAGTTGCTAGTCAACTAACCCAATAACTACAGATGCAATCAAAATAAAATAACAGAAATGTAAATTAAACTAATTACTAATGTGGTGTGAACAATAGATGGGAGAATTGTGTTTACTTAGATTTCACTACTCCCTAGATATCTTTTACAGGTTAATTGTTTGTTACAGTTGCGTGGATGACGGGTTATATTCCTTAATACTAATCGTGGGGTGGCGTACTTACTTCCCCAACTCTATAAGCTCCTACTTCACTCCTATGTCGAGCCTGCAAGAAGCTCCTAACATGGGATCACTAGAATTCGCTCATGCATTAAATACAACCATAAAAACCTAGTACGCATTGGTTCATGTTTCTTAAGACGTTCAAGCATGTTACACAATGGAAGTCTGCCAGTTTTCTTAAGCCTAACATTGAAATCATTCATCCATTACAACTATAAACAAGCAATCAACCTATAATCAACATCTAGGTTTCATTACATCTAAGCAAACACACAAGAGATCTAGCCTAGCATGTTAAAATCAAGACAAGCGTAAGATATATTCAAACAACACATAGACATATTGAATGAATTGAAAGGATACTTATCTCAATTGAACATGAAGGGTTTCAAAGGGTGAAAACCCTTGAAAATACTGTTAAAAACGAGCTAGGGTTTATTCAAGTCGACCCTAAAATTCTCCTCTCTTTAGAATGAAAATTACAAAAACTATATATAGATTTCCTAAGGTGACGGCGTCAAGAAGAAAGTTCTGACGCCGTCAACCCGCCTCCAAAAATATAATCGGATTGCCTAGATCCAGATCTGACGCCGTCATGTGTATTGGTGCTCTGGGCCGTCACCACTTTTACTCTTGACGGCCATGTTTTGACGCCATCACGTTTTCACTGGGCCGTCACCTCTTTTGCTCTTGACACCGTCATCAAAATCCTCTTGACGCCGTCAGGTACTGTTCCCAGCAAGGAAAATTAAGACTTTGCCATTTTCTTCACTTTTATGCTCCAAAAACGTCCAAAATGCTTCCTTTTCCAGAATTCACTCCCAAAGTACCTAAAATCACAAAAGGAACGATTTAGGGCAATATTTGATCAAATAAATTCCAATTCCGGCTTAAATGACCCCCTAAAAATGGATCATTTTTCGCCTCATCACCTCCACAATTAATACCCCCTTAACTACCAAACCACCCCCTCTTCCCAGCATTAAAAGCTCTCATCCGTCCCACTAAAATTGCCCGTTTGCTTTTTGGCGCCAATTCTTCAATCAATGGCTGAGATGAAGTGATGATCAAATTAATGGTGAGGATATAGTCTTGGGTCAGCAAAAATACCATGGGAACTCTCAATTTGGAAAAGGAAGCCATGTGGAAGCTTGTAGCGCCTAGTTTGATCTTGTAGTATATATATTAGTTCATGTAAGCCATATATAGCAAGTAGTATTAGTATTAAAGTATTGTAGTGTCTAATTTATCTATTGTAATCAGTTTTAAATTAATGAAAGTCTCAGTTTAACTTTCTCTTTTGTTTTCAAAATTCAAGTTTAATTTAAGAATTTCTAGTATTGTTTTGAGTTCACTAATGATCCTAAGTTGAATGTACACTCATATAAGCTCAAACAAAAGAATTTTAGAAGCTTTTTAAGCTTCTACTTCAATCAGAAGTTCAAAATCATAAAATAGTTAAATATATATAAAAAATAAAGAAAATAAAAAAATAATGTTGCAGGGTGGAAGGAAGGCTGGAGCATAGTAAATCAGGGATGGCTGTGGGTTAGAGGTTTGTGGAAACCATTAGGAATTGGTATTGGGTCCTTGTTCATTGAAAAGTGCTTGGAAGGCTTTGTGAGTTCCTAACTTTAATTTTTAGCATATTAGTGTAAAAGTGATCTTAATTATTTATTTGTGTTAATTTAGCTTAGTAGTCACTCATTAGATAAGATTCAGTCATTAAATTGTGTTTTAGTTCTCTTTAAATCAAGTTCCTATATAATCTGTGTAATCAAGGGGTGTTTGGTATTATCTGTGTTGAGTGTTTCAGTGAGTTCTATTGCTCATTTGTTCTTCACACATCACACTCAGTACCTAAGAACACCTAATTAGTCAAGCTTTCAGTAGTAAAAACCATAAAAGTCAAAATCAAAGTAAAAGTGGCCTAAAAACTCTCTGAGTTGGATTCAAAGTAGCCCAAACCTCTTTTCAAGTCCTAAATAGATAACTTAGCTTATTTTAGCTTAATTGTATCTTAACTTAACATAATCAATCAGAAAATCAAGTTTGAAATTCACTTTGGTCAAACTAGAAGCAAAAATCAAAAAGTCAAGGTTGTAGTGTTTGCAGAAAACCAAAATCTCAAAGATTTTTCTAGAATTTTGTAGTAACTTTGAGAGCTCAAGATTTTTATAGATTAAAGTCCTTCACTTAAGCTTCAAAAATCCATAATCAACTTAATTTTTAGATTTTATTTGGTGGCTTAATTGAGGGCTTAAAAAGACCTGCAGGGAAAGAAAGTGTCCTGCGCCAGGGCACTTGTGATTTTTGGTCAAATTTCCAACCCTCCTCCAGGGTGCAAATCAACTTGTTATGGCTTGGTTTTTAGTTTTTCGAGAAGCTTTTCAGTAGTGTTGTGAGTATTTGAAATAAAATTGGATCTCAGTTGTGTTTAGCATAGCTTATTTTGCCTTTAAAAATTGCTTATTTCACCTCTTCATACTGAGTCATCAGTATTAGTGTCCTGATGCGTAGGGATTGCACCAGGCTTTACCTCTCAAGGGATCTTGAGAAGCTTACAACCCCCACCAGGCAGTGTACCTGATCATTGTAGTATAGTATAGTGACAAGTACCGGGGGATTGATCGTTCAGCTAGGAATAGTGTCGCTAGGATTAGAAAACCTAAATACTAGTTCTAGAGGTGAAGGATGATTATTTTTGTATTTTTATATTTTTTAGAAAGCAAGTAAAAATCTCGGGTTTGAAGGATTTGGGCGGAATTAGTTGCTAGTCAACTAACCCAATACTAAAGATGCAATCAAAATAAAATACTAGAAATGAAAATAAAACTAAATTAAACTAAAGTTGTGAGCAATAAGTGGAGAAAATGTGTTTACTTAGATTTCACTACTCCCTAGATATCTTTTACATGTTAATTACTTGTTATAGTTGCGTGGATGACGGATTGTATTCCTTAATACCATTCATGGGGTGGCGCACTTAATTCCTCAATCCTATGAGTGCCTACTTCACTCCTATGTCAAGCCGGCTAAGAAGCTCCTAACATGGGATCATTAGAATTTACTCATGCATTAAATACAACCAATAAAATCTAGTGCACGTCAGTTCATGTTTCCTAAGACGTTCAAGCATGTTACCATTTGGAGATCTGCCAGTTTTCTTAAGCCTAACATCGAAATCATTCATCCAATACAACCATAAACAAGTAATCAACACATAATCAACATCTAGGTTTCGTTAGATCTAAGCAAACACAAGATAGATCTAGCCTAGCATGGTGGAATTAAGACAAGCACAAGATATAGACAACCAACACATAGACATATTGATTGAATTAGAAGAACACTTATCTCAATTACACATGAAAGGGTTCAAGGGCTGAAAACCCTTGAAAAACCTGTAAAATTCGTAACAAGTTCGGCCTTAGGGTTTCTCCAAAACTTCTCTTTTTTTTTGAATGAAAATTAGAAAAATATATATAGAAAACTGAGGCTGACGGCTTCAAGACAAAATAGGTGATGCCGTCATCTCGCCGCCAAAATAATACTCGGACTGCCTAGATCTACATCTGACGTCGTCATGTGTTAGGGTCTTCCTGGCCGTCACGTGTTTTACTATTGACGCTCTACTTGTGACGCCTTCATGTTTGCACTGGGCCGTCATGCAATTTACTCTTGACGCCGTCAGGGTGTTGCTCTTGACGCCGTCACCTACTGTTCCCAGCAAGGAAAATTAAGACTTTGGCGTTTTCTTCACTTTTATGCTCCAAAAACGTCCGAATTGCTTCCTTTTCTAGATTTCTCTCCCAAAGTACCTAAAATCCCGAAAGGAACGATTTAGGGCAATATTTGATCAAATAAATTCAATTTCGGGCTTAAATGACCCCCTAAAAGTGGTTCATTTTTCGCCTCATCATATACCCTTACACTTGAGATTTGCTTGTCCTCAAGCAAATGCGCTTTTATTCTACTCAAAATACAAGTTAGGGGTCATTTAACACTAATATAAAAGTAATTACAACAAATAATCGTTCCACTAAAGACCAAAGACAAGCACGGAGGTCATATACTAGCACCTCACAAATAGTGTTTAGATACTCACATCTCTCGGGTGTAATAAAGTATAAATTACAATATGGAAACGGAAGATATCTCTCACTACCTATCATAGCAAAATAGATTACCATAGGCTTGGGAAAGGATCAAACCTCCACCACATGGCGTAAACACCTAGGATAAACTATCAAAGAGGTCTTTTAAAGGGTTGTAACGTTAGGTGTAGGGATATGAAATACACGGTTTTGTTGGATAAAGGAAGTTTTTACTGGTGGCGAGTTAACAATCTTTGTTAATTACATGTACAATGTGGCGTTGCTAAGCCAAGACTAGACTCGACTTAAGCTAATAAATCAAAAGTAACAAAAACATAAAATGAACATAGAATGAAAAGGGATGGTAGTCCGTATATTTTTTTTTCTCTTTTCTTTTTTTTCTATTTTTTTTTTTATTTAGACATACACTCTTACCCTACCATCCAAAATAATACATCATAGGGAATGAAAATTCCCCTTACACTTGAATTTTTACATACTTTACAATAAACTAATCTAATGACTCGAATTAAAAAAATCAAAACACTTGGAGCACTTTTAAGATTAACGCACATATGAGGGTAATAAATGATGTTCTTCCCCATTACTCCATAAAATAAGTACTTTACCCATGCGTCCCAATCGTCCCAAAACAATATGTACAAGGATATGACTCGACTTAGCAACCAAGTAATCAATTAGATAGTTAACTTAGGGTTTAACAAATAACAATAATGCACTAAAGATGAGTGCATACACGGAAGGCTAAGGCGATTTGGGTGTACATTTAAGTGGGGTGTAACAAATTCTTCCTTTAAGTAAAATGCTTAAAGTTAGAAACAAAAAAGATAGGCTCGGAGGGGTGTACTAGGGGTTTCGTGTACTAAAAATGAGTACAACGCTAAGGTGTGGGAAAATTAGTTGACTTAACTAGCCAAGTAATATGACTTAAATGGTCAGGTAATTAGATACGGGTTTAACACAAGGGTGATCCTAATGCCTCTTATCATGTAGTAAATCCTACTACACGAATGTAGTCTCACTAGCGGTCTCGGGATGCATCACTAACGCAAGTTCTGGAATCTAAATGCTACCGGTACACTCATAAGCACTAATAGTAAATGCTTTTCCTATCAAATCTAAAGGCGAACCTCACAAATTTGGGTGGAAAATTTTTCTGAATATACGGTTATGTGCTAGTCATACAATCTCCTATCCATGAGACGCTTGCTATGGCTAAAGTTTCACTCCTAAATGTTGTAAAAAATTTTAAATTTGGCGCTAAAATTGCACTAACAAGTATTTCTCATAGTTTTATTACACATCTACCATTAAACAAAACAAACTCAAGCGAAAGTGTATCTGTAAGGTATCATCATTTTACCCTCCCCTTACACTTAAGATGAACATTGTCCCCAATGTTCAAGTAAAGAATGTAAAAATGAAATAAGTAAAACGAATGAAATCAAATACTCCCCTGATTCGCTCGGTATGGATAATAAGGTGGCCAGGTTAAATCTTCCTCCAAGAAAATGAACAATCAAAGCTTCCCTTCCAGAATATAAATCATCTTCTTGTCATACATAACCTGTAAATCCTGAGAAAACAAATAAGGCAACCTCGCATAAAATCGGCGGCAATCAATATAAGTTACTAAATCCTAGAAAACAAAATAAGATATAATGCTTGTGGAATGAAGTTTGCAGATTCCTGGAGATTATAAAACGTAATAATTCAACAAAAACTTTAAAACTCCGTTAGAAAAACAAAACTGGTAAAATTTCCAGGTTTCTACACGTGACGCCGTCAGAAGTGATCTGTAGAAATTCTTATGTTAAGTTTCCGGAAAATTTCTGGAAAAACTTGGTCCTACTTCTTGGAAAATCCTGCAAAACTTCTTTATGACTCAATACAAGCATTTGACTCTAACAAATACGAATATACATGTTCACTTAATATTGTGGAGAATCATGATCGGTTTGTTTCTTAAAAACATATTTGGGGTTTCCCCTTACACTTATCTTTTGCAAAAATACTTTTAGGTGGAGTTAAGACTAGGCCAAAACAACAAAGTAAAGTATTTCCACTATTTAGTTTAGAAACATGATCTACCAACAATAAAAATAAAACATGCATACGGAAACAAATAACAAACAAACAAAATAAAATCACATAAAGCATGGGTTGCCTCCAAAGAAGCGCTTTTCTTTATTTACGAGTCTTGTAGCTAGACTCAAGGTCATGGGTTACTTTTTCCTTTCCAACTTTTGTGCCAACTCAAAACATCTAACCCAATTCTCATCACGCTTGTATTACTGGCCTAGATTCATGCAACCCGAATAGTATGTTCGCCTTTTCTCACAATAGGCGTCATCAGTAATTCCATCTTCCTTAACCTCATAGGGTCGAATCTCATCAATTTGTAAATTCTTGATGCCCTTTAATTCTTCCTTCATGTGAGACATCATAAAAGTGACCTTCTCTATCCCATCAGTAAACTGAGCTATCCCCTTCTCATGGTCGTAATACATCTTAGTCTTTTCAACAAAAGGTTGTCCTAGAACCATCTCTCCTAGGTGTGGATTTATAATGCCTCTAACATCTTCTAGGATTATGAAGTCGCATTGATAAGTAAAATTTCCTATAAAGATGTGTACCCCTTTAACTCTCCTGACGAAATTACATAGCCTATTAGAGTTGTAAGGGTCTTTTCTAGGGCTTAACCTTTCGTTCATTATCCAATTGTAATAGAGCCTAGACATGATATTCATGGGTGCTTTTAAGTCAATGTATGTATGCTCTCTAGACATGTACCCAATCATGCAAGAAATTTTTATGTTCCTGAAGTTATGCCTCCTAATCCATGGTGTCTTTCTATATTTTGAGGGGCAAGGGTGTTGTAAAAGGAACCTATGGTAACTCAATTCATCCGGGGTTGGAGCGAAGTCCGTAAACTCAATTTTCATTTGGAGAGGCTTAATGAATTCCTTAAATGTGTTAACTTTTCTCTTTCTTCTTTTATGCGCTATAAGCCTCTTGCTAACTTCTAAACGGCGACTCTCTAAATCCATGAAGACCAAACTAGTACAAACAAAAACACGAAGAAATAAGATATACTAAAGAGAACTAAAAATAAAAATAAAATCTTACTAAAAAGGAATCTAGCAAGTAGACCTAATAAAAAGAGATTCTAACCTAGACAATAGCTATTCCCCAGGCTACGGCGCCAAAAACTTGATGCGTAGGGATTGCACCAGGCTTTACCTCTCAAGGGATCTTGAGAAGCTTACAACCCCCACCAGGCAGTGTACCTGATCGTTGCAGTATAGTATAGTGACAAGTACCGGGGGTTTGATCGTTCAGCTAGTAATAGTGTCGCTAGGATTAGAAAACCTAAATACTAGTTCTAGAGATGAAGGATGATTATTTTTGTATTTTTATATTTTTTAGAAAGCAAGTAAAAATCTCGGGTTTGAAGGATTTAGGCGGAATTAGTTGCTAGTCAACTAACCCAATACTAAAGATGCAATCAAAATAAAATACTAGAAATGAAAATAAAACTAAATTAAACTAAGGTTGTGAGCAATAAGTGGAGAAAATGTGTTTACTTAGATTTCACTACTCCCTAGATATCTTTTACACGTTAATTACTTGTTATAGTTGCGTGGATGACGGATTGTATTCCTTAATACCATTCATGGGGTGGCGCACTTAATTCCCCAATCCTATGAGTGCCTACTTCACTCCTATGTCGAGCCGGCTAAGAAGCTCCTAACATGGGATCATTAGAATTTACTCATGCATTAAATACAACCAATAAAACCTAGTGCACGTTAGTTCATGTTTCCTAAGACGTTCAAGCATGTTACCATTTGGAGATCTGCCAGTTTTCTTAAGCCTAACATCGAAATCATTCATCCAATACAACCATAAACAAGTAATCAACACATAATCAACATCTAGGTTTCATTAGATCTAAGCAAACACAAGATAGATCTAGCCTAGCATGGTGGAATTAAGACAAGCACAAGATATAGACAACCAACACATAGACATATTTATTGAATTAGAAGAACACTTATCTCAATTACACATGAAAGGGTTCAAGGGCTGAAAACCCTTGAAAAACCTGTAAAATTCGTAACAAGTTCGGCCTTAGGGTTTCTCCAAAACTTCTCTTTTTTTTTTGAATGAAAATTAGAAAACTATATATAGAAAACTGAGGCTGACGGCGTCAAGACCAAATAGGTGACGCCGTCATCTCGCCGCCAAAATAATACTCGGACTGCCTTGATCTACATCTGACGCCGTCATGTGTTAGGGTCTTCCAAGCCGTCACGTGTTTTACTCTTGACGCTCTACTTGTGACGCCTTCATGTTTGCACTGGGCCGTCATGCAATTTACTCTAGACGCCGTCAGGGTGTTGCTCTTGACGCCGTCACCTACTGTTCCCAGCAAGGAAAATTAAGACTTTGGCGTTTTCTTCACTTTTATGCTCCAAAAACGTCCGAATTGCTTCCTTTTCTAGATTTCTCTCCCAAAGTACCTAAAATCACAAAAGGAACGATTTAGGGCAATATTTGATCAAATAAATTCAATTCCGGGCTTAAATGACCCCCAAAAAGTGGTTCATTTTTCGCCTCATCATGTCCCAATTTCAACCAAGCATAATTAGTTCATTAGTGGGCCCCACTCTCAGCTTATTGGCTTTTTGGAATCTCCAACAAGCCATCTTGCTAGTTCAGGCCTTATTTTGTAGTTGTGAGCTTATACAGTCCTAGTAATCAGTGCTTATTTGTTGTTCATTTCACCATAAGTGTACTGAGTATTCAGGTTTGGTCCAAATTTCATTTGAGCTCATCTAGCTTATTTGTGGGAATTAGTGCTTAATTTTTGGCTTATTTGGAAGCCATACTGCTTATCTTTCTAGTTCAGGCCAAAAATTGGATCCCTGATCCATTGTGTGGTCCCCACACGGGCCTGCAAGTTGTCTTTTTCGCCCTGCTCATTTGTGACTCAGGTTCATGTGGCTTATTTCTTAAGCTCATTGTGAGCTTATTATTGGGCTTATTGACCTGATTCTTGGCCTATCTTGTAGACACCCAGTCTAACTTGAGGGTTCAACCCCAAGTTTTGACCCCTGAACCCCCTTGTGGCCCCCACAGAGGGTTGCAAGTAGGACATTTGGGCCTGTTTGGTCTGTCAAATAAGCCACGAGCTTATTTGGCTTATCTAGCTTAATTTGTGCACTCATCTGGTTCTTTTGTGTTTATTACTCATTGTTATTGTTGGTTATTTGCTTATTTGGACTTATATCTCAGTTGTGTGACTTATTCAAAGTAATCAAAATCAAACTAAGCCTACGGCTTAACTGTCAAACAAATAAGCTCATCAAACTGCTTATCTATGAGTTCCAATCAAACCACCTTCATAAAAGTTGCTTAAAAACAGTTGAAAAGTAGTTGTGAAAAAGAAAAATCCAAAAAAGCCCAACTTAATAGAAGTGATATCTTCTATTTAAGTCAATTGGCTTATTCTTCAGCTTATTTATAAGCAATTTTCATTTTTATATTTTTCCCAAGTTCCTCATAGTTAAAAATAATTTTAGTAATTTTCTCAGATTTTCCTCTTATCATTTTCTAGTTTTCATAATTTAATTTAATTTTTAATAATTAGTTAATAATTAATAATAATTAATTAAAAAATGAGAAAAATACAAATTTAGTCTTAAAATTAGTTTTTAGTTAAATTATTTTTTTTGAAATTTTATTTTCAATTTTCTAGTATAACTTTAGAATTAAATATAATTTAGGGTATTTTAAATAATTAAAATGTAATTAGAAAATAGTTTTTAATTAAAAATAATTATATAATTAGTGTAAAAATTAATTTTCTTTTTCTTAAAATTTTATTTAATCATTACGTTTGTAAAAATATCATTTTTATATCCGTAGCCTTTTTAGTTAATCAGTTTCACTTTTTCTCGCGTACGTCAGTTCTCGTTTGTAATCAAAACGTACGTTTTTAGGTTTTAGCTCGTTTCTTCTTAATCTTAATTCACGTAATCAATCATATAGCTTTCCTAAGCTATTTTATTTCATAATTCTCAAATAATTCTCATCAAAACCCTTTCCTGTGAAATTCACCTGATCACAAGCACGCTCAAGTACAATTCACACCTCGTCGGACTTAACGACCTGGTGATACCCTATATTACCCGGAGCATTGGTCTAGGTAGTTTGACTTTGTTGACCATTTACTTGGTCAATTTAAGATTGACTGTTTAGCACCAATCAATTCCGCATAGTCTTTAATACATCCTTAGACGGTTTCTACATAGTTGTTTTAGATTTATCTAAGATAACTTAACCTTTACAAGCTAAGGGAATTCGATCAAGTGTTCTACTGGGATCAACAAGTGGTATAAGAGCTTATGATCTAGAAGATGTGACCAAGAAGAAGCTGTTTTAATACACAAGAATCTGCCAGAAGACATGGATCAAGATTCTGCACACATGGTGGCTGCATCTAAGGTTCCTATGCTCAAACCTAATGAGTTTGAGATATGGAGAATGAGAATTGAACAATATGTCCAGATGATCGACTATGCACTCTAGGAAGTCATTGAGAATGGTAACTCTTTACCAAAAACAACAACATCTGCTGAAGGTGTTACAACATTGGTGCCTATCACATCTGCTGAGTACAAGGCTCAGAGACGACTTGAGATGAAAGCAAGAAGTACCTTAATGATGGCCATTCCCAATGAACATCAGTTAAGGTTTAACTCCTTTAAAGATTCAAAGTCGTTACTAGAAGCTATATAGAAGAGATTCGGAGGGAATGATGCTACTAAGAAGACAAAGAAGAATCTCTTAAAGCAACAGTATGAAAACTTCTCTGCTCCAAGCATAGAGATGCTTGATCAAACCTTTGACAGGCTTCAAAAGCTTGTAAGTCAGTTGGAGCTCTTAGGTGAACAAATTTCACAAGAAGATGTTAACCAAAAGCATTTAAGAAGTTTGTCCCCATAATTGAACACACATGTTGTTGTGTGGAGGAACAAGGATGATCTGGATACAATGAGCATGGATGACCTTTACAACAATCTCAAAGTGTATAAACGAAAGGTCAAAGGGATGTCTAGCTCAGGTACAAATACACAAAACATGGCTTTTGCGTCCTCCTCAAACAATAACACTAGTAGTACTGATGGAGTAGTTAATACTGCTCATGAAGTTTCTACTGCTAGCACTCAAGTTAATGCTGCTAATTCTACAACTGTTGATAACTTAAGTGATGCTATTATTTATGCATTCATGGCTGGTCAACCAAACAGTCCTCAGCTTGTACAAGAGGACTTGCAACAAATTCATCCAGATGATATTGAAGAGATGGATTTGAGATGGCAGATGGCTATGTTGACTATAAAGGGCAAGAAGGTTCTTGCAGAATACTGGAAGGAAACTCACTGTAAATAAAAATGAGAACATTGGGTTTGATAAGTCAAAGGTGGAGTGCTACAACTGCCACAGGAAGGGACATTTTGTTAGAAAGTGCAGAGCTCCAAAGAGCCAAGACAACAGGAACAAGGAAGGTTCTAGAAAGACTGTGCCTGCGGAAACCTCAAATTCCACAGCTTTGGTGTCTTTTGATTGTCTTGGTGGCTATGATTGAAGTGATCAGGCTGAAGAAGGATCCAACTATGCACTTAGAACTTATTCATCTTTATCCGCAAGTTCTAACTCAGAGGTATCTAATGATTCTGCTTGTTCTTATAAATCTTGTTTGGAAACTGTTAAGTCATTTAAATCATAATAATAAACTATTAGAAAATTTAAGAAAGTCTGAGTTAATGGTTTTAGGATATAAGAAAGCTCTAGAATCAGTAGAGGAAAGACTTGAATTTTTCAAGAAGAATGAGTCTGATTATGTAGACAAGATTAATGTTTTAAAAGGTAAACTTTATGTAAGAGATGAACTTATTAAAGAGCTTAGGAAAAGGATTGAAATAGCTCACAAAGAAATAGATGAAGTTCAAAAAGAAAAAGAAAGCATTCAATCGAATATAACTAGATATGAACATGCATCTGAAAGTGTGAACAAGCTAATTGAATGTCAGATTGTTGAAAAATTTAAGACAGGTGTAGGTTATAATGAAGTTCCCCCTCCTATCACAGGAAAGTTTGTGCCTCCAAAAACTGATTTTTCTTTTACTGGTCTAGATGAATTTGCTAATGAACCTGTTATTAAGGAAAAGAAAGTTGAGTCTAGTGAAGAGTCTAAGGTAGAGGTAGGTAGGAAGTATAATGATGCACCAATTATTGAATATTAGGTGTCTGATGATGAGGATCAGGATGTAGCTCAACCTAAGATTGAGAGTAACACAGTTAGGACTAGTAATGTTAAGAAAGAGTTTGACAAATCTAATTTTGGCAAAAAGTTGACTAGGAAAACTGTTGACCAAGTTAAGCAACCTAGGAACAACACACATAGTCCTAGAGGTAATCAGAGGAACTAGAATAACATGATGTCTCAAAGATTAGGAAGTAATTTTGAGATGTACAATAAAGCTTGTTATGTGTGTGATAGTTTTGATCATTTGCAGGTTTACCATTAAAAACATTTTAAAAATCAAAGGATGGTACAACTTGTTTGGAACAATGTACAAAGGGTGAATCACCAGAATTTTGCTAAAAAGTCTCACCCAAATGCTAAAAAGAACTTTGTTCCAAGGGCAGTGCTAATGAAGTCTGGTCTAGTATCAATTAATACTGATAGACAAAATGTATCAAAACCAGCAGTATTGGTTAATACTGCTTGACCAGTTAATACGGCTCACACCAAAACAATAGTGAATGTTGCTAAATCAATGTCACATTTTTCAAAAAAAAATACATTCAACTGTTAAAAGGCCCATTTAAAAGAAAACGGGACTTGATACTGTTAAGCCAAAAGCAGTAGTTACTACTGCTAGGACAAAAGCAGTAATTAATACTGTTAAGGGTAATCATTTTTATGTTGTAAGGCCTCAGCTTGTTGGGTTTGGAAACCAAAGATTAAAGTTTTAGACCATGTTTCCAAACATGACAGTGCATCAATCATCCTAAAGAAATTTGATTATGTTGATGTACAAGGCAGATCCAAGTCAGTAATGGCTTGGGTCCCCAAAAGAAACTGATTTTCTCACCTTTTGTGCAGGGCCACACATGGATTTACAGGATAAAGGAGTTATTGATCGTGGATGCTCAAGGCACATGATAGGGAGCATGTCCTATCTTACAGATTTTGAAGAAATTGATGGAGGATATGTTACTTTTGGGAGTAATCCCAAAGGAGGGAAAATCACAGGCAGAGGTATAATCAAAACTGGTAAACTAGATTTTGAGAATGTATATTTTGTATGAGATTTAAAGTTTAATCTCTTTAGTGTCTCACAAATGTGTGACAAAAAGAATAATGTTATTTTTAATGACAATGAATGTATTGTTTTATCTCCAGACTATAAGTTAACTGATGAAAGTCATGTTTTACTTAGAGTTCCTAGAAAGAACAATATGTACAGTGTTGATTTAAAGAACATTGTTCCCAAAGGAGGTTTAACTTGTCTCTTTGCAAAAGCCACATCTGATGAATCTAATCTTTGGTATAGAAGGCTAGGTCACTTGAATTTTAAAACAATGAACAAATTGGTTAAGGGAAATCTTGTAAGAGGTTTACCTTCAAAACTTTTTGAAAATGATCAAAACCGTGTTGCTTGTCTGAAAGAAAAGCAACATAGAGCATCTTGTAAGTCCAAAATTGAGAACTCAATCAGTCAACCTTTACATATGTTGCATATGGATTTGTTTGGTCCAACATTTGTAAAAAGCTTAATGAAAAAGATGTATTGCCTAGTTGTCACAGATGATTTTAGTACGTTTACTTGGGTTTTCTTTCTAGCAACTAAGGATGAGACTAGTGGCATTCTTAAATCTTTCATAACTAGGATAGAAAATCTAGTAGATCATAAGGTTAAGGTGATAAGATGTGACAATCGAACTGAGTTTAAGAATAGAGATATGAATCAGTCTTTGTGAACTGAAGGGTATTATGAGACAAAGTAGTGTAGCTAGAACTCCTCAACAAAATGGTGTAGTTGAAAGGAGAAAAAGGACATTAATTGAGGCTACTAGGACTATGCTAGCTAATTCTAAGTTACCAACTACTTTTTGGGCTGAAGCAGTTAGTACTACTTGCTATGTGCAAAAAAGAGTGTTAGTTGTTAAGCATCATAACAAGACCCCATATGAATGTTTTCATGGTAGAACACCAACTTTAAGTTTTATGAAACCATTTGGGTGTCATGTTACTATTCTCAAAACCATAGATCACTTAGGAAAATTTGACGGTAAAGCTGATGAAGGTTTCTTTGTTGGATATTCTATGAATAGTAAAGCTTTTAAAGTATTCAATAGTAGAACAAGGATAGTGGAAGAGAACATGCATATAAAGTTTAGGCAGAGTGTACCTAATGTTGTAGGTAGTGGACCAGATTGGCTATTTGATATTGATGCACTAACAAAGACAATGAATTAAGAGCCAGTTGTTGCAGGTACACAGTCTAATGGTTTTGTAGGTAAAAAAGCAAATAATGATGCAGGTCAAGCTAGAAAGGAGACACAACCTGCAAAGGATTACATTCTGCTACCATTATGGACTGTTGATCCACTATTCTCTCAAGATCCAAAAAGTTCTCAAGAAGAGGAAGTCAAATCTTCAAGTGATGATGAAAAGAAGGTTGATGATGATCTAAGGAAAGAAACTGAATGTGATGATAAAGAGCAGGATGATAAAGATGACAGCATTAATGATGTTAGTAAAGAAAGTAGCACTAACAATGTTAAAAATGCTAGCACAGAAGATAATGTTCTTAGTGGAAATAAAAGCAATGAATTTCCATGGGATCCAGAAATGCCTGCTTTGGAGGAAGTATGGGTTGATAGTGATGTTGAAGATGATGTTGAAAGGCTGATATGAACAATTTGGATCCAACAATTCCGGTCAGTCCTATTCCAACAACAAGAATTCGTAAAAATCATCCTATGGCTCAAGTGATTGGAGATGTGCATTCAGCTATTCAAATAAGGAAGATTTCAAAGGATTTAAAGGATCATGGGATGTTTGTTAGAACTCTTAAACAAAGAAACAGTTTGTTTGCTTGTTTCCTATCACAAGTAGAACCCAAAAAGGTAACTCAAGCTATGCAAGAAGAGCTTCTACAGTTCAAGTTGCAAGAGGTTTGGACTTTAGTGGAGTTACCAAATGGAAAAAAGGCTATTGGTACTAAATGGGTTTTCAGAAACACAAATGATGAAAGAGGAATTGCGATAAGGAATAAAGCAAGAATGGTAGCTCAAGGGTACACACAAGAAGAAGTGATTGACTATGATGAAGTCTTTGCCCCTATAGCAAGAATTGAAACAATTAGGTTATTCTTAGATTATGCTTCATTTAAAGACTTTATGGTGTATCAGATAGATGTGAAGAGTGTTTTTCTCTATGGGAAGATTGAAGAAGAGGTGTATGTTTGTCAACCACTAGGGTTTGAAGATCCAGACTTTCCTAATAGAGTTTAAAAGGTTGAGAGAGCATTATATGGGCTACATCAAGCTCCTAGAGCATGGTATGAAACCTTGTCAACATATCTGCTGGACAATGGATTTCAAAGCGGGAAGATTGATAAGACCTTATTTATCCAAAGGAAAAAAGATGATATTCTGCTAGTGCAAGTGTATGGGATGATATCATTTTTGGTTTAACCAAGAAGGAGTTATGTATTGAATTTGAGGAGTTGATGCATGAGAGATTTCAGATGAGTTCTACGGGAGAACTTACATTCTTTTTAGGATTACAAGTGAAGCAGAAGAAAGATGGTATATTTATAAGTCAAGATAAATATGTTGCTGAGATTTTAAAGAAATTTGGGTATACATATGTTAAAAGTGCAAGCACACCAATGGAAACACACAAGCCTTTGCTCAAAGATGTAGATGGTGAAGAAGTTGATGTTCACATGTATAGATCAATGATTGGTTCATTGATGTACCTTACTTCTTCAAGACCAGACATTATCTTGCAATGTGTGCATGTGCAAGATACCAAGTCAATCCTAAGATGTCACACCTTCATGCTATGATAAGGATTTTTAGGTACTTAAAAGGTCAACCAAAATTGGGCATTTGGTATCCAAAAGATTATCCTTTTGATTTGGAAGCATACACTAATAGTGAGCAAGCTTGGATAGGAAGTCTACAACAAGAGGTTATCAATTTCTTGGGTGTAGATTGATATCAGGGCAGTGGAAGAAACAAACTATGGTTGAAAATAACACAACAGAAGCTGAATATGTGGCTGCTTCAAGTTGTTGTGGATAAGTGCTTTGGATTCAGAATCAACTACTTGATTATAGGTACAATTTTATGCATACCAAGATTTTTATTGACAATAACAGTACTATGTGCATAATTAAAAATCATATTTTTCATTCAAAAATAAAGCATATAGAGATCAGACATCATTTTATTAGAGATTGCAATGAAAAGAAATTAATTCAAATGGTTAAAATCGATACTAACAAGTATATTGCAGATTTGCTTACAAAAGCTTTTGATGTAAGTAGATTTCAATATTTGATTGCTAGTATTGGCATGTTAAATCTTTAAAGTTTTTGATCTCTTTATGTTTTTGTAGAGTTTTATAAGGATTAATACTATTATTTAAGTCATTAAATGTTTCTGTTGTTAAGTGTAATTAGTACTGCTAGTTATACTTAAAACTGCTGAGTTTGTGCTGCTGGTTATACTTAATACTGATGTTAAGTATAATCTTGTAATCATTGTGAATATGGTTATTGCTTGTGTTTTTGTGGTGTTTAGACTAACATTTTGTAGGAAAAGCAAAAGAAAAGTGTTAGAATGGTGTGAAATTGGAGTTGGTGCTGGTGTCTCAGAGTTACTACTGCTAGGCATAAGTTAATGCTGCTAGGCATAACTTAGTGTTGTTGAGGTTACAACTGCTTGTTTGTTCAAGGGACTGTTTAATAAATATTTTGATTAAGGGTTTAAATTCCCAAATCATTCACTTAATTGATTTTATGCGCACATAATTCTCTCTCAACACAAACCCTAACTCTCTTATTATCATCAAATCGTATAAACCCACAACAATCTTTGAATTTAACATCAATGGCGACTTTTACTTTTGCTGATACTCACAATATGATCGCATTTTTACAAAAACCTAAAGAAAGTGAAGGATTTATAGAAATCGTTGATTTCTTGAATGCAAACCCTATACGGTATGCATTAACTGTAAGTCCTACTATATATGTTTCCCATATTGAACAGTTTTGGTCTACTGTTAAGATCTAAATAGTCAATGAGGAAGTACAAATTCATGCCCTAGTAGATGGTATGAAGATACTCACCACTGAAACACCTGTTAGGAGATCCCTTCGACTGGCAGATGAGGATGGTGTTGAATGTTTTTCTAAATCTACTATTTTTGAAAACCTTGCTTTGATGGGGTATAAGAAGCCAAATGATAAACTAATTTTTTACAAGGCTTTTTCTCCCCTCAATGGAAGTTTCTTATCCATACTATTTTACAATGCTTAAGTCCAAAAACAACTTCTTGGAATGAGTTTAGCAAGACTATGGCATCTACCATTATCTGCTTGGTCACATACCAAAAGTTTAATTTTTCTAAATTGATTTTTGATAGTATGGTTAAGAACTTGGATAGTTTAGCAAAAAAAAAAAAAAAAAAAAAAAAAAAAATTATATCATATACCTTCTCACACCAAAAAGATTTTTAGAAATATGAAAAGAATTGGAAAAGGTTTCTCATGAATTGTAACACCATTGTTTCAAACAATGTTGGTGCAGAACCAACAACAAAACCAGGGTGAAGGTTCAGTAATTGCCACTGAAACCTAACACACACCCATAATTTTACCATCATCCTCTCAACTACACAAGACCTATAATTGTAGGAAAAGTAGCAAGAACACTGAGCTACCTCAGGCTAGTGCTTCTACTTACATGGTTGCAGATGAGGCTGTGCATAAGGAGAGGGGTCACAGTTTGGAAAGGGTTGCCACTACTGCTGCTAGCTTAGATGCAGAGCAGGACAGTGGTAATATCTCTAAGGCCCAATCTAAGGCAACATCTAATGGATCAAGTTCCTATGGAACTGATTCAGGTGATGGAATCTGATTCATGTGAAAACCAATTATATATAATATAGTAGTATATCGAAGTGATCCGCGTAAAATACAGATCACCCGAGTCGTTTCCTAGTGAAGGCGAATGGAATCGAGAATATCGATTCGTGAAACCGTGAATTGAAAAGTGAGAAAGTGAAAATAGCAATCAAAATATTCAAGTAATCACAAACAATAATGAAATATGCAAAGAGTACAAGCTAACAATGCACCAAAGTGAAAAACGTAAAAACGGAAATGCAACCACGAAATTTAAAACGTAATGTTTATTAAAAAATGATTCTACAAACTTGAAAATATTTTCTAAAAATTTTAAACTAATAAAAAGAATTTTAGGAAAAAGAAAAATATTTTTTTAACTTTTCTTTTATTTTCTATGAATTAAAATTAATTTTTGGAATTTAAATTGAATTAAAAATAAGGAAAAATAGAAAAATAAAGTGGAAAATTGAAAATTTAATTCTAAAAATTCTAAATTATTATAAAATAATTTCTAAAAATATTTTTGTATTTTTCACAACCTTTTCTGAATTTTTATGAATTTTTGGTAATTAAAAACTATTTAAAAATTGAATAAAATCAAAAGAAAATAAGAAAAATAGTAAAAATGTTTGGAAAAATCTGGAAAAATTCCAGAAATTCTAAAATAATAAAAAGAACTCAAAATAAAAATTAGAAGTGAAAATGAAAAGTTTAAGTGCTCATTTTAGTAAACTGCTTATTCACAAGTGCTTATTTATAAGTATTTGTGAACCAAACACTATGAAACTCTGAACACAGTCTTAAAATGATAAAAGAAGCTCAGTTATGCAGAATTAGATCAAATGTATTCACACTTATCCACAAAAACACAATAATTTAGCAATAAGCTCAAAATTCAAAGCAATTCAATAAGCAGAATTAAGCAAACTCAATTCCAGAGGTAAATCAATGATACAGAAACCAATAACACTCATATATTACTCAGAATCAAAGCTCCATTCACAATCATAAGCCTAGAAACCAAATAGCAATCTTACTATTCCAAACAGTCCCCTGTGGCAATCAAGCTACTTAACAGGTTCAAAAAGCTATAGAAATAAGTTCAAATCTCACAAATTATAGGGGAAAATGATCAAATGCTATACTGATACTATAAATCCACAAAAATAAAGAATAACTGAACCAAAGAACCTATCTAAAATAACACCTAAATCCTAATTATAACTGATGCTCAGGAAATTTATAAGCACAAACTAGCACTTAGACGAATGAATTCCAATAAGCTGATGTGATCCAACCTTACTTATTCCTATTGTAATTACTCAGCTAACTGTAACACTTCTTAAATCAACTATCTACAAGTATTTTTAATAGGAAATGAATACTAAAAACTGCACTAGAAATTTAACTGATAACTGAATGCCCAATTTTATTTTGACTTTTTGGTTTTCAAAACACTTTTGAATAATTTTAGTTTAAACAATTGATTTATGCTACTAATATGATTTATTAAGCTACACTTAATCTAGTTAAGCTATATCTAATTATAATGCAACTACACACCTAATATTACTTAAATGTATCCTATTAGTGATGATGTATCAGCAAAACAACAACAACAGCTCTCAATATTCCACAGATCCACACACCCCTAAATTGATTCTGAATCACTAACTTGCAAAGCAGACAAGTATATAACCAATACAATCCACCCAAACAGTCTAACCAAATGAACAACCAAGCTAGAATGAATCAAAAACTCAGATGCACAATGTAACAGATGTGTAACCTATGAAACAAATCAGATATCAACCAAACCTCAACACTCAATATATGCAACTTGCAAGCAATGAATTCCAATGAAACAGTGATATAGATACAAACCAGAACAAACTCAGATTCACAATACTACAGTTTCTCAAACATTCAAATATCACTTAGCAATCAATCTCAGAACTCAGCCAAGCAGTTACTCAACAACATATCTAAACAAACAAATTAACCTACTATTAAACTACAACTATATATGATCAACCTCTAACAATACTAAAAGTAACAATTACTCTACACAGCAAATTCAATGAAACAGTTACTAAAGGAATAATGAATTAAGAATATATACCAAATCCTTCCCCCTCAGCATGAACAGAGGGGGCTCACTATGCTAGCCTATCTTTTGATAGGCCAAAGCTTCCATAACTCCTTTTGGACTACCACAATACACCATAATTCATCATACACCCCTTCAGTTGACTTTGTTTGACTGAATGTGATGACTTATGAAATTTGTATGAAAACAGATCTACAAATAGCTATAAAGCTTAAATGATTTTTTTAAACAGTAAACAATTTTATTTAAAAGCTTATCTAAAAAACTGTAAACTTATTTTTTTATTTTTATATATTTTCTGATTTTTTTATGTTTTAGTATTAAAAGTGAAACTGAGATTTTATAAAAGCTGAAGAGAAACTGAGATATAAGCTAAAAGTTTAAATGATAACAGCTTAACTAGTTGAATTAAAAACAGAAATTAAACAGAAACAATAAGATGGACACTGAATTTTATTAAAACTTTTAAACTGAAAATTACAATTTCTATACTAAATACAATAAGAGTAAATTTTTGCAGAGCTTCGCTAACCTATCCACTACACTCTAAATCAGCTACTAAGCACCTCTTTATATAGGGAGAGATGAAGGTAGGGGTCACGGATTGCCAAGCTGGCAATCCGTGTGAGCTTGTGTTAGTTTGGATCACCTTCTAGCCGCTTGATCAACTTCAATCATCACTTGATAGATTATAGCCCTTGGATCACTTTCTATGACGCGTCTCACCCAATCAATCCATGCCACGTAGCTCATTTTGTGCTTCTTTCGAGTCTCTGACACACTGAGCTTCTAGAAACGCCTTTGAATTGACGTCCGTACCCTTACTTGCGGTCAATTTTAAACGGAATAGTAACTAGGGTTCCTCAACCTGGGTAATATTTGATTTGGGGATGAATGTGAGATACGGGGTAAAATTATTTGTATTTATTTTGACTCTTTGACCCCTTTCTTTGACCGGGTAATATCACTTTGACCAAAAGGTGGGAAGTGGGCTTGAGATTAAAATGGTGTTTAGGCTTGGGATTTTTTATTTGGATTGGACTCATGATTTTGGGTTTAATATTATTGCAGATTGATGTTTAGGATTTAGGATATGATAAGGACCAAAAATGTAATTCTTGAAACATTGAGGGTCAATTCTGCAACAATTCCAAAATATATTCCAAGGGTACCACATTGTGATTTTCTGATTCATAAAGGGCTGAAAATGTCACTTTCTCAAAATAATTTCCAAGGACTAATTCTGCCAAATCTGAATAGATGAAGGACTGAAGTTGACTTTTTAGATCCCGGCTTTGACTTTTTTGACCATCTTCCACTCTCGTGCCTGTTTTTCCGGTATTCATTTGATTTTTCGTCTTTTTGTGATTAATCCGTACCTGCATGTTCACAACATAAAAACACGTGTTTTCTTGGCATTTGTTAGCTCAATTAGTCATTTTGGGTCGGTATTTGGCCATGAAAAGGTGTGTAAATTAATACACACTAAAATCCCCCCGACTAAAGTATTGTCGTGTCCTCACGTAATGTGATCAATTCACGCTTTTGGGATAAATAATTTCAAAACTCTTCCTACTAACTTTGTAAAGTAGCAAGGAGGTTCGAAAGAAATAATAAAATCATTTATTCCCAAAAACGCTCCGTTTTCCAAAATTTTCCTTTTATTCCTTTATTCCACTTACACTTCTATTTTTCTACTTTTCTTACTTTATTCTTGTGACGGTTTGTTGAACTTTCATTATTTTGCAATAATTTTTAGGGTCAACGAGTAGAAACACTTCTTTTTAAGAAGTGACCATAAGGATAAAAATCGTCATCCTTGATTTTTCACAAGCTCCCAAACTTAGCATACAAACGAGATCACAGCTTATCTACAAATTAGATGCTAATACTACTCATAATAGTTACTTGTGGAAACTCCTTACTCCCATTTCTTAGGTTTTGTATCTCAATATTTTATTTTGTTGAGAAATGAATTGCTTCATTTTTTCTCGTTTCAATAATTTTTAGTCCGATAGTGATACCTAAGTTAAAACGATAAGTAGTTATTCATTTTCTCTTAAGAACCACTGCAATAGAAATTTGGTCCACATCAAGGAATTTTGGGTACATACAATATCAGAAATATAAGTTGCGGAGTACTACACGTGCACCTCATGTAATTGATTACTAATCAAACACATGCACCTCACGCGCCAACAACTTATTTACATTCAAGCTCTTATTCATCATAACTTTCAACTTTCACTTTTTTTCATTTTTCACTTTTCTCATATTTTTCATACTTTTCACTTTTTTCTTTCTTGATTTTTTTTTCTCAACATCAATGGAAGCTTATCGGGTAGCTCCAAAACTACATAGATAATCAACTTTTGAATTTTGATTTTTCACTTTTTGCTCTTATTTTTGATGTTCCTTGATATGTACCCAACTTTTAAAGCAAAAATTCTCTTAAGAAAACAAAGAACTAAATATTATCCAAACCTAAATACCACTAATTAACCTAGAACATCTATTATATATGGGTGACGTTTCTGATGGGAGTAAAAAGCCACAAGTACCTCTCATGAGCTCTAAAGAGAACCACTACTCCACGTTTAGCATCTAACTTCTAAATAAACTCTATCATTTCTCGCTCTTCGCAATTTAAGATTCCAAGTAATGAAACCAGCGAATACTTAGCCAATAATCAACCACGCATATATAAAGTCAAATACGGAAACTTGCAAATTCTAAAAGAAGAATTCGCGTTTTCTAGCTCCTGATATAAAAGACTAGCGAAAGCTTTTAAGCTGCGCATGTATAAAGTTAAGTACGGGAACTTGCAGATTCTTAAGAAAGAATTCGCATTTTATAGCTCCTTGTGTACAAAACTAGCACAAGCTTATGTGATTATCATTGGTTAAGGGAACAAGCTAGGGCTCAACACGCCCGGTCAAGTCAAAATATTTATTCCTACTCTCGCCAGCAAGAAAGTCAACAAGGTGTCAAAACACTTATTCAAACTTTATTATATTTTTGTACGACTTTTTCAACTTTTTCACATTTTCACATTTTTTGTACTTTTTATGACTTTTTATCAAAATTTTTCAAATTTTCAACTTTTTTCAATTTTTCTTTTTATTTTTGGTGGAAAAACGGAGTTGCGAGAGTGCACGACATGTGAAAAATGCAAGGTCATAATCGAATCGAAGATTCACCCTCCCCCAGACTAGAATGAAACATTGTCCTTAATGTTTTATATGGGTTAAGGTAATCCTAACAAAATTCTAGGCCGTTTATTAATTATACCAAAGAAAATGTTAGTCGATAAGATTCACGGATATAGGATTTCCAAGTAGCACCAATGAATGAAACTCGAGCGGAGAGAAGATAACGAGCACGAGAGTCATCATAAATCGCGGACAATCCTAACAAACAACCACGGAACACAAGAGTAGAAGAGGTACCCCCTCCTCACATTATTCGTTAGAAAATAGAAAATAAGAAGATGAAATTGGATAAGCATGGGTTGCCACCCACGAAGCGCTTTGTTTTTGATTTCCGAGTCACGTAGCTTGACCCGATCCCCGAATTCAATCGTCCTTGGGGAAAGTTTGGAGATCCGGGACTACCATGGTCGGTACGTCCCCTCCAAAATAGTGTTTCAATCGGTGACCATTCACCTTAAAGTTGGGACCATCTTGTTGAGCTAACTCAATGGTACCATAAGGGAAAACTTGGGCTATTGTGAATGGTCCAGACCAACGGGTTTTAAGCTTACCCGAGAATATATTTAAACGAGAGTTAAAAAGTAGCACTTGATCACCAACGTTAAAAACGCGGTCTTTGATCTTGGCATCATGGATTCTTTTTGTTTTCTCTTTATAAATCAAAGAATTCTTGTAAGCTTGATCACGGAGTTCGACTAACTCATTCAATTGAACTTTTCGGTGATCACCCGCGGTTTTCAAGTCAAAGTTGGCATGTTTTAAGGCCCAGTAGGCCTTGTGCTCTAGTTCGATGGGCAAGTGACAAGCTTTACCGTAAACCAGCTTATAAGGTGTACACCCAATGGGAGTTTTGTAAGCGGTCCAGAAAGCCCATAATGCATCCTCTAATTTATCGGCCCAAGAGGCACGGTGCTCTCCTACTGTCCTTTCTAGTATACGTTTTAAACCACGATTGGAGACCTCAACTTGACCACTCGTTTGTGGATGATAAGTCGTGGAAAGACGATGTGTGACACCATATTTAAGCATAACTTTGGCAAATTGATCATTACAAAAATGGGTCCCATGATCGCTTATGATGGCTCGAGGTGCACCAAATCGGGCAAAGAGACTTTTCAAAAACTTAACAACAACTTGGGTGTCATTGGTGGGGAGCGCCTTCGCTTCAACCCATTTAGATAAGTAATCGATGGCCACGAGAATGTATTTGTTCCCTCTAGATGACGGGAATGGCCCCATGAAATCGATGCCCCAAACGTCAAAAATTTCACAATCTTGAATCGCATTTTGCGGCATTTCATCTTTTTGAGAAATTTTCCTTTGACGTTGGCAAGAATCACATGTTTTCACCAATTCATGGGCATCCCGTTATATCGTCGGCCAATAGAAGCCGGAATCGAAAACCTTCTTAGCGGTGAAATTTGCACCATGACGTCCCCCTGTGGGTCTACTATGGCATGCCTTAAGAATTTCAATGGCTTCCGTACCGTGAACACACCGCCAGATCACTTGATCCGCACAGACTTTGAACAAGTAGGGGTCATCTCAAAAATAATGTTGGACATCTTTAAAGAATTTCTTCTTTTGCTGGGACGACATCCCTTTCCTAATGAATTTCCCTGCATGATAATTCGCAAAATCGGCGAACCATGGGGTACTTTGGTCAAGTTTAGTCACACTCCGAAGTGTCTCGAGAGGAAATGTTTCCGTAATTTCCTTATTCTTGAGAACATTTTGATGGGGGTTCTCAAGTCATGAAAGGTGATCAGCAGCAAAATTCTCAGCTCCTTTCTTGTCTCGTATTTCGACATCAAATTCTTGGAGCAAAAGAACCCACCGCATTAAACGTGGCTTAGCATCTTGCTTTGCCATTAAGTACTTAAGGGCTGAGTGGTCCGTATACACTATGTACTTTTTAAGAAGCAAATAAGAACTAAATTTCTCAAAAGCATAGACAGCCGCTAACATTTCCTTTTCGGTAGTTGTATAGTGATGTTGGGCGTCATTCATGGTCTTGCTTGCATAGTGTATCGGTTGAAAATACTTGTTCTTACGTTTCCCCAGAACTGCACCAATGGCATAATCACTTGCATCACACATTAGCTCAAATGGTAAGTTCTAATCGGGGGCAACTAAGATTGGTGCCTCCGTTAACTTCTTCTTTAAAACATTAAATGCATCAACGCATTCATTCGTGAAGTTAAACGGAGCGTCTTTTTCTAAAAGGTGGGTCAGAGGCCGGGCTATTTTAGAAAAGTCTTGAATAAAACGTCGGTAAAAGCCAGCATGACCAAGGAAACTTCGGATTCCTTTTACGGTAGTCAGGTGAGGTAACTTAGCAATAACATCGACTTTTGCACGATCCACCTCAATCCCAGATTTGGATATTTTATGGCCAAGGACTATACCCTCTTTAACCATGAAGTGGCACTTCTCCCAATTTAGAACTAAATTAGTGTTTTCACACCGAATTAGCATACTTTCCAAATGGGAGAGGCAAGAGTCGAAAGAATTTCCATAGACGGAAAAGTCGTCCATGAACACTTCCATGGTTTTTTCAATCATATCGGAGAAAATGGCCATCATACATCGTTGAAACATGCCTGGAGCGTTACATAAGCCAAAGGGAATTCTACGATAGGTAAACGTTCCATACGGGCAAGTAAAAGTGGTCTTTTCTTGATCCTGGGGATCAATGGGAATTTGAAAGTACCCAGAAAAGCCATCCAGAAAACAATAGAACTCATTTCCCGCTAAACGTTCAAGCATTTGGTCCATAAAAGGGAGCGGGAAATGGTCTTTACGTGTCGCATCATTCAACTTGTGATAGTCGATACAAACTCTCCATCCGGTCACAAGTCGAGTCGGTATAAGCTCATTATCGTCATTCTTCACAATAGTGATTCCGCCCTTCTTTGGCACACAATGAACCGGGCTAACCCATGAACTATCCGAGATCGGATAAATCATTCCAGCGTCAAGGAGTTTAATAACTTCCTTTTTGATCACTTCATGGATTTGTGGATTAACCCGTCGTTGTTGTTGGACGGAAGCTTTTTGATTTTCTTCTAGTAGAATCTTATGAGTACAAAATCGAGGGTCGATTCCTTTAATGTCGGATATTTGCCAAGCAATCGCACTTTTATGCTTTCGAAGCACATCTAAGAGTCTTGTCTTCTCCTCATCTTTTAAGCCTATTGATATTATAACCGGTAATTTATCATTTTTTTTCCAAGTATGCGTATTCGAGATGAGGAGGCAAATCCTTGAGCTCGAGCTCCGGAGGATTCTCTATTGACGGCTTAACTTCTTTTACGTCTACCATTTTTAAGTCCATCGGAGGGGAAAAAACAATTGGTTTTTCATTTAACAATTTTTCAATTAATAAAATGTCCCCCTCCGGATCAAAGTTATTATTATCAGTTTCCGGTGAAAATGATTCATTTGAAAGACAAGCATTAATTTCTTCCCAAGTGAGATCACTTCCCTCAAACGGAGTGAGGGAAGGGGAAGAATCAGAGACGATCAGTTCAAAAAAAGGAGTGGGATTGCCACTCGAAGCATTATCGGTAAAACCAAGAAATTCTTGTGCATACTCCTCCGTAGTTTCATCAATAACATCGATACGGTTGACGGAAGAAACATCGTAATCGGAGGAGTATCTCGCGGTTTGATCAAGGTTAAAAGTGACGGCTTCATTTCCAACACGTAAAGTAATCTCCTCATCGTAAACATCAATTAAGGCACGACCGGTCCTTAGGAAACCTCTCCCGAGAATGAGAGGAACCCGTGGATCGGCATCGAAATCAACAACCACAAAATCCACTAGGAAATGAAATTTCCCAACATTGACAAAAATATCCTCAGCTAAGCCAATTGGACGAGACGTAGATCGGTCGGCAAGCTCAAGGGTCATAAGCGTCGGTGTCAAGTTAGGAAGAGACAACTTTTTCCATATCGACATTGGCATAAGGTTAATGCTAGCACCAAGATCGGCCAAGGCGAAGCATTGAACCATACCCGGAAAATTGCACGGTATAAGAAACTTGCCAGGGTCTTCAAGCTTTTCGGGCAGCTTTTTAAGAAGAACCGCTGAGCAATTTTCGTTCATTTGAGTCCTTGACATTTCAAAAAGCTTTTCTTTATTATTCAAAAGACCCTTTAGTATCGAAGCAAATTTGGGCATCAAAAGTATAGCATCCGCGAGACTTATATCAAAGTGTAACTCTTGATAAATCCGATAGAACTTTTCCATTTGGTTTTTATCCTTCTCGCGGTGCTTTTGTTCGTTTAAACGTGACGGATATGGCAACTTTGTTTCAACCGGTGTTTCGTTTTCATTATCATTAACAATCTTTTCCTTTCCTTTAGACATCGGGACCACCAGAGGTTGGATGTCTTCGGTCCTTCCATTATTAATAGGAATTTCCGTATCCGTTGTTACCTTGGGTTCACGGGCGACTACCTTGGGAGGTAGAGAAGAAGAGGTAGTCGGAGCCGTCGGTCCATCATAAGTAACACCAATCCTTGTTATGATAGCTTTTGCTTCGCCCCTCGGGTTAGTGATCGTGTTGCTTGGCAATGTTCCAGAGCCCGAGGGTCGATCATTTAAACGCTTGTTAATATCGTTGATTTGAGTTGCAAACAATCTCGTTGTTTCATCTTGTTTAGCAATTAAAGCTTGTTGACCTTGAATCAATTGTTTAATTAACTCTTCCGTGGGCGTCGGATTTGGAATAGCAGCTTGATTTTGATTATTGAAATTTTGCCCACGGTTTTGAAAATTGCCATTGTTTTGATTTCCATGATTATTATTCTAAAAATTCCCGTTATTTTGAAAATTATTCCCTTAAGGCGGGCCTTGATGGTAATTTCCCCGGTTTTGATTTTGTTGAAAATTCTGATTTTGTCCTTGAAAACCATTATTTCCGCGGTTGTGATTTTGATTGTTATTGAATTGATGATTACGGTTTTGCACATTGTTATTCTGATTCACTTGATTAGGTTGATTTAACCCGGGTGGTCCATGATATTGGCTCGAACGGTAGCTGAGGAGATTACGGTCTCCTTGAAGAGGTGGGTAACCGTTGCCACCCATATTTGCAGCATACACGTTCTCTTGAGCAAAAGAGCCAGTCGTCGGACACTCATAATACGGATGTGGACCACCACAAGTTTCACAAACGGTATTGATCATATTAACTTGTGTGTTTTTTACTTGATTCGGCATCATTTGGTACATTCTTAGCATAGCCGTCGACAAATCGTCAAGTTTCTTATTCATGACGGCTAGCTCGGGGTTAGAAGAAGAAGAGTTTAGAGTCGCAGTCGATCTTATTGGCTCATTCCTCTCGGCTGAGGAATCCCAATAGTTGTAATGGGCCGTCATATTCTCGATTAGCTCATAACAATCCTCGGGACGACGTTTCATGAAAGTACCACCAGCTGCAGCATTGATCGTGTCCATATGTTGTAAAGTCAATCCATTATTAAACGTATCAATTATTGTGACGAGAAGCATATTATGATTCGGACAACGATCAATGGCAAGCTTGTAACGTTCCCAAGCCTCTAACAAAGACTCATCGGGGAGTTGTCGAAAATTGCTAATATCATTCCTCAACTTCGTCACCATCGATGGTGGAAAATACTTCGCCAGGAACTTGGAAACCTTTTGATTGAAAGTATGAATTGAGTTCCTGGGAAGGCGATCAAACCACGCGGTGGCATGATGCGTTAGAGAATAGGGGAAGAGAGAGAGAGACGGAGGGCGTCATCGGAGACCCCGTTTTGCTTCATATTTTGGGTGACGGTTAGAAACTTATCGAGATGCTTATTTGCATCGTCACCCGGTAGTCCGTGAAATTGGCACGAATTTTGGACTTGTTGTATCATGTGGTGCTTAAGTCTAAAATCCGTGGCCTCAATATTTAGAGGGGCAATCGGGCCACCTCTACCATGCATCGTGGGTTGGCACAGCTCCTCCATCGTTCGGAGATCGGGAGCCGGCATGTGTTGGATTTCATCACCACCCACCAGAGGGTGTTGAATATTCGGATCCATTTCCTCAACGTTAAGGAAATGGACACGGTGTATGTGTCGAATTACCCTTTCGGGATTTGACAAAGGTGATATAAGACTCTCAAAAGAAGAGCGGGTGTGCATACACCAAAAGCAAATTCAAAAAGAAAATAAAAAGAAAAAGGAAAATCTTTTTGTTTTTTTTTATATTTTTATTACAAAAACTTTTTATTTCTTTTGTTTTTCTTTTCTTAAAATGTAACGTTAATTGAAAACCGTTTCTTTCAAAACCACGCGCGACGGGACGGGAGAGAAGAATGGATATCTCTTCAGCTAGCAATTTAATGTCTTAGCTATCCGTATTTCCCGCTTATTCGGTTGTAGTAATTGAATTAATCCGATAAACAACTAAATTACGTTTTCATTATATTGTGAGACTTTTTTGGTTTACAACGCCCTTCTTTTCGGTCGAGTCGAGGCTGTAACTTTTATTATTTTTTTTGCTATTTTGTAAACACTTTAGGAAAAGTGTTTTGAATTTTTCAATTTTTATAGAGATCTATATATATACAAAGTAGAGGAAGGCTTAACAAAACACGATTTTTCAAAACGATATTCAAAAATTCACTTCGGCCTTCCCCGACAGCGGTGCCAAAAATTGATTCGTGTGAAAACCAATTATATATAATATAGTAGTATATCGAAGTGATCCGCGTAAAATACGGATCACCCGAGTCGTTTCCCAGTGAAGGCGAATGGAATCGAGAATATCGATTCGTGAAACGGTGAATTGAAAAGTGAGAAAGTGAAAATAGCAATCAAAATATTCAAGTAATCACAAACAATAATGAAATATGCAAAGAGTACAAGCTAACAATGCACCAAAGTGAAAAACGTAAAAACGAAAATGCAACCGCGAAATTTAAAACGTAATGTTTATTAAAAAAATGATTCTACAAACTTGAAAATATTTTCTAAATATCTTAAACTAATAAAAAGAATTTTAGGAAAAAGAAAAATATTTTTTTAACATTTCTTTTATTTTCTATGAATTAAAATTAATTTTTGAAATTTAAATTGAATTAAAAATAAGGAAAAATAGAAAAATAAAGTGGAAAATTGAAAATTTAATTCTAAAAATTCTAAATTATTATAAAAGAATTTCTAAAAATATTTTTGTATTTTTCACAACCTTTTCTGAATTTTTATGAATTTTTGGTAATTAAAAACTATTTAAAAATTGAATAAAATCAAAAGAAAATAAGAAAAATAGTAAAAATGTTTGGAAAAATCTGGAAAAATTCCAGAAATTCTAAAATAATAAAAAGAACTCAAAATAAAAATTAGAAGTGAAAATGAAAAGTTTAAGTGCTTATTTTAGTAAACTGCTTATTCACAAGTGCTTATTTATAAGCACTTGTGAACCAAACACTATGAAACTCTGAACACAGTCTTAAAATGATAAAAGAAGCTCAGTTATGCAGAATTAGATCAAATGTATTCACACTTATCCACAAAAGCACAAGAATTTAGCAATAAGCTCAAAATTCAAAGCAATTCAATAAGCAGAATTAAGCAAACTCAATTCCAGAGGTAAATCAATGATACAGAAACCAATAACACTCAAATATTACTCAGAATCAAAGCTCCATTCACAATCATAAGCCTAGAAACCAAATAGCAATCTTACTATTCCAAACAGTCCCCTGTAGCAATCAAGCTACTTAACAGGTTCAAAAAGCTATAGAAATAAGTTCAAATCTCACAAATTATAGGGGCAAATGATCAAATGCTATACTGAGACTATAAATCCACAAAAATAAAGAATAATTGAACCATAGAACCTATCTAAACTAACACCTAAATCCTAATTATAACTGATGCTCAGGAAATTTATAAGCACAAACTAGCACTTAGACGAATGAATTCCAATAAGCTGATGTGATCCAACCTTACTTATTCCTATTGTAATTACTCAGCTAACTGTAACACTTCTTAAATCAACTATCTACAAGTATTTTTAATAGGAAATGAATACTAAAAACTGCACTAGAAATTTAACTGAAAACTGAATGCCCAATTTTATTTTGACTTTTTGGTTTTCAAAACACTTTTGAATAATTTTAGTTTAAACAGTTGATTTATGCTACTAATATGATTTATTAAGCTACACTTAATCTAGTTAAGCTATATCTAATTATAATGCAACTACACACCTAATATTACTTAAATGTATCCTATTAGTCATGATGTATCAGCAAAACAACAACAACAGCTCTCCATATTCCACAGATCCACACACCCCTAAATTGATTCTGAATCATTAATTTGCAAAGCAGACAAGTATATAACCAATACAATCCACCCAAACAGTCTAACCAAATGAATAACCAAGCTAGAATGAATCAAAAACTCCGATGCACAATGTAACAAATGTGTAACCTATGGAACAAATCAGATATCAACCAAACCTCAACACTTAATAAATGCAACTTGCAAGCAATGAATTCCAATGAAACAGTGATATAGATTCAAACCAAAACAAACTCAGATTCACAATAGTACAATTTCTCAAACTCACTTAGCAATCAATCTCAGAACTCAGCCAAGTAGTTACTCAACAACAGACCTAAACAAACAAATTAACCTACTATTAAACTACAACTATATATGATCAACCTCTAACAATACTAAAAGTAACAATTACTCTACACAGCAAATTCAATGAAACAGTTACTAAAGGAATAATGAATTAAGAATATACCAAATCCTTCCCCCTCAGCATGAACAGAGGGGGCTCACTATGCTAGCCTATCTTTTGATAAGCCAAAGGCTTCCATAACTCCTTTTGGACTACCACAATACACCGTAATTCATCATACACCCCCTCAGTTGACTTTGTTTGACTGAATGTAATGACTTATGAAATTTGTATAAAAACAGATCTACAAATAGCTATAAAGCTTAAATGATTTTTATAAACAGTAAACAAGTTTATTTAAAAGCTTATCTAAGAAAATGTAAACTTATTTTTTTATTTTTATATATTTTCTTATTTTTTTATGTTTTAGTATTAAAAGTGAAACTGAGATTTTATAAAAGCTGAAGAGAAACTGAGATATAAGCTAAAAGTTTAAATGATAACAGCTTAACTAGTTGAATTAAAAACAGAAATTAAACAGAAACAATAAGATGAACACTGAATTTTATTAAAACTTTTAAACTGAAAATTACAATTTCTATACTAAATACAATAAGAGTAAATTTCTGCAGAGCTTCGCTAACCTATCCACTACACTCTAAATCAGCTACTAAGCACCTCTTTATATAGGGAGAGATGAAGGTAGGGGTCACGGATTGCCAAGCTGGCAATCCGTGTGAGCTTGTGTTAGTTTGGATCACCTTCTAGCCGCTTGATGAACTTCAATCATCACTTGATAGATTATAGCCCTTGGATCACTTTCTATGACGCGTCTCACCCAATCAATCCATGCCATGTAGCTCATTTTGTGCTTCTTTCGAGTCACTGACACTATCTGACACACTGAGCTTCTAGAAACGCCTTTGAATTGACGTCCATACCCTTACTTGCGGTCAATTTTAAACGGAATAGTAACTAGGGTTCCTCAACCTGGGTAATATTTGATTTGGGGATGAATGTGAGATACGGGGTAAAATTATTTGTATTTATTTTGACTATTTGACCCCTTTCTTTGACCGGGTAATATCACTTTGACCAAAGGGTGGGAAGTGGGCTTGAGATTAAAATGGTGTTTGGGTTTGGGATTTTTTATTTGGATTGGACTCATGATTTTGGGTTTAATATTATTGCAGATTGATGTTTAGGATTTAGGATATGATAAGGACCAAAAATGTAATTCTTGAAACATTGAGGGTCAATTCTGCAACAATTCCAAAATATATTCCAAGGGTACCACATTGTGATTTTCTGATTCATAAAGGGCCAAAAATCTCACTTTCTCAAAATAATTTCCAAGGACTAATTCTGCCAAATCTGAATAGATGAAGGACTGAAGTTGACTTTTTAGATCCCGGCTTTGACTTGTTTGACCATCTTCCACTCTCGTGCCCGTTTTTCTGGTATTCGTTTGATTTTTCTTCTTTTTGTGATTAATCCGTACTTGCATGTTCACAACATAAAAACACGTGTTTTCTTGGCATTTGTTAGCTCAATTAGTCATTTTGGGTCGGTATTTGGCCATGAAAAGGTATGTAAATTAATACACACCAGAATCCCCGGGCGCTAAGAAACCATGGGGGGTATGGATGCTCAAACTAGGTTTGAGGCAGTATCTAATCAATCAAATGTAGCACCTCTTAGGAGAGGTAACACACTCCAAAGTGCTGAGGATAGAATTGAACTTAAGGAATTGACGGAACTTTGTACCAATCTACAAAAGGAGGTATCTGACTTGAAGAAGACCACTTCCTCTCAACAAACTGAAATCACTAATTTAAGGAAGAGGGTCAAGAAGCTGGAAGGGAGAAAGAAGTCAAGATCTCATGGGCTGAAAAGACTTTACAAAATTGGTGCTAATACTAGGGTGGAGTCCTCATAAGAAGCTGAACAAAGTTTAGGGGAGGATGTTCCCAAACAGGGGAGGAAAGATGTGGAGGAAACAGGGGAGGATGAAGTAGTGATGAATGAGGGTGGTGAATTTTTTGTTGAAGATATTGATATTGCTGAGGTTGATGTTGAGTTGATTAATGCTGCTAAGGTTAATGATGATGCTGCTCAAGTTAATGTTGTTGGTGATCAAGTTACTACTACTAGTGTAGAAGTTAGTACTGCTGACATTGAAGTTACTACTGTTACTACAACTGAAGAGATCACAATAGCACAAGCACTGAAAGTGTTAAAGAGCACAAGACCCAAGGTGAAAGGGGTTGTAATTAGAGAACCAGTGGCTCAATCACCAACAAAAAATGTTCAACAACAAGTGCAGGGAAAAGGAAAGAGTATTCTGGTTGAAGAGCCTGTGGAAAAGCCTTTAAGCAAGAAAGAACAACTCTTGCTTGATAAAGAACAAGCAAGAAAACTTCGAGCAGCGTTTGATGAAGAGGAAAGGCTTGCAGCTGAACAAGAAAAAGCTAGCATTGAGCATATCAACACATGGGATGATGTGCAAGTTAAATGTGAGGCTGATCAAGAATTGGCTCAAAGAATGCTTCAAGAAGAGCAGGAAGAGTTGTCCATAGAGGAAAAATCTAAACTATTTATGGAACTCTTAGAGATACAAAGGAAGTTCTTTACATAGAAGAGGGCAGAAGCAAAGAGGAACAAACCACCTACCAAGGCTCAATAAATATCAATCATGTGTACCTACTTGAAGAATATGGATAACTAGAAGCAAAGTCAGTTCAAGAACATGAGCTTTGAAAAGGTTAAAGAAGTATTTGACAAAGTTTTCAAGAGGATTAACACATTCATAGATATGAAAACAGAGGTGGTGGGGAGTTCTAAAAGAGCAGGAGGAGAGTTAGAGCAGGAGGTATCTAAGAAGCAAAAGATTGATGAGTAAAAGGAGCAACAAGAAAGTGTTGACAAAGAAATAGCTGAGATTCAAGAATTAATGGTAATTGTTTCAGATGATGAAGACATAACTATTGATGTTGTTCCTTTGGCTACTAAGCCTCCAAGTATTGTGGACTAGAAAAGTTATCAAGAAGGAAAGAAAATGGATTGGGATATTATAAGGCCTGATGGCAAATCCCAGGTATTTATCACCTTTGGTAACATGCTCAAGAGTTTTGATAGGGAGGACTTAGAGACACTGTGGAAACTGGTGAATGCTAGTTTTGAATCTACAAGGGAAAATGCTATCATGGATAGATTCTTATGGGGTGATTTGAAAGTTATGTTTGAACCACATCCAGAAGATAAAGTATGGCAAGATCAGTTTCAGAATGAAGTATTGTTTTGGAAGCTGTATGATTCTTGTAGAGTTCATTGTGTGGCAATAAAAAGACTTCAGATTTGGATGTTAGTTGAGAAAACATATCCTCTATAACTAGCTACAGTTACACAGATGTTGATGCATATTGTGTGACACCTATGATGCTTATAAGAAAGTATTGTAAACAACTCAAGAAGAAGTAAAATGTTTGGAAGCATCCACCTGGTTTTGATGAAGCTTGAATGAAGAAACTTGATGATTTTGGAGAAAATATCAAGTTTAGGGGAGGATTGTTGGGATTAAAGCTTCTTGATGTTAGTATTGCTCATCTTGATGTTACTACTGCTCCAAAGAATTAAAATTGCTCAAGAACTTCAAAGGAAAATGCTAAGTGTTTTAATGCTGCCAGTGTAAAAGTTAAGACTGCTGGTGTAACTTACTACTACTAGTAATGCTGAAGAACTTCATAGAAATACACTAAGTAGTTAGTGCTGCCAGTACAGAGTTACAACTTCTGAAGAGTTAATGGTACTGGTGTATTAGTTAAGACTCTTAGGCTTAAAGTTAATGTTGTTTATGAGATATACTTGTATAGTCACTTAGATAATTATAGAAAAGATTTAGAAATATTTATCTTAAAGAACAAGTTATTGTAAGCCGACTAGGACTCCTTAGTCTATAAAAGGATGTCCTAGGGCATTGAGTTAGATATACCAATACGTAATTTTGATAGAGTCGATTAGCTTCGAGGTTGTATAACCCTAATACTTTTGAGTACTCGTATTATCATCAATAATATTGAAGCTTTGTTTGTTTGTTAAATTGTGTTCTTGTGTTTACTGTTACATTACAAAGTTCTTCTTATGATTAAAGACTAGATTCTGCATAGTCTTTAATACATCCTTAGACAGTTTCTACATAGTTGTTTTAGATTTATCTAAGATAACTTAACCTTTACAAGCTAAGGGAATTCCATCAAGTGTTCTACTGGGATCAACAAGTTCCATTAACATGTGTTATTTTTAAGTTTTTCGAAAGTAGATCGGTCGCCCTAATGCATATCATTTCTAGACTTTAAATTTTCCAAAGTTCAAAATAGATCGGGCGACTGGGCAACTTATACAAAGAAATCATGAGTCAACAAGTGTCCAAATATGATACGTGAATTTTTTTTATTCGGTTAACTAGGACACGTGTCAAATGTAGACAAAGGTTGCCCAAAAAAGAGTCGCCCTTGGTCTATTTTGGACTTCACTCTGGCGAATGGTCTATTCTCGAAATTTTTCCATAAGTTTATATATTAGGTTAGAGGATCACATAGAGAGTTTCCCTCCTTAACACACATCCTTTCATTTTCTTTCTCTCTTTTCCTTTAACTTACGATCTACACATCAACATATGATGAACCATGATTTATAAATATTCGAATCAAGATTTGATGAACATTCACCATGATTGATGGAAAATTTACTGATAAATATTTAGACCATAATTGATGAACATCTTGTAATTATCTGTTGAACTTGAAACTTAGTTTCTTTTATGAACATTTTGTGATTACACTTACTTTGTTGAACATTATGTGATGAACACTTACATGATAAACATTATGTGATGCACAATTACACATTCAAAGTTTGTTTCATCATTGTTGTAAAAATTGTTAAAAACGTTACACTTTTATTTTTCATCGAAGATTGAATCATTTAGAAATTACTAAAACATTTATATTCTAATAGCCACCTTCAAACTCTAAAATCATAAAGTTATTTCATTGAGTCATTTAATCAAACACTTTATTGAGACTTTCATGCATATGCATACTTGATTTGTTTCAAAATTTAAAAGAAAAACAAAAAAGAATAAAAATAAATAAATAAATAAAATTAATATCATCACATGTCAATTCAAGGTATGTCAATAAATAATCGCCATAATAATTTCGTTTGTCTAAAATTGAAAGAAACCGTAATTTTTTTGTAAATCAATGAACTTCGAATTTCATGAAAAGTTTTAATTTATATCAATTGAGAGAAATGAAAGTGGAAATAAATTGAAACCTAATTTTGTGATATTAAATGAATTAAAACTAAAATTGGGGTAAAGATTTGGAAAATTTGTGAAAAAGGAAAAGAAGAAGAGGGAAAAAGGATGACACGATATTAAGTACGCCTTTTAGAATTTTTAGGAAGTAGGCTTTTCCCCCACTTTATACAGGATCGTAACTCGTTATTTAAATTAGATAATCTATTTAAATACACCGTTAGTCTCCAAGGTTTTGTTAGATTTCATGTTAATCCAAAATCGGAAAAAATTAAACCATTGCTCGCCAACGTTGCCAATATTGCTCGCCGCTAGTCCAGTTTCTTAATGACGTTAGTTTTCTTTCGATATCTCATTTCACATGCCATGCACGTTAGTTTTCTTTCGACAACGACATTACAGATTTAGATCTAGATCTAGAAAAAAAAAATAGAGATGTTTGTTGTGGTGGTTTCGTGAAGGTGGAAGCCCAAGGTGTAGGTTGGCCGTTTCTTTTCCCCTATCATATTCCGGCGACGGTTTTCCCATCATTTTTTTTATTTGCAACGACTGGTTGCGTGAATGTGTTTGTATTTGTACAAAAGAAACCCATTTGACCAACCGATTTAAATGTTGATTCGGGTTTTGTTATATTACAAAATGTATATGAGTTTTGTTAGTTTAGGACTTTTATAATGTTTGCTTTGTGTTTAAAGTTTTTTTTTTTTTTTTTTTCAATTTGGGTTTAGTTTGCAAATTTGACGGTTGAATATTTGTTGAAGATTTGAAGTTATTCTTTATGTTCTTCATTTTTTGTTGTATTGAGATGGTGATGAGTTTATAGCATGAGTTTGTAATCAAATTTGTAAAACTTAATTTGAGTCTATTTTTAGTTTTTATATTAGTTAGTTATACATTATTTTTGATGATATTTAATGAACTAAGAATTTGATAATGATTGGGGAAGGTGGTGGTGGTGATTAATGGTGGTGGTGGTGGTGATTAATGGTGGTACTGGTGGTACTGGTGGGGTGGTGGTGAGTGAAGAAGAAAATGAGTATGATTAGTAATGGTGGGACCCACATGAAAGTTATAAAATTACAATAAATACCTTAAATAAAATGACAAAAAAAAAAAACAATTAAAATATACATTAAAGGACAAAAAGATAAACATTAAACAAAGGCATGAAAGGCAAAAAAAAAATGAAATGACTAAACTACCCTCATGTGACGTGAGATAATGAGGGAATATTGTTAGGGAAATGGAACAACGATGAGCAATATTGGCAATGTTAGGGAGCAATGGTGTAATTTGTCCCTTTTTTTTAACTAAACGTGAAATCCCCTTTAAACTATATCTATAATATGAGAATTAAGAGTAAACTCCAAAATACATCCGTGTGATTTACTCATTTTACACCATACATCACATTCCAAAAATTTTAGACATATACATCCCTCTTTTAATCAAAGTTAACCACCATATTTCCTCCCCTTTTAGGACTAGCGGTGCAAATGATTTATTTGTTATCTTCTAATGCGAGAAAAAAATATTTGCACCGTCAAACCCTCCATCAATGTTTATTGCACCGTTAGTCTTAAACAGCTTTTTATACATTTTCGTCCGTTTTTATATGTTTTTCTTACGTCTTCACACGATTTTATTTGTTTTTATACACTCTCGTCCGTTTTCATACGTTTTTGTCCGTTTTCATCCATTTTTACAGGTTTTCTTACGTTTTTTGACTATATAAACTAATTCAATAATTGATTATTTCCTTATCTTTAAATAATCTTTTATATAATAAAAGAATTACATCATTTCGGAGTGTTTTTGCAAATCCCTTCTCATTGACAAAAAAATTAGACCAATAGGAGAGCTTGATTTTGCCACATATGCAAAATCGAGCAATGTGTTTGGTCAATAAAAAGTCAAAATTAAATTGATTTTGGTCAAACTTAATAAATTTGGTGGAGAAATTTGGTTAAGAAAAAAAATGCATAAAAATATAGGTGCCAAATTTATGAAAACAAAAACTTAAAAAAAGAGGGAGTTGTTAATAAAACTTTGGTGGTTGAATTTTAAATAAATTATATAGAGTTAAGTGTAAAATTACATGTTTCCATGTTTTTTAATAATTTTAGAAAAAAACAAATAACCCCTTACACTTTATACCCCTTATACTTTATAATATTAACTTTGTTTAAAATTACATTAGTATTAGTATTAGTTTTTAGACTTTCATCCATTAAAATTACAAAATTTGGTAAATATGCGAATTAGTTTTAGTATTGTTAGTTTTAGACTTTCATCCATTAGAAATTTTTTTTAAGGACTCATGTTATTTTATTTAAAAGTTTAATTTATGCGTACACGTGTTTGAGTATTAAATACGGCTAAATTATTAGTAACGGGAATATAAATATCAAATGGTAAGTATGAGTTACTGTGATATGAAAATAAATATATGTGATTTTACTTATAACAACGACTCATGAAATTGTTATTTAAAATTTATATATGAATATCTATAAAAATATTTTAAAAACTTTACGAAGCATATTTTAACTTCATTAACATGCATTATGTGCTACTAAACTCGCACATTTTGTAAAACATGATATCAATAGTTAAAGTTAAACAATAACATCAATATCAACCTCAACATGTCTGTTAGTTAAAAACGTTATACAAAGCTAATTTACTCATTTTGACAAGTGATATGCTCTAATAGGCTGCACCTTCTATTTTTTATTACTTTAGCAGAAAGTGTATTGTGCGCGTTGTTAAGTCTGAAAGAAATGAAGTAAAAAAGTGTACGTTTTGTGCCAATAGTTTGAGTATTAGCTAATTGATGTTTCTTTCATGATGTTTTATATACCAGTTGGTCCTTATGCATTATTTATTCGAACTTGCCACATTAAGAGACTAGGAATACAAATTCATCACCAAGTATGCTAAAGTAGGAACCATAAAAACCCTCGAAATTACACCTGATGCATCAACAACGGATTTACTTTGAAGGTTACTTAGAACATATATTTGATACAATAATTTGCTTATATGATATATGTGTTTATTGAATTTTAAAATCAAGTTGTCTCTTGAATTTTCATATACTTAAACGGCTAACTCACATAATCCCAAGTAACGTTATATAAATGCCTTTGTCTCAGGCATTGATATGTGTTGAATTGCATTAACCTTATTCCAAAGTTGCAACGAAAAAATAAATGTCACAAGTATTTGATGAGTTAATTGCTTTTGAATTTGTTGTAATATAGGATAATGATGATCTAGAAAGAGATGTAACTAATATGTCTCATTCACTTGAAAATCTGATGCGAAAAGAGTGAGCCGGTTTACTAAAGTAGGACTTGCTTAAGTTATTGGAGTTTGGGACTGTTACTTTCTACTAATTATAGTAAGTTTTTAAAGGGTTTTGGGACCGTCTTAATAGTTAGATTCATGGTGATTAGGATTGTTTTAATGGTTGCCTTAATAGTTATTAAAGGGTTTTTGTGACTGTTTTAATTGCAGAATTCAAGGTATTTGGGACAGTTTTTAATAGCTGAATTGATGGGTGCATGAAACTGGCTTGATAGCTGAATTCAAGGGTGTTTAAGACAATTTCAATTGCTAATTTAGGGGTGTTTGGAACTTTAATAATAGCCGAATACAAGGGTGTTGCGACTATTTTTAATAGGCATTGTTATTGCAAAATAAATTTGACTTATACTAAACTAATAGACGTAAAGTTCTAAACATTTTAAGACAATATATTCGGTATTAAATACATGATAAAAATTTTATGTAAAAACCTCGTGCGTGTACATGTATTATAATAGTAGTATTGGACTATTGGCTTTAATACGATTAATAGAAAATGATTAACAGAAACGGTATATGTTGGTAGAACCAAAGTAAAAACACTAAGTTTCACAATATGCTCAATGGCTTGTTTTAAAAGTCAAGTATCATATGAAGAAAAATTCCAAAAGGATAATTTGTACTTCATAAATTACAAGAAAAATACTCACTTCACATTTTAAGCATTTCTTCATTCGTTCAAATATTATGTATAAAACATCGCAATCGATTTCGGAGTATCATCCAAACACATGAAAAGGGATGCAATAGATCCAAACCTCGTAGATTAGTCGGGCAAAAGGTTGGAAACTATGATTACCGGAAAAAAAAACGTTAATTGAGTTCTTTTTAAAAACAAGAAAACGAAAAGTTAATTGATTTCTCTTTTGAAAAACAGAAACGTTAAACTTTGTGTATCGAGAACACTTTTCATCATAACTACCACACACAAAACCTTCAACATATCCACAAATATTTGAAGCGTAACGAGACTTGTAAATCAACATTCATTTTTATCCCTAATCGATGTAGGACAACATTAAAAAAAAATAAAAAAAATTCTTAAACGATAATACCGCACATTCCAACATGAAGCAATGACAAAAAATCTTGAGCTTGGATCTGACGATCAATTAAATCGTGAAACTTGAAAAAAACTCGAACTCCAAAACCTTACCACAACTTTTTCCATTATTGTCTTCCCGGTATCCATCTGATTGTGAGCATCAGTTTCCTCTCTCACAAAATTTGATGTCTATCTTAATCTTTTATATAATAAAACAAAACTCTAAGTGGGGACTTTTCCATTTCAAAAATATAAACCATACCTTATTTAGTAAAGATTATTTTCTAATTAGGTAACATTTTATATTTATCCATAACACAAGTAGAAGATAAGTACAAAAAATATAAATAAGATGCAATTAACAATATGATTAAAATTTTTAAATAATTATTTTTAATAATAAAAAAACTATAATTAAAAATCATAAATCAAACAAAAGAAAGATTCAATTATTTGTTTTTAATAAATAAAAATATATAATTCAAAAAAATTTTAAAAAAAACCAGCGCGTGCGCGGGCATTATAACTAGTCTTTTTATAAAAATGTACCTAAAGTCGAAATAGTTTAAATTATAAATGCCGTTATTATAAAGGATAGACTATGAACAGTCGTACGCCAAAAAGGGTTAACGTGTAAATGATAACATAATTCGTTTAACACCAATTAAAAAAAAAGGACCACGAGTGTTATTCTTTACAAAGATAGGGGTTGTATATGCAACTTTAAACTTTAAAGGACAACAGATGAAATTTTGGGCAAACCACAAGGACCACCTATGTAATTTACTCTAAATGCAATTTTTTTTAAAGAAAGAAAAGTTTGAACGTATTAATTCACATTAGAAATGAATTTATAAGATGTCGGTTGACACCCACTAGAGAATCCTTAAAAAAAATTAAATAAAACAAGAATGAGCAAAATCCTTGACGTCTCTTGGTGGCTCGATATCTTTTATTCAACTCTTGGACTTTGACAAAAGGTTTAGCAACGTGATAAAAAACAATATTTTTCAAAAGAGAAGTACTTTGTAACAAACGGCTTAAACATTGCCAGCTCCACAAATCCAGGGGGTTTCACGTTCTATTCTTTCTCTCCACGTCTTCTAGAAGCTCCGCGTTTTTCTCACGCCACCCTACAACAACAAACCCTACGAAACGCTCCAAATAACTCTCCCATTTTCTTGGCAACTCTCACAAAGAAAAAAAAAGTAACCCCTCATTTTTCTCTCTAACAAATTTTTTTATTTTGGTAACATACTTTTGTTGATTTTATTGTTGCAGATCTGAGTTTGATTATTTTTTCATCTCTAAATAAAAAGGTATATAATAAGATCTCTTTTCATGCCTTCATGTACCCTTTGTTTTTAGATTCATATAGCCTTTTTCTCTCTAATGTACATGTCCTATCAAACATTCAGGCCACCTTAACGCCATGTTTGAGATTGTTTCACGTATATATGTTGTGAACGAATATATTTAAATGTCATTGTTGTTGTTGTCTGATTCATATATTTTTGTTTTTATATATACTGGGTTATTTAGAAGGCGAGATCGATGACCAGTATGACATTTTACGAGAGGTTTTCGAAGACATTTCGTCAACATCCAAATTTTTCCAAGATTCTCGTAGTTTTTGCCGTCAGGTATAGTATTGTTTTTTTGTTTATATATAACATTAATGCATTTGTCTGTTTTTGTAATATGAGCGTATTATGTATATGTTAATGCGAATGCGCAGTTGGGCTTGATTGTTGTTTTGAAGTTGGTTAGATCTAGATTTGGTGTGAAATGGATGTTGGCTGACTGGTTTTGATATCACGTTACATGATGATGTTTTGCATGACTAAACAATATTTTCTAGATGTGTAGTAATTGAATTATGTTTTTATATATACCTCATGTAATGTTCGGTGGCTTTTGCTTTACATACGGTTACAATGTTTATGTCTAGTTTGTTTTGATATTGTCCGAAGCTTATGTTGATTATGAGACTTATTCACTGCTGCTTTGTAGCTATTTTGAAGTTGATTAAATCGTGTCTTATTGACTTATTGGTTCTGGTAGTACATTCCAATTTAATAAATGTATCCAAGGACGAGGAAAAATAGTGGTTACATGGTTATTTTAACTCTGTTAACATACGGAAAACTGATTAGCTTATTCTTAAATGCATGGATTTACTACTGAATAAACATGTTATTTGAATTAGGGAGTAGCCATTCGACATTTATCTATACTGCAGAGTTTTAAAGGCGCAGGTGGGAATGTATTCAATGTAACATTTGGACTTTTTTTTTTTTTTTTTTTTTTTTGCATTAGCATTGGTTCCATATAAAAAGACAGTGATTTAATTATAAGAAAGTAAAGCCATTTGTTTTCAAGTTCTGTAATTGAACTGTTGCTCTGTAGTTCTAAATCCTTTTGAATCACAACCTTGTTTCTTGAAATGATTATTCTTTATATGAGAGTTCTATAAATGATATCCCAAATTGTTTATTAAGTATTAAATTAGTTTAGGGCCTTTAGTGAATTAGTGAAACATCTTGACTGTGTCACTGATTCTTTATTTTTTTTATGCCAGCTATATGGATTTTGTTGGTGTCATATCTATTCGATTGGTATTTAAACGGCTGAATGTTTGTTTATTTAGTATGCATAACTAACTTATTTGTTGATGTTATAAGCCCTTATAGCTAGTTAGAGATTTTAACTTCTCGTTTTATAAAGGACTTACATCATGTAAATATGCAGTGGCGGGGGTCTTGTGGCCTATTCAGAGGCGTATGCACCAAATAGTTCGAAGATTGATCAACTACCCGAGGCAGGTAACCAAAAAAAGAAGGTGGTGGTGCTTGGAACTGGTTGGGCCGGAACAAGTTTCTTGAAAAATTTGAAGAATTCCTCGTATGATGTCCAAGTGATATCACCCCGGAATTACTTCATGTTCACACCGTTACTGCCAAGTGTAACAGTTGGCACTGTGGAAGCTCGTAGCGTTGTGGAACCAATTCGCAGAATTGTTGAAAAGGTATGGAAGTAATTTTTGATTGCTGCTGTTTGGATGTTTTAGTATCAATTTTAAAGGATCTTCTGTCTAGTTTAAGTCTATTTCTCATTAGAAACTACATAACAACTTGATACTGATTGTCTAGTGTAAATGTATGTTACTTTTACATCTCACTTCTAAAATCATTCATTATATATTTTCTCTTATTATTTATTTCTAGTGTGGACATCATGTAGTTTATGGCCATACAATTAATGTTGTAAATTGTTGGTTACTGATTAACGTCTGTTTTATCTTAAACAGAAGAATGTGAATGTTAATTTCTGTGAAGCTGAATGTTTCAAGATTGACGCCCAAAACAAAAAGGTTTACTGTCGTTCTACTAAAAATGAGAAAGAAGAATTTGTTGTTGACTATGATTACCTAGTTGTTGCTATGGGAGCCCGTGTTAATACGTTTAACACTCCTGGTGTGGAAGAAAACTGCCTCTACTTGAAGGTAGCTTATTCATAAAGTCTTGTCATTTCATATCACAGTTTACTGTATATATAGGATATTAAAGTAGCGGACAATAAACATAACACATAAGTTCATTATCATAGAACTTCACATTATAAATTGGAAGTAACTTGACATGTCTATAAATTATCAGTTGGTCGGGGTATTCTCCTAACTATGATTAATTCCAGGAAGTTGAAGATGCTCAGAAGATCCGAAGGAGGGTAATTGATTGCTTCGAGAAGGCAAGCCTACCCAATTTGAGTGATGACGAGAGGAAAAGGATGCTTCAGTTTGTTGTTGTTGGTGGTGGTCCAACCGGTGTTGAGTTTGCAGCGGAACTTCATGATTTCTTGTCTGAGGATTTGGTGAAATTGTATCCAGCTGTCAAAGATTTCGTCAAAATATCCCTTCTTGAGGCAACCGACCATATTCTAAGCATGTAAGCCTTTTTATATATCCACAAGATTGACTTACGTTTGCTCATGCCTTTTAATACTAAGTCATTAGTTCTTTTCATTAAACAAAATATCACCTTAATCATCATGCATATAACATCCATATCGATATCTGTTCTTACTTATTTACGTGCTCATGGCTTGCAGGTTTGACAAAAGAATTACCGCTTTTGCAGAGGAAAAGTTCCATAGAGACGGAATAGATTTGAAAACAGGATCTATGGTGGTTAATGTCTCAGATAAAGAAATTTCAACCAAAGAGATAAAGACTGGGAAGGTCTCTACGATTCCTTATGGGATGGCAGTGTGGTCCACAGGTATTGCGACTCGTCCTGTTGTGATGGATTTCATGAAGCAAATTGGGCAGGTATACTTTCTTCTTTAAGATGCAAGTTTGACATTGATTTTCCATTGAGTGGCATTGTTAAATAAGATGTGTATTTGTTGTTTCATAGGGACATCGACGTGTATTAGCTACTGATGAATGGCTTCGAGTTGATGGAACCAACAGCATATACGCACTTGGCGATTGTGCTACAATAAACCAACGCAAAGTCATGGTACATCTATTTTTTTAGCTTGGACATTATACTATAGCATCATAAGAGGAATTGTTTAAAACTCAATTCTACAAACAAACACTGCCCTTTTTTTAACAATTTGCTCACTTTTCTGCTCAAATTTGAATCCTTGACAGGAGGATATTTCGTCTATATTCAAAAAGGCTGACAAGGACAACTCTGGAACACTTACTACTAAAGAATTTCAAGAAGCACTCGATGACATCTGTGCCAGGTATCCTCAAGTGCAACTTTATTTGAAGAACAAGAAAATGAGCAGTCTTGTTGATTTACTCAAGGAGTCCAAGGGTGGTACTGCAAAAGGATCCACTGAATTCAACGTTGAAGATTTTAAATCAGCTCTATCTCAAGTAGATTCTCAAATGAAGAATCTTCCAGCAACTGCACAGGTTATCGCATAATAACTCTTCCCAATAACTCTCATTAACTCTTCCCATGGCTATAGCATAATAACGTATAACTAAGTATCCTCATGGTGTTTGGTAACTTCTTTGCAGGTTGCAGCTCAGCAGGGAACCTACCTTGCTGATTGTTTTAACCGCATGGACGAATGTGAGAAAAATCCAGAAGGTCCTATTCGTTTCAGAGAATCTGGACGACATCGCTTCCGTCCTTTCAGGTACAAGCATTTGGGTCAATTTGCTCCATTAGGAGGAGAGCAAACAGCAGCACAACTTCCTGGTGATTGGGTTTCTATTGGCCACAGCAGCCAATGGCTCTGGTATTCTGTATATGCAAGGTAAACAACTAACTAATCAATTGACACTCGAGCTTATACATATAGACTAATATCTCTTCTGTCTTTGCTTTGAACAGCAAGCAAGTGAGTTGGCGTACAAGGTCACTGGTGGTGTCAGACTGGATTAGGCGTTTCATCTTTGGCAGGGACTCGAGCCAAATATAAATGAGCCATATCGAACACTGATAACCATGATGATTTCCTATTATATATTCGCTGTTATGACTATGGCAAATTTTGGTCACCATTTGATATTCTATTATTCATTTACATGTATGAGGTTACTGTTTTTTCTGCCAAGAATAACGGAATGGTTTTATTCCTCGGCTTACACCTAGTTTACTTGAGCTGTTTTGTTCCAAAAACAAGTTATGGAATATGAGTCACCTTGATGTTCTGCTGTCATATTTTAACATGCTATTGTTACTTGTACATGTAGTTTGTTAACTTGTAAAGTTTTGAACATGTTAAAATCATGTGGTAAATGTATATTTTTGGCTAACAAGTACGATGATGATAAATATTCCGACCACAATTGTCTTGCCTTAGCTTGATAACTTCTCTGTTGGAAAAACATATGTTACCATATACTAAGAATAAAAAATTGAATGCATATAAATAATTAGACGAATATATAGCAACGAAATTTTATAGCGACAAACAGTTAGAAAAACGTATCAACCAAATAATAACACAATAATTAAAAAAAAATGTAATATGGCGTCTTATATAGTAGAGTTGTTGACTAATTTTTAGAAATTATTAATCGGGATTAAAAGCACATACGAAACTTTAAAAAATACAATACTAATTGGGGAAAATTTGTTGTTGATATTTCTTCATGATTTAATCTTTTTGCCATTCGATGAACCTTGCTCAGTTCGGTGGCAAACTCGAGTCAGTTGGCATATTGAGAAACTTCAACTCTTCCATTTTCATTATCACCTCGTCTTTTTTCCTCTCCGTCTCATACGCCACTTGAGCGGATTCTCGTTTAAGTCGCAACTCATTATGCATCATACCCGCAAATTCGGATCATGTTTTAATCAAGGGACGTCTTTCCTTGCCCGGGGTCGTGGTCTTGCGTCATCGCCGAATAGGTAGGCATGTTCGGTTAGATCGACCGGGTCGACAGGTTCGGGAGAATCCCACTTGTGGTGTTCTTTCAATATTTCCTAAGCATGTTCTTGCATAAACTTTTGATTTCCCTTTAGGGACTCATCACGAAATGCTTGCTTTGCACGCTTAATAAGATCACCCTCGTTTTCCCTACTTCTATTTCCAAGGCGTTTAAACCCTTATGGTTCAAAGTTGCCCACTTTCCCGTCAACATATCCTTGGTACGCTTATTGATTGGTCCCAAACGGTCAACTAAGTTGAACAGGTGATGGTCAACCAAGTCAAACGTCTCAGACCAAATCTCCGCGGAATATAGTGGTTTCCCCGGGTCGTTATGTCCCGACGAGGTGTGGATGGTAATCAAAACGGGTTTGTGATCGGGTGAATTTGGACAGGAAAGGGTATGTAAGGGTTTGAATGATTACACTAAGGAAATACGAATGAGAACGATTTAAACAAACTATATTAACAATAACGTGAAACCTAGTTAACCTAAACGTAATCTAAAAACTTAAAATCAGAATTTGCTTATAAATAAGCAGAAAAATAAGTCAAATGGCTTAAATAGAAGCTATCACTTTATTTATGTTTTTGGTTTTTCTATATTTTACAAACTACTTTCACGAACGTAACCTAAATTTTTTAAAAACGTAAAAGTTATTTAAATAAAACGCGAATTGCAAATAACGTACGAAAAGTAAAATTAACGCAACTCAAACATGAATTCGAACAAGGAATAAAAATTAAAACTCAAAGACTACTTAAAAGTCTACGGGAATGATAATAGAAAGTTAGAGAACCCTAAAACGTAATCTAAAATTAAAAACGCGAAAGTTAATTAAATAAAACGCGAGTGCGCAAAATAAAACGTGAATTTTAAGCTACGCTAATCCTACAGGTGTACAATTAATTTTCCTACGTACTAGAAGACAAAATAAAATTTTAGAAAAAAGAAAATTAAGTTTTCGACAAAAATTCTATTTATAATGAATTAAAAGCTAAATAACACAAATTAAATTCTAATAAATAAATTACAATTACTAAAAATCTGAAACTTTTTTATAAAATTCCTAAAAGTTAAAACTAATTTTTAAAAAGTATAAAAAGTTATGGTCTAATATGAAAATAAGCAGGAAATAAGCAAACTATAAGCTGATTAACTAAAATAAGCAAAAAAATGCTTGAGCTACTATAAATATAAAGGTGAGCAAACAACAACAAGAAATACTCCAAAGCACAGATGGGTGAGGTGTGTTGTTTGTGTATCTGTGTGAGCCAAGAGGTCAATGGGTCGAATCCCACTGACCACAACTTTTTTTCAAATCTAATTTTTTTTCTTTTGTTTGTTCACTGATTAAGCATAACACAAACCATTACTAAAACACAGATTCACAATCATATTTGAAGAACAGTTTGCAATGACCATTTCCAAAACTCAGATTCACATTCATAAGTAATTTGGTTTTGCTTTCTAAATTTACTAAATCAAAAGCTTCACAAAGGGATTACAAGCTCAAAGAAACTTGCTCAGACTGAATAATATCAACAATAACAACAAACAAGGAACAAAAACAACAACAGGATCAAGCATAAACAAGAAATCATCAAGCTCATAAGCTGCAATTGCATCAGCAGTAACAGTGGTTCATGGGGGAACTTGAGGGCAAAATTAAGTTAAGTTAATCCAACAAGCAATTCAGACTAGACCATTTATGGAACTAACAACCCACCCTAACAGGCTACCTAAATCACTAATTTACAACCCTAAAAATCTAATATCGATCAAGTTATGATCACTTGAAATATGGGTCAACTGGTGCAGGGGAAGAAACCTTCCCTGCAGGCCTGTTTGAGCAGTGGTGGGCCCCACAATAAAAATCGCAAAAATGAGAAAACCTTAGAAATCTGAAGATGAGCTGGGATACTACTTCCACAAGAAAATTCAGAACCCAATCCTAACCCCTAAATTCATAGAAATTCATGCAATAACTGACTTTTCTCCCTAAGGGATGTTTTGACTTTTTGCCCTGCTTCATCTCAGTTGACTTATGCTAACTTTAATCCAATCTAGATGAATGCAAATGATCAATTACACTGAAGTGTGAGTGAAATATGCTACACCAACTACTTATGCAACTTAATGAGTGACTGTCTATCCTAAAAAAGTACTAAATGCTAGGCAGAACTGAATCTAAGCAAAGAGTTTGACTTTTTAACAAATGAACTATGGGGGTATGCAGTTGCTACTCTACATAAACTTAGTGTGACTAGACTTAACTGAGAGCAATGACTAAAATAAAACCAAACACATAAAACAACCTCAATCCACACAGTCCTAGGGTGGTTTTTGTAAGCCTGCTTCTACTTGTTCAAATGAGTTCCAAAAGTCAAGCAAGGCTCAGGTGTGGGGAGCTAGCTGTGTGGGTTTCCCAGCAAACCAACTTCCTAAGGATGAACTAAGGAAATGAATAAGCTAGGGGGCCTGTGAAAAGGGTCAGTTGGACCACTGGTTATGGAGCAGGGGTGGGTATTGACTCAGGGAGTTACCAAAACTAGATAATGAACAAACATATAAACCTATATAAAGCTAGATTGAAGCAACAAAGCTACCTTACAAAGCTTGAAACCAAACTACCTATGCAATTTTTAGAAAAACAGTTATATAAAAAAGTTTTTTGAAAGACTACTTAGAAACTTGGAAATTAGATGAAACTGAGAAATCTTGATGCTGAACTACTAAGATTACTTAAGGGAAACTAAATTAATCCAAAACCTTGGTCAAAACACTTTTAGGCTCAAAAATACCCCCTTGTGCCAAACAGTCCCTTAAGGGTGACTGTTTGGTCAAATTCAAATGGAATGAGTGTTTAAGCTTTATGAAATGAAGGTTCTACACTAATTAAGCTATTATATGAATGAATAAGCAGTAAGAACTCCAGATTAAGCAATAAGAATAAGCTAACATTAATGAGCAATACAAGCTAATTGAGGACAGTTAAGGGCAAGTTATCAAACCATCAATATCTGAGATATTCCATAAACATAAGAGATACTAAATACCCTAAATGAGCAGTACAACACATAAATAAGCAGTTGATAAGCAATGTAAACAAGCAGTACAATGATAAGCAGATGCTACAGTAATAAATAAAAAGATTTAGACTTTTCTTAAATTTTAAGAAAAGGGTACATCAACTGAGATTAGAAGCTTAACAATACTTTAAAACTAAACTAAACTACTTAGGCTAAAAAGGGTCCAATTGTTTGTTTATTTAGGCTAAAAAGGGCCCAATTGGTTATAGTAAATTACAAGGACCAAAGATGTCAATTCTGAAAATGTTAGGGACTGAAAGTGTAACATCCTTCAAACTTGTATCAAGGTCTTTTCCTGCCACATATCAATAGTACAAGGATCACAAATAAAATTTTCATTTTAAAAACACCCGAGGACCATTTTTGTAAATTTCAAAAGTTGAGGGACTTTTTCTGTCAATTGCCCAAACTTATGATCCAAGGGCTATTTGTGATAACTTATGATTTTCCAAGGACCAAAAAAATGATTTTTCATCCAAAAATTCCACCAGGGACCAATTCTGCGAAAGTTTGAAACTCCAGGGACCAAAATTGTAAATTTCCAAAACTTTTCAGATTTTTCACCAAAGGACTAAATATGACAACTTATGATTTCAAAAGGACCTTTTAAAATATGTGCTCAGGGACTAATTTTGCCAATTTTTGAAAGTTGGGGGACTGAAACTGCCAATTTTGCAAACTTTGTACGTTTTTCAACTGTTTTCACTCAATTTGCATCTAAAACATATAAAACACAATTTTGAAATATTTTCAGTAGCCAGATGTATCGATTCAAGTAAGAACTATGGTCCACCTGATAACCATGTGATTTTGAGCAAACCACCAGCTGTCAACGGATTTGATTAGTCTTTACCAAAAGCCGTTTGCTTCTGGACTAGCCAACTCTTGATGGAATAGTCAACATCTTCGTGAGCTGATTACCAACTATGGTTTTTCCACTGCCTTTACCACAAGCCATAATCTTGCGGGCTAGCCAACTCATTCACTTTATGGGATATGGCGAGTTGATTTACCATATAATTTTGGGCAAATTGCAAGCCGTCAACGGATTTGATATATCTTTACCAAGAGCCGTTTGCTCCTGGATTAGCCAATCCCTTTGTCGGTTAAACATGGCGGACTGATTACCACAAAAATTTTGAAGCACCAGTGAAAATTTTTTAAAAATTTTTGAAATTTTGGCCAAAAACGGGGGTACTAGATAGTAAAATGTAATAAAATTCGCTAGAATAGCGAAATACCCCCCCCCCCCCCCCCCACTTAGAATCCTCAATATTCAAAGTCCTGGTAATTATGCCAACTATTTGAACGTAAAAGGGCAACATTACAAGCTAAATATGGAAAACACCATTTTGTTTTTCACTTCATTGGTAACCACAGTAGGGGTAATTCCCCCACACTTAGGGTGAAAACCCTAAGTACATGCTACTGTTTTTGTTTACCGAGTCGCTAGCTTGACTCGACCCCGAATTCATTTGTCCTTGGGGAAGCATGATGTGGAAGAAACAATCTCAAGCGGACTTTCATTCAAGATGTTTGGACAAACATTTGAAGCACGTGAAAGTTCCACACCGATGAGATATAATCCCGGCTCAAGATAATGGTACATGAAAATGCCAGGATCAAAGATGGTATCCTCATTCCCGAAGGAGTGAAGAACAAGAGAAGTCACCCGATAGGTGAAGAAAAGGAAGAAAACCATGATGAAAATCATGATAAGATCTTCTTCCTCGAGAGCAGGCTCATTAGCCTGAGTTTGGATTTCAAGGGTTAAGCTCAAAAACATCCCGGGAGGGAGGGTGGGAATTTATAAATTCTCATGATTGAGAGTATCTCCCCCCGGGCTATCATACTCCAGAGGAGTAATGATATGATGAGTGAGTTCACCGGAGAACTCCTCATGAAGAGAATCATTCACATGATGTGAATCTGTGAACTCATGTTCCATTATGGACTCATCACAATCCTCATTCTGAATATCAAAGAATGGATTATCAGAAATCAAAGTGAATTCAGAATCGAATTCAAAAAGAGGATTGGTGAGAGTAGTATTGAATGATTCGGGAACAAAGTGATTATCAACCTCTATTGGACTGCTGGGATAAGAACTGAGTGGTGGATCATGATATAGGAGACTTTCAATTTCTCCAAGATCGGCTTCAAAGTCGAGGAGACCATCATCACTTTCCAATGAAAGTGGATTGATGTGAGTAAGTTCATCGGCGAACTCCTCAAGAAGAGGATCAGCATCAGACTGTGGGAGTGATGCCTCAATATACTCAATGTCTCCATGAGATGTACAATCATCATTAAAATCTAAGAAAGTCTCAAAATGATCGTTTGAACACTCAAGAGGGGAAGGTAAATCACACACATGATCAAAAGTTCCCTGTGACTCTCTTGGGATTGGGATAAGGTTCTCAACACTAGACTTTATGAATTCGTCCGATTCCTTATCAGGAACAGTGCTAAGATGCTCATCCCCCATGTTAAGAGAGTGAGTGTGAACTTCGGGTGTGATAACAGCAGACTCAGGGAATTGAGAAGGACTAGCAGTCATGGATTCTACAAGTTCCCTTATTTCTACTGCTAGTGATTCAGTTATATTCTTTTCTCCCTATATTTCTACTGAAGCAGTTTCAACTGAAGTTGAATCAAAAGGTTTCTCAGATACCTTTGGGATTGGAACAAGGTCATCAATTTCCTCAAGAGGATTGATTTTGACTTCCTTGCCCCCCATTATCAAGATATCTGAAGGTTCCTTTGAGATTTCTTCTTCAAAGTGTTCATCCTCATCACTTTCATCCTCAAGATAAAATGAGTTAACAGGAGGCTTTTGTTTCCTAAGAATCAGATCCTTAAGACAGTTTATACTATCTTGAATGGTTTTGTTGACTTGACTTTGATTCATAATCATTTTAGTAATCAATTCAGCTCTAGCTAACTCATCCTGAGGCGGTGGTTGAGGGTTTGTGTATTGTGAGGGCTGGTTAAAACCAAATTCATGATTGTTACAAGGAACCTGTTCATAGACAAACTGATTCCTAATTTGACAATCAGAGCTGTAGTGAGGGCCTCTACAATATTCACAACGGTAAAACTGTTGGGTTTCATGGCGTGGAAGCTGATGGAATGAACTAGTCGTGTCATGGTAGGAATAGGGATTCTGGTTATAGACAGACCCGTTTCCTGACTCCACCATGCCACGACTAGGGCAATTACCACCATTATAAGGACTACGACACCATCGGCAAAGAAGATGAGGATGAGACATAGAAAGAATCAAAGGGTTTTGTAGGGTAAGAAATGGAGAATCAAAAAGGTAGGAGGGTAAGGATGAATATTTTTGGGATTTTTGATAAACATTTTATAAGAAAGAAAATCATTTTGTGTTTTTTTGTGTTCGTTAAAAACTGATTTAAAATGTTTTCTGGAACAGTTTTGTTTATGATAATAAGATAATATGAACAAAGGTGGATAAATATACAAATGGATGAATTCCAAAATCACTAATACGCAAAACCGTTTAAAATACGCACACAACCTCCCCGGCAGCGGCGCCAAAAATTTGACTGGCTCCAAACGATCAACCTAATTGACCAAGTGATGGTCAACCAAGTCAAACAGCTCAGAATCAATCTCCGTGGAAATACAGGGTTTCCCCGGGTCGTTATGTCCCGACGAGGTGTGGATGGTATAAAAACGGGTTTGTGATCGGCTGAATTTGGACAGAAAGGTAAGGAATTTGGTTTGTATGATTACACTACGAGATGAGGAATGAAAATAACTTAGAAATACTATATTAACAATTACTGATGATCAGGTACGCTAAAAACGTGAGTTAAGTCTAAAAACGCGTTCGTTTGATTTAAATTTACGTTGACGTACGAAATAAAACGCGAGTTTTTGTGAAATAAAATACCTACGAATATGAAAATTACATTTTTACAATCCTAATGATAAAAGAAATTTTTAGAAAAAGAAAAATAATTTTTACACTATTTAATTATTTATTATTAATTAATTACTAATTTCCTATTTACTTTTAATTATTTAAAATACCCTAAAATACAAATAATTAGAAAATTAACCTAGAAAAATAAAATTTAAATTTGGAAAAATCTAAAAGAATATAAAACTAATTTTAAAACTGAAAATATATTTTTAAGACTATTTAAATAATTATTATTAATTATTAATTAATAAAAACTAATATTAATTATTAAAAATACTAAATGAAAAGAGAAAAATATGAAAAAATTACAGAAATTGTTTTATAGCTACAGGAACCTAGAAAAATTATAAAAATGAGATTTGCTTTTTGAAAAAGCTAAAAATAAGCCAAATGGCTTAAATAGAAGCTATCGCTATTTTAAATTTTGACTTTTTTAGAATTTTCTTTTACAAAACTAATTCATACTTAAAAATAACAAACTTTAATGAAGACACTTTGGCTGGTTCTCAAGAATAAGCAATGTGGAAACCAAATTTCTTAACAGATTGTGGAATAAGCTAACTAGGACTTGATGATTTGAAAAAGTTACATGAAAAGCAACCACAACAATATATAAGCTAAAACAGTTAATGAAAAACTTAAAACAAGCCAAATGCCACAGATAAGCACATTGAATAAGCAAATTTAAGCCAATAAGCACTTAGGCTCACATTTGAATATGAAACAGGTCCAATGGGTGGACTTGCAGCCCATTGTGGGGCCCACAAATAAACTCAGGGGTCCAAAATAAGCTTTGAACCAATAAGCTGACCTGGAGGGCTTCTCAAAAAGCTAAAAAGCTAAAGACGGGACTCACTATTGAGCTATTGATGAGCTTGTGAAATAGCACTCAAACACTGATGAAGCAGTGGAATGAGTGAGATGGGACAAATTGAAAGCTCAAAATTAGCTTAATAGATAAGCTGAGAACCCAAATGAAAGACTGGAATAAGAAACTAGGGTACATGAGCTTTTCAAAAACCCAAGGGCTTAAGCTGGGACCCACTGGAGAAGCTCTAAAAGAGCTTGTTAAAACAGGCTTGTGGGATGGATCCTGGTGCAGGGGAAAACAGCAGCCCTGCAGCCCACTTTGAAGCTTTACACAAGCCACAAAAAAATCATAAAATTATACCAAGAATTGATTCCTAAAGCTGAGCTGGGGGGCTATAAGTGCTAGAAATTTCAATTTCTCAATCTTAGTACAAAAATCACAAAAAATCTTTGAAGTTTTGAGATTCTGCCAATGGTTCACTTTTGACTTTTTGTTGAAACTTGGGATTTTGACTTGGGTGAGTTTCTAACCTTCCTAGATTACTGATTATGGTGTATTATGTTAAGATGAAGCTGAATCAAACAAGTTTAACAAGTCTCCTACCTATCATGATGATTTGGCCTCTTAAATTTCCAACAGTGAACTACTAAGGAATTTGAGAGGTGAGTTTGACTTTTTATCATATACAAACTGACTTTTAGACCTATACTAACCCAAACACCCTTAATGGAACCTAATTGCACCAGCAATACAGCAATACCACACCCATAACATGGGATAAAACCCTAATCCAAACACCCTAAATTGAAGCTGTGTGAGAATTTAAAGAAGCTACAAACTTATATAACAAATGAAACTGAAAATTAACACTATACTACTCATTCATAAACACAAATGGACAGTAATGAACATCTTTTAACAACAACACTTAATCTAATGGATTATGCTAAAATATAGAAAAGTTCTTACAATTTGCATCCAAGCTTGGAACCTGTGAGAACCAGAACAACTCACTAACTAATCCTATGCTCCCTCTGAGCTCTAAACCACTCCAAAACAACCATGATTCAGCATACTTCTGCTCCACACCATCTCCTTTTCATAATAATGAACTTTAGTTGACTTATGTTGACTAGTTGGATTCTTGGTAATAAATCATGTTTTAAACACAACTGAGCTTATGAAAGCTTATGAATGGCATAGATGAACTAAAATAACTATTCAACAACTAGTTTTATAACATCACCAATGATAGTGAGTTTTTCAAATAAAAATGGCAACTTGTGAATAACAAAAACTTGAACTGCTTTATTGACTTGAATCAGATTCCTGTTACATTAAAAATTCTAAAGAGTACAATTGAAAGTTTTAAACAAACACTGGGAAGGATATTACATTTAATTAAAATGACTAAATTAAACTACAACTAAGAAAATTAACTACTGGCTTCCTCTGCTCTTTCTTCATACTTTTATATTGGCCTTTTTAGGGTTTATGAGACCCACTTGGACTCTTCCTAGCTTCAATCTTGACCATAGGAATGATATGACCCAATCTTGTCCGTTTAAACTTTTTGGCGCCCAAATGCTTTTGGCCTTTTCCTTTGATTAATTGGAGCCAGGGGAGCAATCTTGGAGTTTAGCACTTGTTTGGAGATTCAAGAGGGGGGGGGGTTGAGTGTGACAGAGGTATTAGGGGTGATGATGAGGGTGAGTTTGGCTGTTTGCAGGTGAGTGGGAGGTGAGGGATGAGGTGGAGTCAAAGGTGGTCAAAGGGCATGGTCAAAGTTGACCGGTTGTGTTTTATTAATAAAAGGATGGGGTGTGGGCTGGGGGTGGTACATGGGCTGGTTTGTGGAGTGGGCTGGAAGGGTTTATTTTTTGGATTGGTATTTGGTGTTGGATTTATGTAATACAAAAGAGTCCGTTTGATTTAGTGTGAATTATTACAAGGACTAGTTTTGCAATTTTTTGAAATTTGAGGGACCATTCCTGCCAATCTCATTATTTATTCCATGGGTCATTTGTTTGTTGATTTTCCAATATTAAGTACCCGAGGACTAAAATTGCCAAATTCCAAACTCCAGGGACTATTCTTGCCAAATGTGAAAGTTAAAGGACCAAATTTGTAATTCTTTCAAAATTTTCATCCAAGGACTAATATTGAATTATTGTAATTTCCCAAGGACCAAAGGACTTTTCCTCAAAGTTTTTACATCCCAGGGACCATTTATGTCAATTTCCAAAGTATAGGGACTAAACTTGTAATTTTGTGAAACTTTGCACCAAAGGACTAAATATGTAATTTGTGATTAAAAAGGACCTTTGGTGACTTTTTTCAAGTTTTTAGAATAACAAGGGACTAGTTTTGACAACTTTTGAAAGATGAGGGACTAAAACTGCCAATTATGCAAACTTTGTTCATTTTTAATCTGTTTTTGATTATTTTGCATCTGAAACATATAAAACACATTCCTGGGATATTTTCACTATTTTGATACAATATTGAGTGTTTTTAGATGTTTTGGCAGCTCAGAAAAAGTAAAAATGATGAGTATTTACACACTCATCACTTATGATAAGCGGATCCGTTGTACATGGTAAGAACCCTTTCCAAAACGAACCGTCTTTTTGGTCATATTCGACTTGTTGATCCTCATAAATGGCAACATAACAAGTGGCTAATAACTTTTCCTCTGCATCCGTCCAACGACAATGAGTTCGTACGGCTTCGGATTCGGATTCGGATTCGGTGTTGGGTACTTCGATGATGCTACGTTTTCCAACTCTTTTTTTCGTCCGCCTTTGGACGACGAGGGCTATTTTTGTTGCGGGATCGATTCGTTTTCTTGTGTGTCTTGAGGTGGATTTTGTCAAAGATTTTGAAAGTGTTGGTTAAGCACGTGATTTTGATGTTGATCTTGTTCAGGGGTCGGCATATTGGCATACCGGATAAACCCGACATACCCAAAATAGAGTATTGGTTACCAAAAGAGGATATTGCGAAGACGTCGAATAGCCGGACGAAGGTGTATTTGGGTTAAACGATGACGATTGTTGTGAAATATTTAGTAGATTTTGAAAAAAATGGATTGGTAGGATTGTTATGAGGGTTTTGAAACCATTTTTTTTTTTTTTTTTTTTTTTTTAGTGAAAGTGAAAGTAATATGGTATTAAATGTGTAAAGAAGTGATGATGAAAAAGTAAGTATTGTGTGTAATTTGATTGAGTTTATGTCGAGTGGTAAAGCTTATTAGTTTTAGTTTAATAAAAAAAGTAAAAAAAAAATTAAAAATTAAAAAAATAAATAAATAAAAACCTTGTCGTTTGATATCCAAACGGTCAAAAAAATCAAACGTTTCTCACTTTGGCACAGCGTGAGTTTACTCACATTTTGCTTGACGCCGGCGAGTGGTGGTGTGGTGGCGCGTGTTTGGCATCGTCAAAACGAAGGCCACGTAGAAATGGCGCGGTGTGACCCCTCACTCTAGTAGGATAATAAGGGATCATGAGTCAAAAGCATCTACCAATCATGCTTACTAATGTATTTAATGATTTGATTGGTTGATTTAAAAAAGTAATTTGTGGGAATTTGAAGAGAAAAAATATATATAATACAATTGTACAAGCAATTAATACATCAAACATATATTTAGACGTATATTGTAGGTCTAAATAACACTTACTCAAATCAAAAGTATTGTATCAAAAAGGCAGGGAATGTAAGGCACATAATTGCATGAGGGGTTATGTTATTAATACCCCTTATGATGTGACAATAGAAGGTTTTAAACAAAATGTATAAACCGCGATGTACATTGTACAAACCCGCAATACACAGGGCCTACAAAACCCTCTTATGAAAAGGCCATAATAAACTCCCCCTTGCACGAGTCAAGTATTTTAACAATTTAGTCAACTTTTGTCTGGAAAAGAGAAAAGTAATCTTTTAAAGTACACACTGAATTATAGTAGTACATCATTTCTCGCAAAAACATCATTTCTATTTTTAACATGAATCGACTTATAATCTATACTACATATAATAGACAAATGACTCTCTCTCCAAAAAATTCAAATGTACAAAAAATTTTGCGATGTTTACAACACTTTAAAGCAAAGATTTTTCAGAATTACAACAAGCAAAGCACTGTGTACAATGAAAACAAGCGTAACTCGAAATTCAGACCAAAATCTTACAATTATACATTAAATAGCATTTAAAACACCCCTGGACCTATTATTACAATTACTTAAACATAATGTACAACCCTCCATAATCAACTTTACTTTTCATCTTTAGATAGCAAATTATGTAATCAAGAAATTAACAATAAATCCTTCAAATTTTCCCACGAACAAATAACATACTTGTTATATTTCTTTGAGAAGAAAAAACACTTCTTTTGATATCCGATAATTCATGAAGAACTTTAACAGGGGACTATCCGAATCAATAGAGAAGAAATATAACAAGTATGTTATTTTCTTTCTTCGATTCATTGAGACTCGATCAAAAGAAAACAACAAAAGTGATCTCAGAAATCTCTCTTTGTGTATTCGAATACACGTTCAAAGTCATGAGACACAAGAGACATATCATCATCGATCATGTTTTTGAAGCACAAACTTCAATTAATATCTGAACCACCCAAAGAAAGAACAAAACATAACCATTTCATTCATCTTTCGTTCGGTTAAAACAAAACAAGATGATAAACCTACCTGAAATGTGGAAGACCCTTCGTCTTCGTATAGTCAGCAGAAAAGAAAAGTTGGATTGAATTAATTGTTATGAAACAAAGATGTGGATGTTCTGTTGGATCTGGAAAATGAGAGGATAAGACAAAGATGGGGGCGGACAGATTATGAGTTGTTATTAGGGTTAAACTAATGAGTGACAAATTAGGGGTAAAGGAGTTATTATAACTGTTAATTTGGATCGGGTATTTTTTTGTTCTAGACCGGGTTTGCAATTTCTTGGGCTGGTGCCGATGTTTGAAGATAGGCTACGAGCCGTCTTTTTTTTTATTCTTAATTTTTGGGAGTAATTTGATTGTTGGGCTTGCCAAAAATTAAACAAATATTGGGCCTACTCGAAATTGTTGGAATAATGTATTATGGGTTGCAAAATTTGATTAATTTTTTTTTTTGTTTGGATCAATTTTGGCTTACTATTGGACGAAGGTATGACTTGGACCATATTAAATTCTTAGAGGGATACATAATTAGCGGCTAGAATTGTTATGTTTTTGACAAAATGACTACGGGGCTTTGTACAGTATTCCTTATTTGAGATTGAAGTTGATCTTCACGAAGGCACGTACTTATTTTATCTTGAAGTCGGGATGGTTGGATACATGATTTCAATTATAAAATTATATCA